>JAAKBD010000475.1:0-17179 GCA_012656105.1 Phytophthora syringae
CACGTTGGCTCGGCGAAGGAAGCTCGACAGATAGAGCACCGGCTGGCAACTTTCGTCGCTCTCTGCTGTGCCACGCACACATTGTCACCTTGCTCTCGTTGTGCTCCTTCATGACGGCCGATTCGGTGCCACGGTCAATGTCCAGACGTGAAGCAACAGGTTTCGCGACTCTCCTTTCTTCGCAATCGCCAGGAAGGTGTTCGACCTCCTGCTTTGACCGGGGTGTAGTTCCGCGCGGGTAGGCTCCGTGTTAGCTATCGCAGCGCGTCGGTAAGTTGATAAATAATTGCTCGACACACCTTTAATTAATACTACTCACAGCCGCGTCGGGCAACTTGCCGGGCAAGCGCCCGCCGAGAAATGCTGCCTGTTATAATGTCGAGTACCGCCTTTTTATGCACACGGTGAGCGGTATTCTTTCCATTGCTATTATTTTAATTTAAAAATAAGACAGGCAAGAAGAAGAAGAGCAAGATGATGACCGACGCGGCGCTTATGCATTCGGGGTCGGTGAATGGAGAGGAAGGGTCTACCGAGCTTGATGTGCCCGCGCTAGCGAATGGAAGCAACGCATCGGACCCGCACTTCCTTCCTGTCAATGCCGCGAAGCTGACGCAGTCGTTGATCGGATTGAGTGACGAGCAGCGCCAAGTTCTTGAAAAAGAACTTGATCGAACGGATGAAGATCCTCTTCTGGTCCTTCGCTCCAATCCGAATTGGCAAGGTCAGGTTGCTGTCGGAACAGTTTGTGACGCAATCACAACCTTTGGAATGAGGAACAATGCACGTCGAGACAGCGGAGAAGGTTGCCACGGATGGATTTTTCATTTCGACCATTATCAAGATCTTGGGCCATGCAAGCGTGCAATCAAGTTGGCTCACCGTGAAGCATTCGCACACACACCAGATTCGATCACCGACACTGTAGCTGTTTTTGGCGCCGCTGCCAGAACTCAACTTCGCACGGAGCCGATGGCATTTGCAGTCGTCATCAACAAGGTCGCTATTCGTCAAGATGATGCAGGAATACTCGATTTTTCTACTTGTACTGTAGCTCTTCAGGAGTAAGACAAGTTTTAAAACGGACAAGTCTTGAATACATTGGTATTCAAACATTCGACATCGAGGTATATGAGAAGCTTCCGCCAAACGCTATACCTGACCATCGTTTTGATCAAAGGGACAGCTGTGTGGTCTCCACTTGCATTCAATGTTGCAAGCAGCAGACAGTCTGCTGCAGACTCAACCTGTTGCCTTTTTTCTTGTTAAGCGACATTGCGAGTCAATTGGGCCGGACGATGCATTCAGGTGAAACGGGATTCGCTATGGAGATCGAGTTAGGGAGATCGAGGTGGTATAACATGGCCAAAAATCACCAAATACTGTGTTACCACTGGTAACTTACCAGCCGCGCTACGGCTGGGCGCCCCTCCGGCGCCCCCGCGCCTCGCTTCGCTCGGGATAGATAGATAATAACTCCTGGCGAGTGCAATGCGCGGCTCGCTGGTGAGCTCGGCGCTGGGCCCGCCCCCGCAAATACTGCACGGCCCTGCTTCGCGGGCTCCCGCGCAGGTTTGCTCTGACTACGCGCGCTCGCACCCGCTTGCCTTAGTTGGAACTCTACAGCTAGCAATGTTCATAAATGGAGAACCTTTGACGACCCCCGCTTGCCTTAGTTGGTTTAAGACAGTCATGCCTCGATTATACCACCTCGATCTCCTACTAATAACTCGATCTCCATAGCGATTCCCAGGTGAAACCCACAGCCTCCAATCGCTGGATTGGACTCTGGCTGCACCATCGGCGACGGTCCCAGCTTGAAGGCGATCGCCGCAGCGTCGACACGACCTGGTCACTGGTGTTAAACGCCACAGTGGTACGCGACCGCTTGCACAAACAAACCTTGTGGCCTGAGTCGAAGGAGATGAAAGACTGCTAAGACGAACCACAACTTCAAACTCTCGGGATCAATCTGAATTAACGAATAGTAAAACTTCACAACGTCGAAGACGGATATGCACTCGTTCGTCTACTTTGGGCGTTCGAGACACTGCCTTTGGACTGTAGTATAACAAAATAGCTTAAGACGTGCCGTACTTGCGCACATATTCGTCCATGGGCAGGAAACAGAACTCGGCTTCTCCATCCACGCCACGCCAAAGCTTCACGACGTCTGCCAACTCCATTTCGTACACGGGCAGTCCGTTGAGTGCAACAAGCACGTCGCCGATGTTAATCGCGCCGCTCTGCTGGGCTTGTTCGCCTGGAACCAGTCGGTGTACAACCACCACGTCGGTGTCAGGGTGCTTGGAGAACTCGATGCCCAACTTGCGGGACGAGGACAGCACCACCGTACACGCAGTCAGGAGCGACCGGATATATTCAACCGCGATCTCCAAACACGTCACGAAGTAAGCAATTTCTCCATGTTGGCCACCGGAATCGAAGAACGTGAGCAGCTCCTTGAGTGCCACGGGATCGCGCAGGTGCGAGTGTATCAGTACGTAAATGAAGGCAGGAATGAAGGCGTCAGCGCTCATGGGGGCTGTGACGGGTGCTCCGTGTGGAACACGGCGTAAATCTCTTTGCACGCTGCCAACAACTGCGCGCGCTTCATGTACGGGAGACTCACTTTGTCCACCTCACGCAGCTTGGCACAAGCCGAAATCCATTTCGAAGACGAGACGCTGTCAGGGCCGATACCGAAAAATGCCTGAGACTTGCTGCGAAGGATCTCAATCTTCCCCTTCAGCACCTTCGCATCTTCTCGTGTTTGAGCGCGCACGTTCGTCAGTAGCGCGCGATAGAGAGGAAGAATACTCGCTCCTCGATCTGTTCGGCCACGATCGCTTGAATGTTGTTGGTGATCTCACTAATCACAGCAGCATCTTGCGGGTGGGAAGCATTTGCTTTCACATTTTCTTTCGCAGTCGTTCCGTCGTCGTCCGAGTCGCTGTCGGAACTATCCGGTTGTGCGACACCAGCGAGCAAGAGGAGCTGCTTCAAACGGGTATGAACCAGATAGTCCGAAAGTCCTGTCATAAACTCCCGCACCGTCGAGTTGGACACTTGACGGCCCGTGTGTTCCTTTACAAATGCTGCCGAGGTGCATCCCTCGGGTGAGTACGGAGACGCCAGCAGTAGCTGTACTTCACGCGCAACATCGACCATCGCGTCTTCTGTGTTAGAAATAAATGAGGACATACAGCGACGACAAACACCGTCAATTGCCGCAGCACCTTCGTCCATTGCACCGCACTTGCACATTCGACCAAACTCCGACGCACTAGTAGGCATGGCAAAATCGTTTGCATCGGGTTTGGATTGGGCAGGAATTGTGTTTGTGCTGCCTTCGCCAACTGACGCGAGGGCAGCCAACCAAAGCGAACGCTCTTCTTGGCTGTCAGCATGCAGGAACAGGTTGCGATTGGGCGTACAGATCTGGAAACTGTGTCTTTCACCCGTCTTGAGGGTGTCTACAGATGATACCCGCGCATGGGCGATGTCGATCGTGCCTTTTCGAGAGCCGCCCTGCGGGTGAGCAAAGTACGAAAGCGTTGCATTCGAGAGCTCAAACCAGCGGCGCTTAGTTGACTTTACCATGCGACCACGCTTCCGCAGCCATCCGGAGAAGAGGATGGGGCCTTTATCAGCATTATCGCTGTGTTGCTTCATAAGCTTCGCAGTTTTGGCGCCCTCAGGCAACAGCTGCACGTTATGCTCCTGCAATTTGCGGATCCACACGTCGCGGTCGTGGTTGTCCATGGCATAAAGCACCATACTGTAGTTGCCTTGAGCAAATTTGAATCCACTGTGCAGCAGGCACTGCACCGTACTCTTTCTATTGAGATCCAGTCGGCCGCGCACCTCCGTCGCGTCATGTGTGTCATGATAAATAAGCTCGTTGTCCACAATACAAAACAGCCGACGCTTGAAATTGCGCAGACCGTGGCCACGCTTAATGAGCCACCCAGAGTGGCGGACCACGGGCTTGTACTCGAGCACCCACCGCCGGCTTTGCGCGCTGGTAGGCGTCGGTCTCGTGTTGCTCTCTGCCGACTTGGCCATCGTACTCGTGGCCCTCTCCGTCCACATTTCAATGTCCCGTTGACTCGGACGCGTCACGAGCACGACCTGCCGTGACTCGCGCAGGTTATCGCCGCCCTGCACCACAGACGGAGACTTAGTGCGCGTCTGTATCCTCAGCGGTTCCGCCGCCAGCGTCTCCGTCGAGTCCATCACCTCGTCCAGCTGAGCCAAGGCCTCGACCCCTCGGTGTTGGCAGCAACGGGCAGGGAGTCTGCGGCGTCCATACTGCAGCGCATCGTGCGCGTACTGCCATCCCCAGACGATGCTGAAGCCATTAGACGAGGTTTGCGGGTCGTAAGTCGCTCGCTCGGGGCCCGTCCATCGATCTCCTCGTCCTGGTCGCTGTCGTCGTCGATCTTGATCTCCTGACCGGTGACGAACTCCTCGTCGCTGTCGTCGTCGATGTCGACGTCCACGTGGACACGACGCCGCGTGTGTTGTCTTGTGACGGTCCGCTCCTTTGAATTAACAGGCTGCGGTTCGGTGTCTTTCGGCGTCTTCTCTTTCTTCTTCGTCGTCTTCTTCTCCACTGGCGGCTCCTGCTCCGGGAGACTCTGCAGGCTGCGCGTGCTGCTGCCGTCGTCGCCCTCGTTCAGCGTCTCGCGCAGTCGCAGCCGGAACACTTCGATGCTCTGGCGGCGCTTGGGCGTCTTGGGCGTCGCCATGGCCGCAGACCCTGAACGGTATTGTGTTGGCTTTTTGGCAGCCAAGGGTATACCTACTGTACATATTTTTGGTCCCCTACTGTGTTTTGGTCCTACCTATATATTTGGTTCATGGCTACTTTTGAGTTCAAACCACTTCAACTTGCGCACTAAACCCGCCGATGGACAGTTAACTACTCTTAGACCAGTTCACAAAAATACAATACCAAAAGCACCGGGGCTCGAAGTGTACGTCAATCAAATCGTCACACTCGATGCGGGGACGAGCAACAATCGGAGGCAAACTGAGGAAAACTCGGCGGACAGACCCTGACCCAGTCTCGACTTGCCTCGCTTATGGTCATTGTGCAATTCACCTCTCAAGGAGCAGGCCAAGAAACACCAAGCTAGAAACCGAAGATGGCCGCCCACCAACAGGACATCGACCACGCGAAGGAGCAGATTCACGACTCGACCCAGAAGGCCGACTCGTATCTGACGCAGGTGCGCAGTCTTGCAATTGAAGCTGAATATCCCGCCGCCTAACTTACATTCTTACTATCATTTGTAGTTGACCAAGAGTGTTGAGGAGTACGAGAAGAAGCACTCGGACTTCGACCCCGCTGGCCAATACCTCAAGTCGGCGTTGGATGTAGCGCGCTCCGCGACGCAGAAGCTCAAGACCCAGGGCCAGGACCTCTCGGAGCAATCGGTCCCCATTGCCATTGATGGCATGCGAAAAGTTCGCGAGTCCTTTGACAACCTCCAGAACCGAGCGGTCCAGTACGACGACAAGTACGCAGGCTCGCGTGGCCAGCACACTGTGGAGACGTTGCACCACTGGGTGAACTCTGGACGCCAACACGCTACCGATGCGCTGGAAACGAGCAACGAGCAACTCGTGAAGCTGCGTGACGCCATTGGAAACGTGGCCGGCCAAGCCGCGCACGGAGCTCAAGTTGCAGTGGGTGAAGCTGTGCGTGTTGCGGAATTCGGTGACGAGAAGTTGGGCGTGAGCACCAAAGCTGGCGGCGTCGTGCAGCGCGTGAAGGACTTGGACGCGCGCTTGGGCGTGACGGCGACGGCCGCGAAGGTGGACACCAAGGTGACTGGCGGTCTCGGATGTAAGTTGGTATCGACAAGTGTGGACATTGTCACGGAAAGCGTCAAGTACATCTCGGAGACTCTGCACAATGCGAAGCTGGCAGCGGAGCAGTCGGAGACGGCCCAGAGTGTCGAGGCGAAGGGTGAGGTGATCACTGAAGCGTTCGAGAAGGGCAAGAAGAAGATCGGTATGGCCACGGAGGAGACGGTGGAGAAGGCGGAGGAGACGAAGGACATGACCGCTGAGAAGGCTGACCAGGCGAAGGACACGGCCAAGGCCAAGGCGGCTGAGACGAAGGACATGACCGCTGAGAAGGCTGATCAAGCGAAGGAGATGGCGAAGGACAAGGCCCAAGTGGTGAAGGACCAGGCTGGTGAGATGAAGGGCAAGGCTCAAGAGAAGGCTAGTCAGGCCAAGGGCAAGGCTGGTCAATAGTGAGAGTCGAGAGGTACGGGGCTCGAGCTTGAAACTACATGATAACTTTACCTACTTAGCCAAAGAGCCTGAGCTCCGCATTGTGCCGGGTGGCAGATCATCCTTTTCAATATGAGCACCACCTGCTCGGTGTCATCGCTATCATGAAAGAGACCCGTCTCTCAAAGACAGTTGATAAATCGATCAGGAGGTGAAGTCCAAATACATGTAGCCAGGTGGCAAAATGCCAAGTATGACCAGCCCGTCCTCTGCCGGAACGTCTCGTACCTCTACGTGCGTGAGCACTTTTGCACCGCCTTCTTGGATCCACGAGCATAATTCAAAGAGAACCCCGTCTCGCAGACGTCAACCGCCATGTTGGGCGACTTCCAGCGCGTCAAGAGCTTGTGGCAGACCCGTATCGGCCGCTCCAAAAGCCAAGAAGCCGCGACTTCAGCTCCAGAGCCCGAATATCGCGAGTCGGTGCTTCAAGACAAGGTCCAAGCTCCGACTCCTCACACACCTGCACTTGATGCAGACTACGAGCTCTCGATCGAGTACGACCCACAGTTCACCAAGCCAGACCAAGAAACAGCTCCAGTCTCTCCAACTTCGTCGTCTTCCACCGCAGCATCAACGGAGTCGCCATCGTCGCCTGAGAAACAACCTGCAGCAAACTCCGTGAGCTCCATGTTCCGGACGTTCTCGGACGTCTGTGCCTTCCCAAGCAGTAACAGCAAACCTCCAGCTCCTACCTCGGTGTCGTCGACGCTGCTCTCGATACCGACTCCGTGGAGGACCCATCGTTCCTCTTCGGACAGCTCCAACTCCTTTTCGTTTGCATTGGTGGGGTCGACTTCGGTGCTGCCACCTCGACAAGCTGCCGAGAACGCCATTAACAACGTCCATAACGTGTGTTCTCGGTGTCGAGCTGCAGTTTCCAACTCCATCACACGAGGAAGTCCGTACGGAGAACTGGTCGTCGTTGATTTGTTGGAGGTTCGTGGACTCGCTATCGACCGGGACGAATTCGCCGTCACGATGCAGCTCGGACGACTGAGTCGCAAGACAAACCCCGTCAACCGGGAGAACTTGGTAGTGAACGAGCGGTTCGTCTTCTGGCTCGAGTCGTCCCCAACGATCGACCAGCGCACACTCGACATCTTTGTGCATGGAGACGAACAGCGAGATCTCGGAGAAGTGCATCTGAGTCTCGCCATGCCCGTGAACGAGGCCTTTGCAGATTGGTACCCGCTGGTGTGCAGAGCTGACGGACTGAAACACGGCTCCATGCGGGTGGCGATGCGAAGGCTCGTGCTCACGTCGTCGCCGATGCTACAAGCAGCCAAGACGTTGGGCGAGCCAGAGAGTTGTTTGACGTTAAGTGACAGCAAACGCTACGGAGAACTTCTGCCCGAGTTGTGGGACTGTTTCCCTGGCACCGATCCAGTGTCGATGAAGATGGAGAGCACAAAGGAGGAGGATATTAGCAGCAAGCTTGGACGCTTGATTGGCTTCGAACATGTGCAACGAGACATCTTCTAAGCAGGTGTTGAGTAGGTCGATCGTAGACCTCAAGTAATATTCAAGTAAAGCAGTCGACGTAAGTTGATCTCTGTTGAGAGCCTACGTGTTGAAGTTTGAGCCGGGCACCAGCATGGCATGACATGAACATGAATGAGTTGATCAAACAAGTTGTACGGAAGAACGATGTCTATGTATTGGCCTTCATTACCATGCAGTTTTCGGCTCGACTCAAGCTAGCGGCGCGCTGCTCGAAGGAGTCATGGTCATGCTCGGTGACTGCACTATATACTGTAGATATAGAATTAGCGGCGACGTTCGCTACGTAGATCGTAGCGAAGTGAACAAACCACCTGGCTGCTTAGTACAGACGCTTCTCGTACGTGTACAGCGAGTGCACGTTGCCCTCGCGCTGGGCGGCGGGCGTGCGCAGCTCGAAGCGGAGTTCGCCGTTGTGCAGGGCGTCGTGCACGTTCTCGAGGCTCACCTGGCCCAGGTCCTGCAGGCCGTGCTTGATGCCCTGCTGCAGGTACGGAACGTACTTCATGAGCGAGCCCTTGTCCACGACGGCACCGCTCACACCTTGGGCGACCTTGACGCTGGCTTGGGTGGCGAAGTAGCGTTTGGACGAACCAGCGCTCATGGCCTCAATGGAGCCCATACCACGGTACTTCTTAAGACGGACGCCGTCCTGGAAGAAGTACTGGCCGGGGACTCCTCGGTACCAGCGAAGAGCGACCCGCACATGACAGCCGAAGCACCGACCGTCAGGGCCTTGACGATGTGACCCGAGCTGGCAATGCCACCGTCAGCAATGATAGGCACGCCGAACTGACGCGCGTAGCGAGCCGTGTTGTACACGGAGCTGGCCTGAGCACGGCCCACAGCACACACCTCCTGCGTGGTACAGATGGAGCCGACACCCATGCCGACCTTGAGTCCATCGGCTCCAGCATCGATCAGACGCTTGCACTGCATGCGCGTGACAACGTTTCCGCCGATCACGTCGATGTGCGGGTACGTGGCCTTGATCCACTTGATGAGGTCCACCTGGAACGTCGAGTCTCCCTGCGACGAGTCGATGACGATGAGGTTCACGCCGGCCTTCACCAGCTCCGTACACCGCTCACGGTCGTTCGGGCGCGTGCCGATGGCAGCGCCCACGAGCAGCTGCTTGTTGGCGTCCTTGGACGCGTGCGGGAAGTCGCGGTTCTTGACCAAGTCGCGACGCGAGATGAGCGACATGAACTCGCCCTTGGCGTTCACGATGGGCAGCTTGCCCTTCTTGCTCTCGCGCAGGATGCGGTTGGCCTCCTTAAGTGCGACACCTTCGGGCGCCGTGATGAGGTTGGTGGACATGACCTCCTTGAGCTTCGTGGCACGGTCCTCGACAAAGTCGATGTCGCGGTTGCTCACGATGCCCTTGAGCACGCTGCCCACCTTGCCGTTCTCCGTGATGGGGATGCCGGCGAAGCCGAACTCGGCCTTGATGCGGTCCACGTCGGCCAAAGTGTCCTCCGGGGAGAGGCACTTGGGGTCCGAGATGAAGCCGTTCTTGAACTTCTTGACGAGGTTCACCTCCTTGACCTGCTCCTCCACCGTCATGTTGTAGTGGATGATGCCGATGCCGCCGTGCAGAGCCATGCCGATGGCCATGGCGTGCTCCGTCACCGTGTCCATGGGCGAGGACACGAGTGGCAGGTGCAGCGAGATGTTGCGCGAGACCTTCGTCTCGAGCGTCACCTTGTCCACGCCGAAGTTGATGTGGCCCGGCATGAGGATCAGGTCGTCGTACGTGTAGCCCTGGCCCTGGTTCTTGGTCACGAAGATGTCCGAGGCCGAGCGGCCGTCCAGCAGCTCGTGGTCGATGATCGGAGAAGCCATTGATTTCAGCAGGTTGCGGGGATGGGAACGAACGGGTCGGAGCAAATGCCCAAGTGACGGAAGTGTCGGTTCATGACGTCGGCCGTCGGCCGCCAGCCAACCGAAGGCCAATGGTTTCGGAATTTATTTCTGACCAATCGGAGGAGAGCAACACGCAGCCAATTGGAGAGATGTACCTACTTTGCGGTACAATGACGACAGACATGCTTGATCACCTTTGTGGCGATGGGTGCAGGCGCAGAGGAAGCAACAGCACGTCGGTGTCTAATTAATGGCCTTGTGCGTTGGAGTCTCCAACTTGGAGAAGAGGAATGGCCTCGACTACCGGTTGCCGAACCGTCGACGACTCGACAACTTTCTCGTGTTTCAGCGCTGCATACAAAAAGCAAGATGATCAACCCAGCTTCAACAAAAACTTCGAAACGACGCCAAAAGGTATAATCAAAGATATCCTTGTCAAACGTGAACTGTACCGCTACGCACCATGACCCGCTCGACCAGCAGCTCCGAGTCCCCTAGCAGCATCCACGACAAAGCGACAATGGACAGTGTGAGTGCTACGAGCGACAGCAGCACCGACAGCTGCGGATCGTCCGACCGGCCTCGAGTGGCGCTGATCACGGGCATCACGGGCCAGGACGGATCCTATCTGAGCGAGTTGCTGCTGGCCAAAGGCTACACGGTGCACGGCCTCGTTCGTCGGTCGTCCAACTTCAACACGGCGCGACTGGAGCATTTGTACCGAGACCCGCACGACCGCGGGGTCCGCCTCTTCCTGCACTACGGAGACCTCACGGACGCGTCGAATCTGTGCCAGATCGTGGCACGTGTACGACCCGATGAAGTGTACAACCTTGGAGCGATGTCCCATGTCAAAGTGTCCTTCGAGCTGGCCGAGTACACGGCGGACGTGGACGCAATCGGAGCGTTGCGGCTGCTGACGTGTCTGCGGACATGTGGCCTCGATCAATCCACGCGGTTCTACCAAGCGTCGACCAGTGAATTGTACGGTAAAGTGCAAGCCACACCACAGGATGAAGACACGCCGTTCCACCCGCGCTCACCGTATGGGGTGGCCAAGCAATTCGCGTTCTGGAGCGTGGTGAACCACCGAGAAGCCTACGGGATGTACGCGGTGAATGGGATTCTGTTCAACCACGAGAGTCCGCGACGCGGATCGACCTTCGTGACCCGTAAAATTACACGAGCTGTGGTGCGTATTCGAGCGGGGGTCGAGAAGTGCCTCTTTGTGGGCAATTTGGACGCCGAACGAGACTGGGGCCACGCACGCGACTACGTGGAATGCATGTGGCGCATGCTTCAGCACGAGACTCCGGAGGATTTCGTGGTGGCCACAGGAGAGTGTCATAGCGTTCGTGAGTTTGTGGAGCTCGCGTTTGCTCATGTGGGCTTACGATCGGGTGGAAAGGTGTGCGGGGATCGAAGGATGAGGTGGGTGTAGTCGTGAACGATGACTATGACCCCCAGGATGCGGACCTACTGGACCCGGATCGAGTAGTGGTGCGGGTGGATCCCGTGTATTTCCGCCCCGCAGAAGTCGATCTGTTGTGTGGTAATGCGAAGAAGGCCGAGCGCGAGCTTGGATGGACGCCAACTGTACGCTTCAAACAACTGGTTGCTGAAATGGTTGCGTCAGATGCCCGTGAGCTGCAGCGCGAGACCCATGGGAGTATAAAATACGGCTACGATACTGTACAGCAAAGCTCGTAGGCCAAAAATTCCGTTGTGTTTGACGAAGCCATTCACGAAGATAACATGATACAGATAGTCTGTGCCAATTCATAGACTTACATTCAAAAACTGGTGTCAACCTAGAGACTTCGGCGTTCCTGGTAGCGACGCAGCAGGACGCGGCGCTCGAGCTCGGGTTGGGCTGCAACATGACCTTCGATCTCAAGCAGCACAGGGCCTTGCAAACGTGACAGCAATTGTGCAAACGTCGGGCGACGCGCGGGGGTATCACGGAGACAGTCCTCGATGAGTTTGCGACGTTCAGCCAAACAACTGGAGGGCAACGATGGTCGCAGCCCCTTGTGTGCCACACGCATGAGCACTTTTAATCCAGTCTCCTCCATATCGTGATACGGAGTGCGTCGTGTTTCCAGCTCGGTGAGCACGATACCGAACGAATACACGTCAGCCTCCGGTCCATAACGTTCACTGCGGATAATCTCGGGAGCAAGCCAGAATGGCGTGCCGACCAGAGTGGTGAGGGCATCGACGCCCTTCTTATAGCGTCGACTAAGGCCGAAATCTCCCACTTTACAACCGAACGTGGCCGAGCACAGGATGTTCACACTTTTAAGATCACGATGCACTACCGGTCGCTCTTGTGAATGCAGGTAGAGCATGCCCTGAACAGCGTCAACTGCCATTTTAAGCAGCGGATCAGCCCACGTGAAGTTCTTTCCCAGTCCTGAGTGCAACACACTGTGCATATCTCCATTTTCAAGATACTCCATCACAATGCACAGATTGGAGGCGTTGTCCCAGCTTGCACCGATAAACTGTACGATGTTTGGGTGCCGCAGACACGACATGAGCTCGATCTCGTCACGAAAACTCGCGAGCGCGCTGTCACCATGAGATCCATCACGGTTCCCAATTCGGTTCCTGCTGGTGCTAGACTCCACAATGTGTTCACGACGCATTCGTTTACAAACGACAATAGTGCCAAAGTATCTGGCTTTGATAACGTCCCCCATTGAGCCACGGCCAATCGCCTGCAAGAACGTGAGGTCAGCAAACGGGATGTGTACCATCTCGAGATGACGCATTTCCGGCGCGGCTAGTACGCGTGCCACTGCGCGCTCCTCATCAGCGTGGGCTGCGTCATTCTGCAGTGCAGCCTCCGCTTGCTTAAGCGAAGATTTCAAATTCTCGTTTTCTTTCTCAACCAGAAAGTTCGAGAGGAATGAACGTCGATTGGTACGATCTGTAGAGTACGACAAGATGAGCAGCAGCACAACAGTCATGCCGTAAGCAAACGTGATGAGCCACTGCAACTCGAGACCAAAAGCACTCACGACAATAGCGTAGATAGCGCCTCCAGTAACAGCCACGACCACCACTTGAACAAACTCTAGACGGATAGATATCACGAAGAGGAAACTGAATAGCGACGAAAAGCTCACTAGCGTCTGCACGAGTGCGTCTGAGCAGATGTGGGTCACGCTCACAGCCAAATTCACTTGTTCGTCGTTCAAATAAGCAAGAGCATTGTCGATGGCGGAGCTGCTCAGACCCTCGTCACGCCCACTTGACCTTCCAGTTAAACCCGCAAAAGTTGCCGTGAGTTCCGGATTCGAGCTTTCACACGATATGAACTCTTGCACGACTGCCGTGTACGCATTGATGGCCAATCGACAGGCATCCGCCAGCCATATCTGAAATGTCAGGTTGAAGAAGATGATAATGAGGCAGACCCAACTTCGCCATCGCGTTTGGAACGGATTGTACTTGTTGGGCAGCGCAGCGAACGGCAGCGCGATCGGGATGTAAACCCACTGGAAAATCGCCGGCAGCGAGTCGTAGGAGAGGATGAACTGCGCCATCCCGACAAAGCCCGATCTGGGGAGCGCATAGAACACCAAGTTCACGAATAAATGAATAGCCATCCAGACGCCCACATGCCAGCGCGCGCGTCCAAACCAGTAAATGGCCGTGAAATCCTGGTACAACGTCTCCAGCTTCGGGTCCAGGAAAAACCGGGTGTACTTGTTGAAGACCTGCGGATCCGGTTTCACCAACACGGCGTCGATATACTGCACCGTCGCGTCGTCAACATCCAGCAACGTCGCGCCCTTGTCCTCTTCACTGTTTGCTCTTTTGCGAGTGGCTTTCTCCTGCCGACGTCTTCGTCGCTCTTCCCGTCGCTGCCTCCTCCTCTCTCTCCGTCCATCTTCGTCCTGCTGGCGATACTCGTCCGTACTGAACACCTCAATGTGTCCATTGCCTGCAGTTTGGCTGGAGGGTAAACACGATCCAGCAGAAGACGGAGAAGCAGCAGCAAAACCCACGCGTTTCGCTCCACCTCTTGGTCGTTTCCGGTCTTTAGGTCTTGGCAGTAAAAAGTGGAAAGGGTCCGGTCTCCCACGCTCTTCAACGTCCTTCTGCGGCCCATTTCCAGTCTGAACAGCTTCTCTGCGACTCTGGTGAGTGCAACGAAGCCCCGAATTGTCTGTAGTTGCTGGCGCAGCGGCAGTAGAGAGCGGTGCATCCGATGCTGGAGGTGTCGCACTGCTGTCCGTCTCGGAGGACCCTCGGGGCGCTACTTGGCCTGCAACCACTTGAGATTTACGTCTCGACACCTCCTCGAACACGCGCTCCATACGGTACTTGGCGTTCGGCCCGTGGCGGCCTTGAGAGTGAGAAGAGTCCGATCGGGGCGGGAGCATCCCGTGTATTGACGATTGCGCGGCTTCTGCTGGGCTGTTGGAGCTCGCAGCGACATCGACGGGAAGAGGAGAAGCCGCTGCAGATGAAGCGCGGTCGGAGGCTGCCCCCTCGACTTCCTCCTGGCGCCGGTGGTCCGCCAGCAGCGCCGCCAGCGCGCTCTTCCGAGCCATGTTGACTGGCGTGCTGACTTTATCTGAATGAAATTGGAAACAAATCGCTTTTCAGCCAATGGAGACGGGGCAAAAGCAACTTTTCAGCGAATGGAAAAAAGTATCCGGACCGACTTCTGAGACTGACCTTCAGCAGTCTGCTAGCCGCTCTTCATCACTTCTGTAAATGCACTCGCCCATGTACATTGTGAAGACGCTTTAAGCCGCTTTCAGCCTCATCAGGACAGGCTTCTTAACCTTCTAATCCATTTTCCACCAATCATAATCTGTCAAGCATTACCTTATGCCGCTGACGCAGCTTATCCCGAGGAGCTCAATTCCTCGATCTGCCTCCGTCCACGCGAGATGAAGGCGCCCAGCAGTCGCGAGACGGCAGCCGCTGCGTGGTCACTGAACCCCGTGCGGTTCATGCAGTTGGCGCTGGCCGTGACGATGCTGCTCTCCGTGTCCTACATGTGGCAGTTCACAGCGGAGACCGTTGGGTCCCCCTTCAGAAATTGAGATTGACACCGCCAAAGACGCCGCCGCCAAGCTCGTCCAAGCCGCAGAGTCCCATCTGGCCGTGCAGAAAGACCGATCCCATGCTCACACACAGTACGTCGTGCGAGGCTTCGAGGAAGCGCACAAGTTTGTGCGAGTACGACGTGGACTCGATGGGGCCGCTCTTCATGCTCTTTATGAGCGACACGGACGCCAATGGGACGTACTGGTTCCCTCCCTGTCAGCAAGTGAAGGACGCAGTAAACGAAGGCTTCAAACGCGCTCCGAGACGCTCGAGACTGCTGGAGATTCAGGTGGGACCGGAGAAATACTGGAACGACCTCATGAACCCGTTCCGACAGAACCAGCTTTTCTACATTGACTACCTGCCCACACTGATGCGGTACGATGGAGGAGGCAACTCGTCGGCGCTGCTTGCTGGTCCAAATTGTCTGAATCAGGAGCTGCTGGACGTGGTGTTCAAGGTGAGCAAACCCGCGGCTGGAGCCCCCAACGCCAACCGCATCGTGCACGCGAACAACATGAAGCAGGTTATGGACTTCCTCGCGCTCTACGACTACTCGTTCCCGCTCTACATGTTCTTTGTGTCGGGCGTGCATGCGTTCAACAACCGGCTGTGGTGTCCGTTCTGCGATAAGGCGGAGGTGCCGGTCATGCACTACTTTAACTACTCGGCCCCAGCCCCCGCGGTCATGATGCGCATCGTCGTGGCGCGAGAGCCGCGCCAGTGGTTCGACGAAGACAACGACTTTGTCGGCCAAGAGTTTAGTGACAAAGTCGTGGAGTTCGACGGCGTGCCGTACTTGGGCTTCGTGGACAGGAACCAGAGCAGTCAGAAGATCAAAATGCGGGAATTTGTGCACGGCATGGACCAACACCAAAAGTTGCAGGACTTTTTCCGACAGAAGGCGCCAGGTGCCTCCGTCATCGTTCCAGCAGCGTAAGGTGGTTCCGAGAGTACCAATATGCATCAACTTTCATCCAAAATAGAAACTGCAACAGCATAAAAAAGCTCGGACTATTTTGTGCTTTGTGACAATTATTTGTGTACTCCTACAGCATAGCCGGGCCATTTGTATCTCGACTCTGCGCACCAGCCATTAGTTTTGGCCGTTTGAGCAGCTCCAGTAGCAGTTCCTCCGACTTGTTCGCAGCAGCAGCCATGGCCATGATGAAGCGGAGACGTGAGAATGAGACGGGCGCGCAGGCGGACGCGGCCGACGAGGCCAAGAAGCAGCGATTGGCCACGGCGGGCGGCAGCAAGTACATCAACAAGCAGCGCGTGCTCGTGTTCTCGTCGCGCGGCATCACGACCCGCTACCGCCACCTGATGGACGATTTCCGCAAGCTGCTGCCGCACCACAAGCGCGAGGTGAAGCTGGACGCCAAGGACTCGCTGCACGTGGTCAACGAGATCGCCGAGATCAAGGGATGCAACACCACCATCTTCCTGGAGGCGCGCAAGCGCCAGGACCTCTACATGTGGGTCAGTCGCGTCGGCACGGGCCCCAGCGCCAAGTTCCTCGTGCAGAACGGTGAGTTTCGCACCTCCTTCCAATTGGCTTGCGTCCATTTTCCTGCTTGAGTACTCACACTCCACCCTTTTGTCCACTGCTGCAGTGCACACCATGGACGAGCTGAAGATGACGGGCAACGCTCTGGCGGGTTCGCGTCCGTTGCTGACGTTCGACAAGTCGTTCGACGAGGCGCCGCACCTTCAGGTGATCAAGAAGCTCTTCACGCAGGTGTGGGGAACCCCAAGGCCCACCCGAAGAGCAAGCCGTTCATCGACCGCGTCATGAGCTTCTACTACGCGGACGGCAAGGTTTGGTGCCGCAACTACCAGCTGGCGGACGACGCCGACACGAAGAAGGCGGAGCTGGCGGCGCTGCACCGTGGCGAGGACCTCGTGCAGCTCATCGAGATCGGCCCGCGCTTCGTCATCACGCCCATCCGCATCTTCGACGGCAGCTTCGGCGGCCAGACGCTGTACCAAAACGAGCACTACGTGTCGCCCAACGAGAACCGCCGCGACGCGAGGCCGACAAGCGCGACCGCTACGTGTCTCGCAAGTCGGCGCAGGGCGAGCGCAAGGAGCGTCAGCCCGAGCGCGAGATGCCCGAGGACCAGTTCGCCGACGTGTTCGCTGGCGCCAAGCAGTAAACCGAATCCGGCATCTCCGTCAAGACAAAATGGTCCTTTTGCATGCAGTCCACAACACAGCAGAGGCCAAAAACAAGAGCGAGATAAACTATGTAGACCTCTTTTTTCTTCACTTCAACACGTTGCGGTCTCTTCCCACTGGGTAGTACGATGCCTCCCCATTGGGTAAAATTACAATCTCCGCCTTCATTGGTTTAAAATCTGATTCAAGTGGGCACTTTCGTAACGGCTCAGGAAGGGGCAGATGAAGGCGTTCAACGCCTGGC
>JAAKBD010000476.1:0-17758 GCA_012656105.1 Phytophthora syringae
CACCTTGCATACACTCTCATCCAGCATTTATATCTCTAACGTAGTTTCCCGAGCCACGTGGACCAAAACCTATTTGGTCGCAATGCTGGACGAGTTGGTGCCGCTGCCGGCGCAGCTCCAGAAGTGCCTCCTGCAGCTGTCGGCCATCGGCTTCGTGAGCTACTTGGCCGTGGCTTTGCTCATCCCCATCGTGGGTCGCCGCATGCCGGCCAAACTCTCGGGCAAAGACCTGTGCAAGCGCGGGACCCCGCCGGAGATATCCCCATGTGCGTCAAGTACAGTCGCTTTTCCTGCCTCCGAACCCAATGCAACGCACTAACCACTTTGTGCATTTGTGATGCCAAATAGTCCCGAGGCGCTGGGAATTGTGTCCGGGCTCGTGTACGTGGCCGCTCTGGCCCTGACGGTGCTCACGGTCGTGGACAACTCGGACGTGCAGCGGATGATGGCATCGTCAGCATCCTCTCCATGATCTTGCTGGGCTTCACGGACGACCTGTCGGACCTCCGCTGGCGCCACAAGTTGCTGTTCCCACCGCTGGCATCGCTGCCGCTGCTCCTCAACTACGCGGGGCTCACGGCCGTGGTGCTGCCCAAGCCCGTGCGCTTCTTGTTCGAGAAGGACACGCTGCACGCGGTGCTGAGCCCCGTGGTGCCGCTCAGCGAAGGCGGGGAAGTGGCGGAGCTGGGACTCATCATCTACTACCTGTACATGGGGATGATGGCCGTCTTCTGCACCAACGCGATCAACATTTACGCCGGAGTGAACGGACTGGAGGCGGGCCAGTCGTTCGTCATTGGCGCGGCCGTCGTCGTCCAGAACGTTTGGCAGATTCTGCTGGGCCACGACAACGAGAACTTCCACTACTTGTCGCTTATGTTCATGGTCCCGTACCTGGCCACGACGCTAGGACTCCTCAAGCACAACTGGTACCCGTCGCGCGTCTTCGTGGGAGACACGTTCTGCTACTATGCAGGCATGACCTTCGCCGTGTGCGGCATCCTCGGCCACTTCAGCAAGACGCTGCTGCTCTTCTTCCTGCCGCAGGTCCTCAACTTCCTGTACTCGATTCCGCAGCTCTTCAAGATCGTACCTTGTCCGCGTCATCGACTGCCCAAGTTCAACGCCAAGACTGGTCTGCTGGAGCCTTCCACCATTACGCCCGAGTCCACGCGGTCCAACTTCACGATCATTAACCTCTTCCTCGTTGTCTTTGGACCGATGAAGGAAAACCACCTCGTGTTGGCGCTGCTTGCGTTCCAGGTGCTTTGCTGCGCTTTGGCCTTCTACATCCGCTACGGAATCAGCGGCTACTTCTACGACTTTGTCCAGTAGACCGATAACCTTTGTTGTTCTTACTACGTAGTACTTCGTTTCAGTCTTTCAACCGTAGATTGGCTACTTAACCCAGCAAATAAATGCCCCCAGTAACAGAACGCTCTTCCAGAACTCGAACCCGACAATTTCACCCGCTCGGTCTGCAGTTCAATTCCACTGAACCTGCGACACAGGAATGACCTCTTCGCTCCTGACTTTAAGAATCGACTTCTTCGGTGCTTTCGTCTTGTTCGGCAGCGGAAGAGGCTTCAACGGAGAGTTCTCGTCAACCTCACCGCCCGTCGAAGACTGGCTGTTCTCAGCAGTTCCTGCTCCCGCGGCGTTCTTCCCAACGATTTTACTGCGGGCGGTGGCGAACAAGTCAATAACGGGCACGTATTGGCTGAACTTCATTAGTTGGGGCTTTCCGAACACCATACGCCCAGCAGTCACGCCGTCGTCCTTCTCTTCTTCGTTCTCAGTATGTTTCTTGAGAGAGTCTTCGTAGTCACGGTTGATTTTATCCGCCAATGACTCGAGAAGTTGCGTTTGGCGGACGGGGCGACGCTTATCCTCGGATCCCAGCGAGTTGAACTGTGGGAGGTATACCACGACCTCTTCACCCGGGTCCTGCTCAGCCGTCTCATTGCTAGTCCTCAGAGCTTCCAGTCGCTCCGTCTCCTTCTGCTGCGGCGTTTTCTTGGCTGCCGATGGCGCTGCAACATGCACTTCGCCGTTACTGCCTGCTCTGCTGATCTGTGCCTGCTGCGCAAGAAGGCGGTCACGCGCTGATGGGTTAAACGTCCGGTTCATCGCCGTCCTCGCCCACTTTTGGATGATCCAGTGCGCCAAATCGCCAAACACCATGTCGACGTTGCTCAGAGCCTTACTCCGCTTCTCAATCCCACGCAACGTGGGAGCAATCGTCGTCTTCCGCAGATGCGCCTCCTTGACGCCTGGCAGCATTGCCAGCACCTGTGCAGTAAAAACACCCACTTACCAACTAAGAAGCCACCCACACCAGTGTAAAATTCGACAGCTCAACCAGACCTTCATCACAAGCAGGCAACCGGATCGCGTACTGTCTAGTCGAAACCACAAGGTCAGAACCCTTCCAGCGTCCGCAGCCCATCCGCGTCCACAAACGCCTCCAGGGCTCGCTTCGGCTGCAAAAAACCCCAATAAACCCCAGTTAAAAATCCCATTTCAACAACCAGCCCCCGTCCTTCCCACCTGCAGATCCTTATTGTTCAGGATGACCTTCTGCTTCTCCGTGCGGAGCTTGCTGAGCTTCTTCTGGCTCAGAATGATGCTCAGCACCTGTCGACACATGGTGTACGCGATCTTGCGACTCTCGAACTTCTGGCAGTTCAGCGGCCGCTCCTGCGTCTCATGGTGGCGGTGTTTGCTCTTCTTGGCCGGGGCTCCTCCTCCCCACCCTCTTCTCAGCCGCTGTAGCAGCGTCCTTCACCTCCTCCAGTGTCAAGTCCGCGTACACCCCGTCGTTGAAAAGCACCCGAAACTTGCGAATATCTGCAAAGTACTGCGTCACCTGCCCGGACGTCGTGAGCGTTTCGCCCTCGTAGCTCGTGGAGGATTTGGAGACGGCCACGCCCAAGAACTGATTCGGATCTGATTCCTTCTGCTGCTCCTGCTGGGCCTTCTCGGCCGCCGATTGGCGGATCACGAAGCGCTCCACCCCCGCAGCGTCCAGAACGTCTCGGTGGTCGTCACTGTACAGCAAAGTGTACATGCCCGAGTCGGCGTCGTAGGCCGAGATGCTCCCGTGCGGCCTTCCAGCGGGTCGGCTACGCGCGTGCCCAGCGGGTGGCGCTGCGGCTCTCGCATGCGCACCTGGTGGGATAACAGTTAAGAGGGTTAGAAACAAGAGGGTTACAAAAGAGGAAGAGCGTGACGCACCATGTTGATGTTTTTTGGAGTGTGGGTTTTGGTTTGAGGAAGAGTGGAGAATGAAGTGGGACACATCAGGCTGCAACATTTACAAGAAGCTGTGAATTTGGAACGCGTTTTACAGCGCGCAGATCTTAATACTTCAAAGTAAATTGCGTTTTGATATTTCCCAGCCCATGCTGTTTTCCCTGACTTCAGTCCTAGAAGCACCTCTGTAGTCCCAAATATGAATACCAACTCGGTTGAAACCATACGAGCCCACCAACTTTTCCACTGCCAGACACACAACGAACGTTTGGTTTCTTGAAAAACTTCATGTACGAAGATATAGATTTTCAGTTGATAGCGAGTCCTGCACTTGAAATCCGGCGAGTACGCGAGGAGCGGAAGTTCGTCGAGAGGGTCCATCAGTTTGAAGACTGTTGTTATATTGTGTTTAAATCTCAACTGTTCCTGAATTTGAGCGTTAATCCATCTTGACTTTGCGAATGAGTCTGCTGTTACCTCCTTTCGAATCCAGTGTCATGCCACCTGCAGCGATCCCGAGTCCGCACAGAGATTTTTCATTGGTAAGCAGATCCGTCAAGTACACTCCGCATAGAACTCCACCCGACGAAAACCCAGCAATCAAGTCGAAGAACCATTCTGCTCTCCATTTGCGAACGCCACGCCAATTACGAGACGGTCGAATGTACCGAACGTGTTTTAGATGATGAGTCATGTAGTTCTTCAACGGTTGGAAAACGGCTTTGCAATGCTGGTGCAGAAACACATTCGTCGTATTTTCACAAACTTGCACGAGGTGGAGTCGGTACTCTGATTCACGTCGATCCCATTCCAGTGTTCTTCTAGGACTCCCTCAGAACGGCGTTCCTGGCTCCTTTCGCTAAAATACCGCGTACCAAAGTCTCTGACGGCACAATTCAGTAGCGGAGTGAGCTGCTGCACGTTGTTCGTGTCGATGGCCTTCAACCGACTTTCATCTGCTGCATTTCGCAGCCATTTCCTTCTTTTCGCACTCTTTTGCTGTTCCTGTTCTCTCTTGTCGACGAATTTCAAGAGTGAAAGGATCTTCGGACTCGGATTCGGAAGCCCACCCGTAGTCCCAGTAGTAGGCGTCTCCCTCCTCATAGTCCGAACCATCGGGGTCATAGGGTCCAGCTCACTTTATGTCTTCCTGTCTCGCAACTGGGCTCCGGCAGGAACTCTTGCGGTATTTGACCGAGCAGAGGTGTTTCCAAGACGGTCGTTAGAGAAAACATCACGGGCTGGAAGGTGCCGAATCGGAGCTTTTCGGGTTCGTCGAGGTCAGCAAGCTGGAAAATGCCTTGACTGAATCGCATCGTTGTCCTACATGACAAGCTGCCTCTAGTAATTGTGCTGCAGCATCAAAGATGTGAGGAACTGGTAG
Source organism: Phytophthora syringae (assembly GCA_012656105.1). Lineage (NCBI taxonomy): Eukaryota > Oomycota > Peronosporomycetes > Peronosporales > Peronosporaceae > Phytophthora > Phytophthora syringae. The sequence goes on from JAAKBD010000476.1 coordinate 4,640, forward strand.
ACATTCGGGCACTTTATACTGAGGCATGTCGTGGTTGGAAACTGTGCAGTGACACTCGGTCTGAAAGCTCTCACGTCCTCCCGTGATGCTCAAAGGCACCAACTGGTACCAGTCGTAGCAGCATCTCGCACCAAAATGACACTCGTAAGTAGCTGCAAAGAGCTTCAAAGCGTGGGTAGCCAACTTGTCCCGCACACTTTCAGGTACAAGAGCTCCACAAGTGACTAAGACGGCGGATGCGTCCTCCGGTCGAAGAAGATGGAGGAATTGCCCGTGGAGCAGCGTCACCACGTCCGCCAACGTCGTCGACAGTCTCTGCTTCTTCATCAACAATGGCTTTCGAAACGGACGAATAGCTCGGAATGCAGCATTTGAATGGGTATTTCCATGTTGGATAGCTTCTTCCAAATCAGCGGCCGACCGAGCACTTCGAGCGACCGTTCAAGAAAAATCAGTGGTGACTGGGAGTGACCACAAATAACGACAGAGGCTAGTAAAGAGACAAAATCTCATCTCAGACTCTAAGTTAAAGTATCGAAGCCTGTATTTGAAGCAAGTCGGCCGTTCTCCTAAGACACCCGACAATCTTCATGCAGCGCCAGGAGGAACCCCGGGAGGGGGAAGCCTGAGGATCCGGGATCTGCCGGAACTCCGGGCCATCCGAAACGAGAAGCAGAAGACGCCTACATGCCTGAGAAGTATGCAGGAGTTAAACGACGCATGGAGGAGGAAACCGATAACTTGGAATCCGTCAGTGACAAGGACGACAACGCGAAAGTACCCGAACCAGAACCCACGCGAGCGCTGGTCTCTATGAAGCAGGAAGAAGCCGACGAAGCCAAGACTGAGACGAACTCGCCTCCTCCACAGGATACCGAACAAGAAATGAAGGAACCTGTACCGAACGGAGAACAAGATGAGCCACCACGATTCGACGACGACCAGGAAGCTGCACTCACCTTTGCAGAGATGTACCAGTATCTCTACGAGGAAATCAAGGAGCTGGCGGACCGGGACGTGGAACTCTGCGATTGCCAGCGCCCGAGAGTACACGCAACGCATGTTTGAAACTGTCTTCGTGACACAACCACATGAGCCACTGGAAGATAGCAAGAGCCACTACCCGAAGCTCACGGATGAGGAAACGGAGGCGCTCCTTCGACTATTCACGTAGGATGCCAAGGTGGGACGTATGGATGCTCGCAAGTGGAGGGCGCGACTGTATGACATCACCCGAGCTATCTCAAGTCCCGAAAGGAGCTGGTCAATCTAATTGAGCAGCGCATCACGACTATGAAGGTGACATCGCAACCCATGGCCAACATGTGGGCCCAACGAGGCCTCCGAGAAAATAATATCACTACCGTAATTACTACCTCTTTTATATTATACTACGGATTATTGTTTTTCGAGAAATAATATAGTGTGATACTGACGGAATAATACAAATATATCCTGCAAATGTTGCCAGCCAGTCATTCCCCGCTGCCATTCATTCACTCGGAGCTCGAGTATCTCCGCAACCATGAAAGAGAAGCTCATTCTTCAATTCCCCATGTCGTCCCAGCAACTCGCCGCTTTCTTCTACACTGTTGTGGAGCCTGGGCTCTATCGATGCAACATCTGCGAGCAGCCACGCAAGCAAACCCAGCGTACAGGCTACACAAACCTGATGTCGCACCTGAACTCCAAGCATCCCACTCACGGCGATGAGTACGCCGAGTTCCAGCGCCGAAACCTGACCTCCCTTGAGGTGTTCGGCTTCGTGGACGAGGTGACGACCAACATGTACGACTGGTTGCGCCTGATCGTCGAGCGAAACCTCCGTCTCTGCGAAGTGGAAAACCAGCTAACGAGGCAGTTAGTGCGCATGAAACCGACGTCGGCGGAGACACTGAAGATCTACATGCAACGCGTAGCTGATCGTGTGGGCAACACCATCGCCAAAGAGATGGGCGAGTTCTTCGGTATCATGTTCGACGGGTGGAGCTCGGGCACACGTCACTTCGTTGCGGTGTTCGTGGTATACCACGGTGCTGCTGGTCTGTGCGAAATACTGATCGGTCTATCTCCTATGGTGGAAGGGCAAACCCCGGATGCTCATGTCGAGTTCATCGAGTCTATCCTGGCTGTCTACGAAAAGGACTTGTCGATGATCAAGTTTCTTGTCGCTGACAACTGCTCCACCAATCGGAGCGTGGCAACAAAGTTGGATACCCCGCTGATTGGCTGTGCCAGTCACCGATTCAATTTGGCAATGGTCCGATTTTTGTCGGATTCTGAGGATCTGAAAAATATGATTCAGCGTCTGATGATGAGCCTTCGTCAGCCAAACAACGCCGCCCAGCTAGCGCTACACACGCACCTCCTCCCCGAGACATCGAATGTGACGCGCTGGTCTTCCGTGTGGAAGATGGTGCACAAGTACGTACGAATTCGCGATGCTGTGAAGCATGTTCCTGCGGTCGAGGAGCTGCTCCCCGGCTGAGTGACCACCGTCGGATTCTGGTGCTGCACGACAAGATGAAGGAGCTGCAGAGTGTGAGCGAGAAGCTGCAGCAGCGCAAGCGAACACTCGGTGACGTACGTGCTCTCTTTGACGCTTGTATGGCTAAGTACCCTGTCATGGAAGAGTATCCCAAGCCTACTGCCAAGATTGTTCACTCGCCGACTTTCGAAGCTGCTGCTATCAAGGTCACGAGCTCTCGTCCTGTTTCCAGTGCCGAGGCCAAGAAGGTTGAGCCGTTTCGCCGTCCAGAAGGCTCTGAACAGAGTGAAGATGAACCAGCTGCTGACTTCGCGAGCGAGATTCTTCGCCGTGCTAAGAAGCCCCGCACGTCAGCGAGGCGCGCCGTCGACTACGTTCCACTACTTGGTGTCATCCCCCAACCAGTAACCGATGCGAGCGGTTATTCTCGGAGTGTAAGTACGTGCTTGAGTCGCACCGCGTTTCCATACGCTCAGCAACCTTCGAGAGACTGATGTTTCTAAAGGCTAACCGGGATCTCTGGAACGCGTCAACGCTTGTGCCGTGATCTTGTAGTTAAGGCTGGTCGCAACAATACATTGAAAATTGCGGTATTGCGGATTATTGATCGTCTTGATATTGCACTATGTATTACTGGTGAGTGTGTTGCCTGCGTATATTGACTATGGTATTTTCGGAGGCCTGGGCCCAACATGCCAAGGAGCAATCCCAGAAAGGTAACCAAGACGTGGACATGACGGCGGACACTTCTTCACCATATAAGTTTCAAGTCAATGTCTACACCCCTGAAGAAAGCCAAGCGATGCGGCGACTCTGTGAGACCCCCTACGGATTCCCCACGCAACTACGGAAACCGACAGAGATGGAAGCCAATGTCATCAAGGGATTAGTTGAGGGTTCAATCCTCTGCGACAAACTACCTGATTTCCTCAAACGCATATGCACCAATGAAGCCCTACGACTTATCCAAACACCATCCACGCTCAGGTGGAAGGAGACTTAGTCATCAAGATTCATCACGAATTCCCTGTGTACGCGGACTTCCAAAATCGTGCCCGCCTGATTGGCATGATCACTATGGGACTTGACCATGGCAATCATGACAAGCAAAAGTGGTGGCCCTTCTCCAAGACACTAAACAAGTGTACTTTGATTGAGTTGCACATGTAGTACATTTGATCTTTTGGACGCGAGAACGTGCAGCAAAATGGAGTCGAGAAGTGCGGACTACCCTTTCGTAACAGGACATTCCCGCTAGTGAATGAGCACCCTGAGGATGGCAACGGCCAACTAAGTGAACATCCCACCCCACGGACTGTGTGGACCCGTCAAGTAGGAGCGGATGGGATCAAAAACGAAACACACGTGGAAGCAGGAACCAATTTGCATTACTATTACTGATGAAGAAATCTCGAGACTTCCCAGACGGGAGTCCACAAGCACGAGTCTGGAGGAACTCGAACAAATATGGACTATAGCAGACCGATACGAACAGGAAGAGAAAGTGGCCGCCCATAAGAGTCAAACTACTGGAACGACCCCTGTGACCCCGCCTGGAACAAGTGGCAGTGAGTAGGAAAGTTAGTGGATCACCGGACCAAGCATGGCAAACCGTTCAAACCAGCCGACGTCCGGCATCCTCCACGAACTCTACACCTGCAGCTCAAATTGTACCAGCCCCTCGACCCCCAAAGCGATGCTAAGTCGGAAAATGGATACACCAACGGCCCCGACTCCACAAGCCACCACAATGGTAACGGATCTAACGGGTGAGCAGGATGAAGCACTCGCCATGAAAGAAGCGACCAGAATCAAAAGGAGTATCCGATCCGGGGCCATGGAAAAGGTGGAAGCGTTGCTATGGACATTAGTACTGGAGAAGAAGGCTTCCATTCCCAAGGAAGCACTCAAGAAAATTAATGAGCTGGACACCTCCAGCCCGACCCTTGGACAGACCACTGGAGACAAACTACTAGCCCAATGTGGGCTGGTAGAAATTCAGAGTCCTCCCGATGGAAACTGCCAATACACTAGCGTGGCAATGGCTCTCCTCCGAAGTGAATGCATTGGCAAGGAGAACCAAAAACGCTGGCAATTCGAACCAGTAAGCTAAAAAAGGGCATTGTGGCAGCCTCGAACCACTTCTTCGAAGAGGAATTCCCTCCGTACACCAGGATGCAAATTCTGCGCAAACAATACGGAGAGATGGAGGAATTACCACCGAACAAATCAGCTGAAGCGCTCAGGAACCACTTCAAGGAGATTGGGTCCTCCAGTTCGGAACGAGATGCATTCGTGGACAAGAGAAGTTGGGGATCCTCAACTACGCTGAAATTGTTAGCAAAAATTCTGCATCGCAACATCTACGTAGTGGAAGCAAGTGGAGGCCTTGCCAACGCGAGCTTTTCGATGTTTACGAAAACAGAAATTGAGGTTAACGGGAAACAGTTCACTACGGTCAAGGAGAGAGTATTCAGCCCCAGAGAAGCAGGCCTATGGATGAAGCATCTTCAGGATGAATGCGCCGTGAACCCGAGCGCTACAGGCTTGCCGATCGTAATCAGTTTCGACACCAACCACTATAATTGGTGGCGTTTCAAGAAGGCATCGGCGCCAAAGAGGAAGACCGAGGACTACCAGCAGCCGCCAGTAGCTCCAGGAGGCGGGTCCAGCATGGACTACAATGAGGATATCCCCATGGGAGAACATGAACCTAGTACAACGCCCGGAACGCCACCTCCCAGGAAGAAAGCTAATGGACAATCCCAAAAGGATGCTGCTAATCAACAGGCCGTCATCGAATAACATGGTGGGGCACGCAAAGAGGAACTCCTGACGTTTCCTACAAGGGGAGTTAATGGACTGGTGCCCGCACACCGTCAATCGCTCCGTGACCTTAACTTGGAGGACGAAACGGAAGTGATGCAGTGGTGTATGCAGTACGAAGTATCACAAGAAGTACTAGCCGCATGGCAACAGGAGCTGTTGCAACGTCAGTCTCAGGAAACCTTTACGCCTTCAGGATCGCCGATCACACCAAGTGATGGATCTCAGTGGTCGGATGGGGCGCAGCCTGAGAATCAACCTGCACCAAACAATGGACCCTCGCCGCCGATTATGCCCGAGCTTCAGGGTATAGGTCGGTTCAAAGGAGAAGCTGACAACCCCGTACACAGCAGAATGCACACGAAACACCTAAGGTCTAAGTGGAATGCAAAGCGATCCGAATGGGAAGCGCAAACCACGGAAGCCTTCCCGACGGTACCGAACTCGGCATCGAAATGGCAAGCTGCAATCCAAGCTGCCCCACTACTGCTGAGATCACTACTGCAACAATATGAATCTCCAGAATTTTTACTAGGTGATATGACAGAGGCCAATATGGACCTATGGACCAAAGCGGAGCGGCTAGAATGTCTTCTTACCCGTCTCGACAGCTTGGCGAATAATTGCCAGAAGGCCGACCCAGCAACTCCAGCCTGGATTCGAGCGTGCATTCACGACTTCACCACCCAGGGCGCAAATGACATGGAAGCACTCAACTTGTACCCTCGGAATTATGGACTCGTCTTAAGAAACTAAAGTATGGGCACTCCCCGGTTCTGCGATTATGCAGAAAATCAGAGAACAAGGTGCTGGCTAGAATGATCACTATGGCAACGATATACAAGTCAGAGATTCAACTGATTGTGCCAACTGATCATCAGACTACTTTCTCCACTCTCGGCAACTTATCTCTCCTTTTCGAATTACTAGAGCTGAAACCTGAATTTCATGCTCTCCTGTGCCGTACAGACTCGACTGGATTGTGGCGCAGCTGGAAGCGATGTTCTCGGGATTTCCAATGACAATGAATGATGAGGAGGACCCATACCAACGTTCCGACTCTCCTGCTTATTAGTTAATGGTTAGAGTACCAACACAGCAGAAACCGGCACCGACCGGCGACTACTTCACTGATCTCTACAACACAGCACTTCTGTTTGCCTCAGCACCGGACCAACCAAGACGGTCCAGAGGGGGAAACAAGCAACGATCATTATAACGCAAAATATCCGAGGGTTTGCAGCCAAATCACGCCGACACTGGATGAGTGGATGGAGTCGACGGAAGGGCAGCAAAACCCGGATATTATTTTTATTCAGGATACTCAAATACATAACGACAAGGGCGTTCAGGAACAGGCCGATCAGTGGGACCGGACCTGGAAAAGGACAAACCTCACGAACCACTCAGTTACTGGACCGCTACACAGTCCAAATCCGCTGGATTGGGCATACTGGTGACACCAGAAATGAGTGAACGCATCAAACCTTGGAAGCCAAGTCAATGGACATCACGGGTAATGGCAGTAGTGCTCGACCACTGGCTACTGCTCAATGTGTATGCTCCGAATGGTAAGACTGACCAGGACAAATTTTACACAGACCTTGAGCCGTGGATCTCGAACCACAAATCGATTATAGTTGGTGGCGACTTTAATTGTGTTTTGAACCCGGCAAATGATCGCAGAACTAACAGACTACCAGGCAAAGGCCCGGCGGAAAGCGCAATTTTGAAACGATTGGCGCGCAAATACGACTTGACGGACGCAATATCTCTCACCCGTCAAATTGATGATGATGACGATGCTTACGACCCATTGAAATACTTTACTTTCTGGAGGCAGGACGGAGCGAGTAGACTCGATAGATTTTACGTAACGGGAGACTCGTACACGCAAGTACAATGGGTGGAAGCAAACACTGCAGCGTGGAACTCGGATCACAGGGAAGTTCGCCTCGAACTCTCTCCTGCCACCAGATCCAAGCACCAAAACAGGACGACTTCGTACTATCCTATAGTAAGTGGGCGGCCCCAACGCATACAGGACAGTATCTCGGCACAAGTGAGCCAACTTATGGACCACTTTGAAGCGTGCACCAACCCGGTCCAAGAATGGGACAGTGTTGTGCACAGTATTCAGCGACTCCTACAGGACGTCAAAACTGCGGACCAAAAACAATCTAAGCGGTACTTTGAAAGCCTTGGAGCCGAAACCCGCCAATTGTTTGAATCCCGCGAGGAAATCCAAGAGGCAGAAAGTCAAGTTGCTTGACAAACGGCTGTAAGGTCCTTCGGACGCAATTTACAGCCCACGATGGAAAACACGCGACAGTTTTCAAACGAAACGCGGACAGACAGAGAGATCAAAGCATTAGTGATATTAATCCCTCGGCTGGCCATTTTGACGATGATGACTACCCTCTGGAGGAACGGATGGCGTCGGAGTGGCACCATATCCTTGGAGCTTCTCATGCCACTACACGTCCCGAGCAAATGCACCAAAATTTCATGATTTTGTCCAGCTACCCGAAAACCAAACGCTAGCTGAAATTGACGCTGAACGAGTCATTGCACCCATACACGAAGAAGAAACTCGGGCTGCAATTAATACGCTGAAACGACACAAAAGTGGCGGCACTACTGGTCTGAACCACGACTTTTACAAAGATTTTAAAGACGAGCTTGCACCAGGACTCACAAAACTGTTCAATGCTATTCTTGACGGTAAAGGTGTCCCGCCTTCCTTCTTGGAGGCCATCATCGTGCCCCTCAGGAAAAACAGCGACTTAGCCAATGTAATGGATTACAGGCCAATTTCCCTCCTTAATACTGCGTACAAACTTCTGGGCAGAATTCTGGCAGAAAGAGTACATGAATTCCTCCCGCAGCTGATCAGTGATTCGCAACATGGGTTTGTACGGGGACGATCGATCGACCACCCCGCCACCATCTTCCAACAGGAACTAAAAGCGCAAACGAAGAGATATCCAGTGGATGAAAATTGGGAAGACGGTTTGGCCGCACTGTGTGTCGATATTCGAAAGGCTTACGACACACTCGACCGTCATTTTGTCACGCTAGTCCTTCGCGAGTATGGGTTTTCAACGAAATTTATTAATTTGATTCGGATTCTGCATGAGGGGACCAGAGCACGTTTTTGGTCAACGGGATAGCTTCCCAAAACTGGGAAATCAAATCTGGCATTCGTCAAGGCTCCCTCTCGCTCCACTTATCTTCAACTTGGCAATTGATACTTTGGCTCAGACGATCAATCGAAACCCACGCCTGAAAGGATTCCCAATTCAGGGGTCTCAGCTATTCCATCACAAATTTTCCGGGTTCGTGGATGACAGTACCATTGTCTTGTCCTCGGTCAAGGAGATTGATACCTTGAATACCATTCTTGATAACTTTGGGGACCTCTCTGGATTAAGAGTGCAACCGAATAAGAGTATTTTAATTGGAACATCCTCAGCTAAACCACCGTCCAAATGGAATGGTTACCCAGTGTTACAGCCAAACGAAGCCACAAGACAATTGGGTTACTGGGTAGGAAATCATGATACCACGGCAGAAAATTGGAGAATTCGATTGGAGAAGGTGCAACGAAGACTACGAATAGCGAAAACTATGAGGAATTCAGTGACGCAGCGGATCCAACTTTTCAATGCCATTGCTCTTCCTGGCATATTGTACACAGGCAAGTAATACATACCGCCAAAAAAAGGTAAAGAAACTCGAGAATTTGCAAAACAAATTTGTATGGAAAGGCACAACTAGAATCGATAATAGCAGGCACAAACTCAGACCAGCACTGGTTTTTGCGCCACTACAAGTTGGTGGTCTTGGTCTGCCGAATATTACGAGGGCGCTTAGAGCTACACGATGCAATTTAGCTAAACGGTGGGTCAACGGACCGGATAACGTGTATAAGGCAGCCTGACATGCCGATGTACACCCGGGAGAACCAGTGACAACATACTGTTGCAGCTTTCGTCCTACTTCTGAAGAAATGATCAGCAAAGCAACAACCGAAAGTGAAGGCAAGTTAAAAAAATTACGGTCCAATGCCTAGGGAAGTTGGAACTTTGGGAATCACAGACGCAAACCTTGCACACGATGATAAAAGCGAGGAACAAATCGAAAACCCAACAAACAAACACCACGACGCATGCCGCAAGTTATTGGATTGACCAGCGTACACTGGGGTTCACTACAACGGCAAATCCGTGGAGTCAACGCCTTCCACCAGACGCCAACTTCTTACTCCATCCGGCATGGAACGATAATGCTATGATAACGGACGACGACGGGAAAACATTGCGGAGCAACGCATACCCAATGTTAAACGTATGCTCCATCCGTGATATTATTACTTTTAGTGAACGCGAGTACCGAGATGCGGGCATATACTGTATAAAACTACGACCACCGTTGATGGACCTCGACAGTAGGAAGAACCACCCAACGCTAGTGAAGAATTGGTGCACCAGCATCATGAGTAGTTTACCGTGGAACCTGTGGGGCAGCAAGGATGTGGATATTAAACCGTGGGCCCTCCCTGACCTACAACACAAACTTTACTGGACGGTGCAAAGCACTGGAGAAAACCCCATCATAGCAGCCAGCACTTTGAGACCAGACGGACCATCGGCATTCCACATGACTAAGGGCCAGCAAGGAGTGCTGTGGAAAATTGCATGGGTAGATAAGGATTTCCAAACCAGTGACGATTGTGGAGAGTTGCGAGTTTACGAACGACAAGTAGGATTTAGTTTTATTGCCGACCCTCGAATCAGTACGTACCCGTGGAAGGCCAACCCGGTGACGCTTGCTAAATACCTCGAGCAAGCCTTCCAGAAGCAACGAACGAAACGATCTAAACTTCACAGCCAGTACAATCTCGAAGCAATGATCGAGAAAATCCAGCACCGGGCGTCTCACTCAGAATGGGGAAGGGCTGCACTACAACAGACACCAGCACAATTTTGGAACCGCGAAGGCTTTTTACTGACTACCAAAACTGGACGACGTACCGGATAGCGATGGGCGTACTCAACGTCCGTCACGATGGATGGCCTACAAACCACCAATGTCCGGACCCAAACTGTGCGTGCAATGAAGAAACTGCAGATCACATAATATGGCAATGTGCCAAGGCAACAACTTCGTGGAAGGCGTGGATTAGTAAATGGATAGGAGGAGAGTGTACGACCAGCCAACTTCAAAGTCTCAGACCAGCAATCGCCGGCAGAATGGCACCACCGATACCAGTATCCTTCCTGTCAATAGCGCAGCAATGCATTGGTAGGTAGACTTCCAGTCACACAAAAGCCATGCAACTACTCTGGCAAATTTGGACGACCACGACCCCAGCGATGTTATGGAGGCTCAGGGTTGAGGCCGTCTTCAAAGATAACGTCAGTAATGAAGCCAAGACAAGAGCGGCCATTCTCTCGGCAAGGACGTACCAAGTGCAGGCTATCGTAAGTGCGTGGAGGAGGAATCCAGCAAAACGGATCCATGCATTGTGTCTAGACGCCTGTCAACAAATCATTAAAATTACAGCACGAAAAACCCCGACAACTACTATCCAAGCATGGGTGCTTGAAACAGCATACAAGACAAACGAATGGGGAAGTTGGACTGCAGGATGGGTCTTACACACCCACGTCAACGATACCTCCTGGGAAGCGGTGCGGGCTGGAAGACTCTGTCTCAATGGACAAGACAACCAAGTCGAAGTGGCAGCGGCAGTGATTCACCATGGCATCCAAGAACTAGCCATGGAACAGCCATTAACGTAGATTTTTCTGCGCATTACCACGTTGGACAAGAAGATCCGACAACAATTGGAGAACGGAAATGACAAGTTGGAACAGCTCAGGCGCACCATGAACAATTTATTTGGGGTTTTGTGGAACAACCCACCCAAGCTCGGCTTAAGGCCGCCAAATTTCTCGCCACAACAAGCGTGAACCAGAACTTCCATTTGAAGACCAACGTCCCTGGCACGATTCAAGATTTCATCAGGAATTCGGTGCCGGGGCACCCACAAACAGACTTCGAATATCATTTGAGTCTCACTGCATAACGGGTTCTTCCGAATAGTGTACCGGTATAATAGCAATAGAGCACCACTCACCACGGATATTCTACTCGGAGGGTGTTTTATCGGAGGGTTTTACAACTCACAGACCAACTCGCCGTCCTCATCTATATCATCAACCTCCTCGGCACTCGCTTCATCCTGACTGGAAATCGCTTGCGGCACAAACCAGTGGCTCTCGTTAGGTATAATATTTGGAGGGTATTTTAACTTTTGTTGAACTAGACGAATGGGTTTTGTATTCGGAGGGTATAATATTTGGAGAGGGTACTCAATTCGGAAGAACCTGTTATAAGGCTTCTATAGAAAACAAAACATAAACACCAAATACAGTGCCCGCCAAATCATTAAGACCCCCGATTTGGCGGGACACTTTTGGCAATATCTCGGCTTCTAGGCCGAGTTAGGAGCTGCTACTTTGATATCTTCTCTCTATTATGCGTACGGAGACGCCACTTGTGTTAACAACTTAGATTTCAATGTATCTGACAGGGCTGGTATACAAAATCAAGGTTTTGGCACCAGCGTCAAATTATTAAGACCACATCCTTTTATGATGGAAAAAGCACTTTATGAACAGACCATACAAACTTCTATATTAAAAGTTAGTACTTAGTCAGTCCACCTTTCTTCTTGATCACCGCTAGACAGCGGCGAGGCATGGACTCCACTAGCTTCAGCAGGTAGTCTAGCTGAATGGCGTCCCATGCAGCCATGATTGCAGCCTCTAGATCAGCAACGTTTTGGTACTGACGACCATGTGCGTACACCTTGGCCGCCATCGCCGACCAGACGTTCTCGATTTGGTTGCAATCGGGCGAGCGAGCTGGCCACACCATGGTGTTGACCTGCATCTCCTGCAAGAATTTTTTGGTTTCATGCGAGGCATGAATCGAAGCATTATCTTGCTGAAATACAAAATCAACACCATAGTTAGCGTGAGCGAAAGGTAGTAGATATTCAGATAACGTGTAAACATAGTCACCCGAATTCTGACGCCCACGCAAAATGGCCAGCTCACTCACCTGCTGCGCTAAAAGCGCCCCACACCATGACGCTCCCTCCGCCATTTTGGCGACGCAAATACGACTGTGCAGGCTGGTGCATGTCCCTCCAGTAATATTTGAATCCATCAGGACCATCTAGATTAAACTTCTTTTCATCTGAAAAAATAGTATGAATCCAAGTGTCTACATATAAAAATATTGTTAAAGTAAGTAATTGCAGTAAAACCATAACGTGACAAGCTTACCTGGCTTCAGTATGTAATCTTCCGCCCATTGCGTGCGGGCAGCCTTGTGCGCCGCCGTGAGGGGAGCGTGCGGTCCATCTTGGTGTAAACAAGATGGTCCACACGCTGCAGAACCTGCTGGATTGTCCTCACGGACGCCTTGATGCCGAGCTTGGTCTTGAGCTCGGCGGCGAAGAACTCGCCTGTTGCCGCTACACGCACGAGCTGCCGCAGCTCTCGTTCCGTTAGGCTGGCTGCCGCCCAGCTCTTCGCTCTCCACCGCTGTCTTCCTGCGATCCCCGCTCCGCCTTGACTGCGTTACGGACGGACGTACGGGACCGGCCTGTCTTCCTAGCGATCTTGTGCAGAGAGACGCCTCCGTCGTGGAGCCCGACAATAAACCAATGCTCTTGCTCGGAGAGGGCCTTGCCGTGGCCCATTTAAAAATGAAAGGCTCACAGCCTC
>JAAKBD010000477.1:0-22774 GCA_012656105.1 Phytophthora syringae
CGCGTACTGTCTAGTCGAAACCACAAGGTCAGAACCCCTTCCAGCGTCCGCAGCCCATCCGCGTCCACAAACGCCTCCAGGGCTCGCTTCGGCTGCAAAACCCCAATAAACCCCAGTTAAAAATCCCATTTCAACAACCAGCCCCCGTCCTTCCCACCTGCAGATCCTTATTGTTCAGGATGACCTTCTGCTTCTCCGTGCGGAGCTTGCTGAGCTTCTTCTGGCTCAGAATGATGCTCAGCACCTGTCGACACATGGTGTACGCGATCTTGCGACTCTCGAACTTCTGGCAGTTCAGCGGCCGCTCCTGCGTCTCATGGTGGCGGTGTTTGCTCTTCTTGGCCGGGGCTCCTCCTCCCCCACCCTCTTCTCAGCCGCTGTAGCAGCGTCCTTCACCTCCTCCAGTGTCAAGTCCGCGTACACCCCGTCGTTGAAAAGCACCCGAAACTTGCGAATATCTGCAAAGTACTGCGTCACCTGCCCGGACGTCGTGAGCGTTTCGCCCTCGTAGCTCGTGGAGGATTTGGAGACGGCCACGCCCAAGAACTGATTCGGATCTGATTCCTTCTGCTGCTCCTGCTGGGCCTTCTCGGCCGCCGATTGGCGGATCACGAAGCGCTCCACCCCCGCAGCGTCCAGAACGTCTCGGTGGTCGTCACTGTACAGCAAAGTGTACATGCCCGAGTCGGCGTCGTAGGCCGAGATGCTCCCGTGCGGCCTTCCAGCGGGTCGGCTACGCGCGTGCCCAGCGGGTGGCGCTGCGGCTCTCGCATGCGCACCTGGTGGGATAACAGTTAAGAGGGTTAGAAACAAGAGGGTTACAAAGAGGAAGAGCGTGACGCACCATGTTGATGTTTTTTGGAGTGTGGGTTTTGGTTTGAGGAAGAGTGGAGAATGAAGTGGGACACATCAGGCTGCAACATTTACAAGAAGCTGTGAATTTGGAACGCGTTTTACAGCGCGCAGATCTTAATACTTCAAAGTAAATTGCGTTTTGATATTTCCCAGCCCATGCTGTTTTCCCTGACTTCAGTCCTAGAAGCACCTCTGTAGTCCCAAATATGAATACCAACTCGGTTGAAACCATACGAGCCCACCAACTTTTCCACTGCCAGACACACAACGAACGTTTGGTTTCTTGAAAAACTTCATGTACGAAGATATAGATTTTCAGTTGATAGCGAGTCCTGCACTTGAAATCCGGCGAGTACGCGAGGAGCGGAAGTTCGTCGAGAGGGTCCATCAGTTTGAAGACTGTTGTTATATTGTGTTTAAAACTCAACTGTTCCTGAATTTGAGCGTTAATCCATCTTGACTTTGCGAATGAGTCTGCTGTTACCTCCTTTCGAATCCAGTGTCATGCCACCTGCAGCGATCCCGAGTCCGCACAGAGATTTTTCATTGGTAAGCAGATCCGTCAAGTACACTCCGCATAGAACTCCACCCGACGAAAACCCAGCAATCAAGTCGAAGAACCATTCTGCTCTCCATTTGCGAACGCCACGCCAATTACGAGACGGTCGAATGTACCGAACGTGTTTTAGATGATGAGTCATGTAGTTCTTCAACGGTTGGAAAACGGCTTTGCAATGCTGGTGCAGAAACACATTCGTCGTATTTTCACAAACTTGCACGAGGTGGAGTCGGTACTCTGATTCACGTCGATCCCATTCCAGTGTTCTTCTAGGACTCCCTCAGAACGGCGTTCCTGGCTCCTTTCGCTAAAATACCGCGTACCAAAGTCTCTGACGGCACAATTCAGTAGCGGAGTGAGCTGCTGCACGTTGTTCGTGTCGATGGCCTTCAACCGACTTTCATCTGCTGCATTTCGCAGCCATTTCCTTCTTTTCGCACTCTTTTGCTGTTCCTGTTCTCTCTTGTCGACGAATTTCAAGAGTGAAAGGATCTTCGGACTCGGATTCGGAAGCCCACCCGTAGTCCCAGTAGTAGGCGTCTCCCTCCTCATAGTCCGAACCATCGGGGTCATAGGGTCCAGCTCTCACTTTATGTCTTCCTGTCTCGCAACTGGGCTCCGGCAGGAACTCTTGCGGTATTTGACCGAGCAGAGGTGTTTCCAAGACGGTCGTTAGAGAAAACATCACGGGCTGGAAGGTGCCGAATCGGAGCTTTTCGGGTTCGTCGAGGTCAGCAAGCTGGAAAATGCCTTGACTGAATCGCATCGTTGTCCTACATGACAAGCTGCCTCTAGTAATTGTGCTGCAGCATCAAAGATGTGAGGAACTGGTAGACATTCGGGCACTTTATACTGAGGCATGTCGTGGTTGGAAACTGTGCAGTGACACTCGGTCTGAAAGCTCTCACGTCCTCCCGTGATGCTCAAAGGCACCAACTGGTACCAGTCGTAGCAGCATCTCGCACCAAAATGACACTCGTAAGTAGCTGCAAAGAGCTTCAAAGCGTGGGTAGCCAACTTGTCCCGCACACTTTCAGGTACAAGAGCTCCACAAGTGACTAAGACGGCGGATGCGTCCTCCGGTCGAAGAAGATGGAGGAATTGCCCGTGGAGCAGCGTCACCACGTCCGCCAACGTCGTCGACAGTCTCTGCTTCTTCATCAACAATGGCTTTCGAAACGGACGAATAGCTCGGAATGCAGCATTTGAATGGGTATTTCCATGTTGGATAGCTAGCTTCTTCCAAATCAGCGGCCGACCGAGCACTTCGAGCGACCGTTCAAGAAAAATCAGTGGTGACTGGGAGTGACCACAAATAACGACAGAGGCTAGTAAAAGAGACAAAATCTCATCTCAGACTCTAAGTTAAAGTATCGAAGCCTGTATTTGAAGCAAGTCGGCCGTTCTCCTAAGACACCCGACAATCTTCATGCAGCGCCAGGAGGAACCCCGGGAGGGGGAAGCCTGAGGATCCGGGATCTGCCGGAACTCCGGGCCATCCGAAACGAGAAGCAGAAGACGCCTACATGCCTGAGAAGTATGCAGGAGTTAAACGACGCATGGAGGAGGAAACCGATAACTTGGAATCCGTCAGTGACAAGGACGACAACGCGAAAGTACCCGAACCAGAACCCACGCGAGCGCTGGTCTCTATGAAGCAGGAAGAAGCCGACGAAGCCAAGACTGAGACGAACTCGCCTCCTCCACAGGATACCGAACAAGAAATGAAGGAACCTGTACCGAACGGAGAACAAGATGAGCCACCACGATTCGACGACGACCAGGAAGCTGCACTCACCTTTGCAGAGATGTACCAGTATCTCTACGAGGAAATCAAGGAGCTGGCGGACCGGGACGTGGAACTCTCTGCGATTGCCAGCGCCCGAGAGTACACGCAACGCATGTTTGAAACTGTCTTCGTGACACAACCACATGAGCCACTGGAAGATAGCAAGAGCCACTACCCGAAGCTCACGGATGAGGAAACGGAGGCGCTCCTTCGACTATTCACGTAGGATGCCAAGGTGGGACGTATGGATGCTCGCAAGTGGAGGGCGCGACTGTATGACATCACCCGAGCTATCTCAAGTCCCGAAAGGAGCTGGTCAATCTAATTGAGCAGCGCATCACGACTATGAAGGTGACATCGCAACCCATGGCCAACATGTGGGCCCAACGAGGCCTCCGAGAAAATAATATCACTACCGTAATTACTACCTCTTTTATATTATACTACGGATTATTGTTTTTCGAGAAATAATATAGTGTGATACTGACGGAATAATACAAATATATCCTGCAAATGTTGCCAGCCAGTCATTCCCCGCTGCCATTCATTCACTCGGAGCTCGAGTATCTCCGCAACCATGAAAGAGAAGCTCATTCTTCAATTCCCCATGTCGTCCCAGCAACTCGCCGCTTTCTTCTACACTGTTGTGGAGCCTGGGCTCTATCGATGCAACATCTGCGAGCAGCCACGCAAGCAAACCCAGCGTACAGGCTACACAAACCTGATGTCGCACCTGAACTCCAAGCATCCCACTCACGGCGATGAGTACGCCGAGTTCCAGCGCCGAAACCTGACCTCCCTTGAGGTGTTCGGCTTCGTGGACGAGGTGACGACCAACATGTACGACTGGTTGCGCCTGATCGTCGAGCGAAACCTCCGTCTCTGCGAAGTGGAAAACCAGCTAACGAGGCAGTTAGTGCGCATGAAACCGACGTCGGCGGAGACACTGAAGATCTACATGCAACGCGTAGCTGATCGTGTGGGCAACACCATCGCCAAAGAGATGGGCGAGTTCTTCGGTATCATGTTCGACGGGTGGAGCTCGGGCACACGTCACTTCGTTGCGGTGTTCGTGGTATACCACGGTGCTGCTGGTCTGTGCGAAATACTGATCGGTCTATCTCCTATGGTGGAAGGGCAAACCCCGGATGCTCATGTCGAGTTCATCGAGTCTATCCTGGCTGTCTACGAAAAGGACTTGTCGATGATCAAGTTTCTTGTCGCTGACAACTGCTCCACCAATCGGAGCGTGGCAACAAAGTTGGATACCCCGCTGATTGGCTGTGCCAGTCACCGATTCAATTTGGCAATGGTCCGATTTTTGTCGGATTCTGAGGATCTGAAAAATATGATTCAGCGTCTGATGATGAGCCTTCGTCAGCCAAACAACGCCGCCCAGCTAGCGCTACACACGCACCTCCTCCCCGAGACATCGAATGTGACGCGCTGGTCTTCCGTGTGGAAGATGGTGCACAAGTACGTACGAATTCGCGATGCTGTGAAGCATGTTCCTGCGGTCGAGGAGCTGCTCCCCGGCTGAGTGACCACCGTCGGATTCTGGTGCTGCACGACAAGATGAAGGAGCTGCAGAGTGTGAGCGAGAAGCTGCAGCAGCGCAAGCGAACACTCGGTGACGTACGTGCTCTCTTTGACGCTTGTATGGCTAAGTACCCTGTCATGGAAGAGTATCCCAAGCCTACTGCCAAGATTGTTCACTCGCCGACTTTCGAAGCTGCTGCTATCAAGGTCACGAGCTCTCGTCCTGTTTCCAGTGCCGAGGCCAAGAAGGTTGAGCCGTTTCGCCGTCCAGAAGGCTCTGAACAGAGTGAAGATGAACCAGCTGCTGACTTCGCGAGCGAGATTCTTCGCCGTGCTAAGAAGCCCCGCACGTCAGCGAGGCGCGCCGTCGACTACGTTCCACTACTTGGTGTCATCCCCCAACCAGTAACCGATGCGAGCGGTTATTCTCGGAGTGTAAGTACGTGCTTGAGTCGCACCGCGTTTCCATACGCTCAGCAACCTTCGAGAGACTGATGTTTCTAAAGGCTAACCGGGATCTCTGGAACGCGTCAACGCTTGTGCCGTGATCTTGTAGTTAAGGCTGGTCGCAACAATACATTGAAAATTGCGGTATTGCGGATTATTGATCGTCTTGATATTGCACTATGTATTACTGGTGAGTGTGTTGCCTGCGTATATTGACTATGGTATTTTCGGAGGCCTGGGCCCAACATGCCAAGGAGCAATCCCAGAAAGGTAACCAAGACGTGGACATGACGGCGGACACTTCTTCACCATATAAGTTTCAAGTCAATGTCTACACCCCTGAAGAAAGCCAAGCGATGCGGCGACTCTGTGAGACCCCCTACGGATTCCCCACGCAACTACGGAAACCGACAGAGATGGAAGCCAATGTCATCAAGGGATTAGTTGAGGGTTCAATCCTCTGCGACAAACTACCTGATTTCCTCAAACGCATATGCACCAATGAAGCCCTACGACTTATCCAAAACACCATCCACGCTCAGGTGGAAGGAGACTTAGTCATCAAGATTCATCACGAATTCCCTGTGTACGCGGACTTCCAAAATCGTGCCCGCCTGATTGGCATGATCACTATGGGACTTGACCATGGCAATCATGACAAGCAAAAAGTGGTGGCCCTTCTCCAAGACACTAAACAAGTGTACTTTGATTGAGTTGCACATGTAGTACATTTGATCTTTTGGACGCGAGAACGTGCAGCAAAATGGAGTCGAGAAGTGCGGACACTACCCTTTCGTAACAGGACATTCCCGCTAGTGAATGAGCACACTGAGGATGGCAACGGCCAACTAAGTGAACATCCCACCCCACGGACTGTGTGGACCCGTCAAGTAGGAGCGGATGGGATCAAAAACGAAACACACGTGGAAGCAGGAACCAATTTGCATTACTATTACTGATGAAGAAATCTCGAGACTTCCCAGACGGGAGTCCACAAGCACGAGTCTGGAGGAACTCGAACAAATATGGACTATAGCAGACCGATACGAACAGGAAGAGAAAGTGGCCGCCCATAAGAGTCAAACTACTGGAACGACCCCTGTGACCCCGCCTGAAACAAGTGGCAGTGAGAGTAGGAAAGTTAGTGGATCACCGGACCAAGCATGGCAAACCGTTCAAACCAGCCGACGTCCGGCATCCTCCACGAACTCTACACCTGCAGCTCAAATTGTACCAGCCCCTCGACCCCCAAAGCGATGCTAAGTCGGAAAATGGATACACCAACGGCCCCGACTCCACAAGCCACCACAATGGTAACGGATCTAACGGGTGAGCAGGATGAAGCACTCGCCATGAAAGAAGCGACCAGAATCAAAAGGAGTATCCGATCCGGGGCCATGGAAAAGGTGGAAGCGTTGCTATGGACATTAGTACTGGAGAAGAAGGCTTCCATTCCCAAGGAAGCACTCAAGAAAATTAATGAGCTGGACACCTCCAGCCCGACCCTTGGACAGACCACTGGAGACAAACTACTAGCCCAATGTGGGCTGGTAGAAATTCAGAGTCCTCCCGATGGAAACTGCCAATACACTAGCGTGGCAATGGCTCTCCTCCGAAGTGAATGCATTGGCAAGGAGAACCAAAAACGCTGGCAATTCGAACCAGTAAGCTAAAAAGGGCATTGTGGCAGCCTCGAACCACTTCTTCGAAGAGGAATTCCCTCCGTACACCAGGATGCAAATTCTGCGCAAACAATACGGAGAGATGGAGGAATTACCACCGAACAAATCAGCTGAAGCGCTCAGGAACCACTTCAAGGAGATTGGGTCCTCCAGTTCGGAACGAGATGCATTCGTGGACAAGAGAAGTTGGGGATCCTCAACTACGCTGAAATTGTTAGCAAAAATTCTGCATCGCAACATCTACGTAGTGGAAGCAAGTGGAGGCCTTGCCAACGCGAGCTTTTCGATGTTTACGAAAACAGAAATTGAGGTTAACGGGAAACAGTTCACTACGGTCAAGGAGAGAGTATTCAGCCCCAGAGAAGCAGGCCTATGGATGAAGCATCTTCAGGATGAATGCGCCGTGAACCCGAGCGCTACAGGCTTGCCGATCGTAATCAGTTTCGACACCAACCACTATAATTGGTGGCGTTTCAAGAAGGCATCGGCGCCAAAGAGGAAGACCGAGGACTACCAGCAGCCGCCAGTAGCTCCAGGAGGCGGGTCCAGCATGGACTACAATGAGGATATCCCCATGGGAGAACATGAACCTAGTACAACGCCCGGAACGCCACCTCCCAGGAAGAAAGCTAATGGACAATCCCAAAAGGATGCTGCTAATCAACAGGCCGTCATCGAATAACATGGTGGGGCACGCAAAGAGGAACTCCTGACGTTTCCTACAAGGGGAGTTAATGGACTGGTGCCCGCACACCGTCAATCGCTCCGTGACCTTAACTTGGAGGACGAAACGGAAGTGATGCAGTGGTGTATGCAGTACGAAGTATCACAAGAAGTACTAGCCGCATGGCAACAGGAGCTGTTGCAACGTCAGTCTCAGGAAACCTTTACGCCTTCAGGATCGCCGATCACACCAAGTGATGGATCTCAGTGGTCGGATGGGGCGCAGCCTGAGAATCAACCTGCACCAAACAATGGACCCTCGCCGCCGATTATGCCCGAGCTTCAGGGTATAGGTCGGTTCAAAGGAGAAGCTGACAACCCCGTACACAGCAGAATGCACACGAAACACCTAAGGTCTAAGTGGAATGCAAAGCGATCCGAATGGGAAGCGCAAACCACGGAAGCCTTCCCGACGGTACCGAACTCGGCATCGAAATGGCAAGCTGCAATCCAAGCTGCCCCACTACTGCTGAGATCACTACTGCAACAATATGAATCTCCAGAATTTTTACTAGGTGATATGACAGAGGCCAATATGGACCTATGGACCAAAGCGGAGCGGCTAGAATGTCTTCTTACCCGTCTCGACAGCTTGGCGAATAATTGCCAGAAGGCCGACCCAGCAACTCCAGCCTGGATTCGAGCGTGCATTCACGACTTCACCACCCAGGGCGCAAATGACATGGAAGCACTCAACTTGTACCCTCGGAATTATGGACTCGTCTTAAGAAACTAAAGTATGGGCACTCCCGGTTCTGCGATTATGCAGAAAATCAGAGAACAAGGTGCTGGCTAGAATGATCACTATGGCAACGATATACAAGTCAGAGATTCAACTGATTGTGCCAACTGATCATCAGACTACTTCTTTCTCCACTCTCGGCAACTTATCTCTCCTTTTCGAATTACTAGAGCTGAAACCTGAATTTCATGCTCTCCTGTGCCGTACAGACTCGACTGGATTGTGGCGCAGCTGGAAGCGATGTTCTCGGGATTTCCAATGACAATGAATGATGAGGAGGACCCATACCAACGTTCCGACTCTCCTGCTTATTAGTTAATGGTTAGAGTACCAACACAGCAGAAACCGGCACCGACCGGCGACTACTTCACTGATCTCTACAACACAGCACTCTGTTTGCCTCAGCACCGGACCAACCAAGACGGTCCAGAGGGGGGAAACAAGCAACGATCATTATAACGCAAAATATCCGAGGGTTTGCAGCCAAATCACGCCGACACTGGATGAGTGGATGGAGTCGACGGAAGGGCAGCAAAACCGGATATTATTTTTATTCAGGATACTCAAATACATAACGACAAGGGCGTTCAGGAACAGGCCGATCAGTGGGACCGGACCTGGAAAAGGACAAACCTCACGAACCACTCAGTTACTGGACCGCTACACAGTCCAAATCCGCTGGATTGGGCATACTGGTGACACCAGAAATGAGTGAACGCATCAAACCTTGGAAGCCAAGTCAATGGACATCACGGGTAATGGCAGTAGTGCTCGACCACTGGCTACTGCTCAATGTGTATGCTCCGAATGGTAAGACTGACCAGGACAAATTTTACACAGACCTTGAGCCGTGGATCTCGAACCACAAATCGATTATAGTTGGTGGCGACTTTAATTGTGTTTTGAACCCGGCAAATGATCGCAGAACTAACAGACTACCAGGCAAAGGCCCGGCGGAAAGCGCAATTTTGAAACGATTGGCGCGCAAATACGACTTGACGGACGCAATATCTCTCACCCGTCAAATTGATGATGATGACGATGCTTACGACCCATTGAAATACTTTACTTTCTGGAGGCAGGACGGAGCGAGTAGACTCGATAGATTTTACGTAACGGGAGACTCGTACACGCAAGTACAATGGGTGGAAGCAAACACTGCAGCGTGGAACTCGGATCACAGGGAAGTTCGCCTCGAACTCTCTCCTGCCACCAGATCCAAGCACCAAAACAGGACGACTTCGTACTATCCTATAGTAAGTGGGCGGCCCCAACGCATACAGGACAGTATCTCGGCACAAGTGAGCCAACTTATGGACCACTTTGAAGCGTGCACCAACCCGGTCCAAGAATGGGACAGTGTTGTGCACAGTATTCAGCGACTCCTACAGGACGTCAAAACTGCGGACCAAAACAATCTAAGCGGTACTTTGAAAGCCTTGGAGCCGAAACCCGCCAATTGTTTGAATCCCGCGAGGAAATCCAAGAGGCAGAAAGTCAAGTTGCTTGACAAACGGCTGTAAGGTCCTTCGGACGCAATTTACAGCCCACGATGGAAAACACGCGACAGTTTTCAAACGAAACGCGGACAGACAGAGAGATCAAAGCATTAGTGATATTAATCCCTCGGCTGGCCATTTTGACGATGATGACTACCCTCTGGAGGAACGGATGGCGTCGGAGTGGCACCATATCCTTGGAGCTTCTCATGCCACTACACGTCCCGAGCAAATGCACCAAAAATTTCATGATTTTGTCCAGCTACCCGAAACCAAACGCTAGCTGAAATTGACGCTGAACGAGTCATTGCACCCATACACGAAGAAGAAACTCGGGCTGCAATTAATACGCTGAAACGACACAAAAGTGGCGGCACTACTGGTCTGAACCACGACTTTTACAAAGATTTTAAAGACGAGCTTGCACCAGGACTCACAAAACTGTTCAATGCTATTCTTGACGGTAAAGGTGTCCCGCCTTCCTTCTTGGAGGCCATCATCGTGCCCCTCAGGAAAAACAGCGACTTAGCCAATGTAATGGATTACAGGCCAATTTCCCTCCTTAATACTGCGTACAAACTTCTGGGCAGAATTCTGGCAGAAAGAGTACATGAATTCCTCCCGCAGCTGATCAGTGATTCGCAACATGGGTTTGTACGGGGACGATCGATCGACCACCCCGCCACCATCTTCCAACAGGAACTAAAAGCGCAAACGAAGAGATATCCAGTGGATGAAAATTGGGAAGACGGTTTGGCCGCACTGTGTGTCGATATTCGAAAGGCTTACGACACACTCGACCGTCATTTTGTCACGCTAGTCCTTCGCGAGTATGGGTTTTCAACGAAATTTATTAATTTGATTCGGATTCTGCATGAGGGGACCAGAGCACGTTTTTGGTCAACGGGATAGCTTCCCAAAACTGGGAAATCAAATCTGGCATTCGTCAAGGCTCCCTCTCGCTCCACTTATCTTCAACTTGGCAATTGATACTTTGGCTCAGACGATCAATCGAAACCCACGCCTGAAAGGATTCCCAATTCAGGGGTCTCAGCTATTCCATCACAAATTTTCCGGGTTCGTGGATGACAGTACCATTGTCTTGTCCTCGGTCAAGGAGATTGATACCTTGAATACCATTCTTGATAACTTTGGGGACCTCTCTGGATTAAGAGTGCAACCGAATAAGAGTATTTTAATTGGAACATCCTCAGCTAAACCACCGTCCAAATGGAATGGTTACCCAGTGTTACAGCCAAACGAAGCCACAAGACAATTGGGTTACTGGGTAGGAAATCATGATACCACGGCAGAAAATTGGAGAATTCGATTGGAGAAGGTGCAACGAAGACTACGAATAGCGAAAACTATGAGGAATTCAGTGACGCAGCGGATCCAACTTTTCAATGCCATTGCTCTTCCTGGCATATTGTACACAGGCAAGTAATACATACCGCCAAAAAAAGGTAAAGAAACTCGAGAATTTGCAAAACAAATTTGTATGGAAAGGCACAACTAGAATCGATAATAGCAGGCACAAACTCAGACCAGCACTGGTTTTTGCGCCACTACAAGTTGGTGGTCTTGGTCTGCCGAATATTACGAGGGCGCTTAGAGCTACACGATGCAATTTAGCTAAACGGTGGGTCAACGGACCGGATAACGTGTATAAGGCAGCCTGACATGCCGATGTACACCCGGGAGAACCAGTGACAACATACTGTTGCAGCTTTCGTCCTACTTCTGAAGAAATGATCAGCAAAGCAACAACCGAAAGTGAAGGCAAGTTAAAAAAATTACGGTCCAATGCCTAGGGAAGTTGGAACTTTGGGAATCACAGACGCAAACCTTGCACACGATGATAAAAGCGAGGAACAAATCGAAAACCCAACAAACAAACACCACGACGCATGCCGCAAGTTATTGGATTGACCAGCGTACACTGGGGTTCACTACAACGGCAAATCCGTGGAGTCAACGCCTTCCACCAGACGCCAACTTCTTACTCCATCCGGCATGGAACGATAATGCTATGATAACGGACGACGACGGGAAAACATTGCGGAGCAACGCATACCCAATGTTAAACGTATGCTCCATCCGTGATATTATTACTTTTAGTGAACGCGAGTACCGAGATGCGGGCATATACTGTATAAAACTACGACCACCGTTGATGGACCTCGACAGTAGGAAGAACCACCCAACGCTAGTGAAGAATTGGTGCACCAGCATCATGAGTAGTTTACCGTGGAACCTGTGGGGCAGCAAGGATGTGGATATTAAACCGTGGGCCCTCCCTGACCTACAACACAAACTTTACTGGACGGTGCAAAGCACTGGAGAAAACCCCATCATAGCAGCCAGCACTTTGAGACCAGACGGACCATCGGCATTCCACATGACTAAGGGCCAGCAAGGAGTGCTGTGGAAAATTGCATGGGTAGATAAGGATTTCCAAACCAGTGACGATTGTGGAGAGTTGCGAGTTTACGAACGACAAGTAGGATTTAGTTTTATTGCCGACCCTCGAATCAGTACGTACCCGTGGAAGGCCAACCCGGTGACGCTTGCTAAATACCTCGAGCAAGCCTTCCAGAAGCAACGAACGAAACGATCTAAACTTCACAGCCAGTACAATCTCGAAGCAATGATCGAGAAAATCCAGCACCGGGCGTCTCACTCAGAATGGGGAAGGGCTGCACTACAACAGACACCAGCACAATTTTGGAACCGCGAAGGGCTTTTTACTGACTACCAAAACTGGACGACGTACCGGATAGCGATGGGCGTACTCAACGTCCGTCACGATGGATGGCCTACAAACCACCAATGTCCGGACCCAAACTGTGCGTGCAATGAAGAAACTGCAGATCACATAATATGGCAATGTGCCAAGGCAACAACTTCGTGGAAGGCGTGGATTAGTAAATGGATAGGAGGAGAGTGTACGACCAGCCAACTTCAAAGTCTCAGACCAGCAATCGCCGGCAGAATGGCACCACCGATACCAGTATCCTTCCTGTCAATAGCGCAGCAATGCATTGGTAGGTAGACTTCCAGTCACACAAAAGCCATGCAACTACTCTGGCAAATTTGGACGACCACGACCCCAGCGATGTTATGGAGGCTCAGGGTTGAGGCCGTCTTCAAAGATAACGTCAGTAATGAAGCCAAGACAAGAGCGGCCATTCTCTCGGCAGGGACGTACCAAGTGCAGGCTATCGTAAGTGCGTGGAGGAGGAATCCAGCAAAACGGATCCATGCATTGTGTCTAGACGCCTGTCAACAAATCATTAAAATTACAGCACGAAAAACCCCGACAACTACTATCCAAGCATGGGTGCTTGAAACAGCATACAAGACAAACGAATGGGGAAGTTGGACTGCAGGATGGGTCTTACACACCCACGTCAACGATACCTCCTGGGAAGCGGTGCGGGCTGGAAGACTCTGTCTCAATGGACAAGACAACCAAGTCGAAGTGGCAGCGGCAGTGATTCACCATGGCATCCAAGAACTAGCCATGGAACAGCCATTAACGTAGATTTTTCTGCGCATTACCACGTTGGACAAGAAGATCCGACAACAATTGGAGAACGGAAATGACAAGTTGGAACAGCTCAGGCGCACCATGAACAATTTATTTGGGGTTTTGTGGGAACAACCCACCCAAGCTCGGCTTAAGGCCGCCAAATTTCTCGCCACAACAAGCGTGAACCAGAACTTCCATTTGAAGACCAACGTCCCTGGCACGATTCAAGATTTCATCAGGAATTCGGTGCCGGGGCACCCACAAACAGACTTCGAATATCATTTGGAGTCTCACTGCATAACGGGTTCTTCCGAATAGTGTACCGGTATAATAGCAATAGAGCACCACTCACCACGGATATTCTACTCGGAGGGTGTTTTATCGGAGGGTTTTACAACTCACAGACCAACTCGCCGTCCTCATCTATATCATCAACCTCCTCGGCACTCGCTTCATCCTGACTGGAAATCGCTTGCGGCACAAACCAGTGGCTCTCGTTAGGTATAATATTTGGAGGGTATTTTAACTTTTGTTGAACTAGACGAATGGGTTTTGTATTCGGAGGGGTATAATATTTGGAGAGGGTACTCAATTCGGAAGAACCTGTTATAAGGCTTCTATAGAAAACAAAACATAAACACCAAATACAGTGCCCGCCAAATCATTAAGACCCCGATTTGGCGGGACACTTTTGGCAATATCTCGGCTTCTAGGCCGAGTTAGGAGCTGCTACTTTGATATCTTCTCTCTATTATGCGTACGGAGACGCCACTTGTGTTAACAACTTAGATTTCAATGTATCTGACAGGGCTGGTATACAAAATCAAGGTTTTGGCACCAGCGTCAAATTATTAAGACCACATCCTTTTATGATGGAAAAAGCACTTTTATGAACAGACCATACAAACTTCTATATTAAAAGTTAGTACTTAGTCAGTCCACCTTTCTTCTTGATCACCGCTAGACAGCGGCGAGGCATGGACTCCACTAGCTTCAGCAGGTAGTCTAGCTGAATGGCGTCCCATGCAGCCATGATTGCAGCCTCTAGATCAGCAACGTTTTGGTACTGACGACCATGTGCGTACACCTTGGCCGCCATCGCCGACCAGACGTTCTCGATTTGGTTGCAATCGGGCGAGCGAGCTGGCCACACCATGGTGTTGACCTGCATCTCCTGCAAGAATTTTTTGGTTTCATGCGAGGCATGAATCGAAGCATTATCTTGCTGAAATACAAAATCAACACCATAGTTAGCGTGAGCGAAAGGTAGTAGATATTCAGATAACGTGTAAACATAGTCACCCGAATTCTGACGCCCACGCAAAATGGCCAGCTCACTCTTACCTGCTGCGCTAAAAGCGCCCCACACCATGACGCTCCCTCCGCCATTTTGGCGACGCAAATACGACTGTGCAGGCTGGCGCATGTCCCTCCAGTAATATTTGAATCCATCAGGACCATCTAGATTAAACTTCTTTTCATCTGAAAAAATAGTATGAATCCAAGTGTCTACATAAAAAAATATTGTTAAAGTAAGTAATTGCAGTAAAACCATAACGTGACAAGCTTACCTGGCTTCAGTATGTAATCTTCCGCCCATTGCGTGCGGGCAGCCTTGTGCGCCGCCGTGAGGGGAGCGTGCGGTCCATCTTGGTGTAAACAAGATGGTCCACACGCTGCAGAACCCGCTGGATTGTCCTCACGGACGCCTTGATGCCGAGCTTGGTCTTGAGCTCGGCGGCGAAGAACTCGCCTGTTGCCGCTACACGCACGAGCTGCCGCAGCTCTCGTTCCGTTAGGGCTGGCTGCCGCCCAGCTCTTCGCTCTCCACCGCTGTCTTCCTGCGATCCCCGCTCCGCCTTGACTGCGTTACGGACGGACGTACGGGACCGGCCTGTCTTCCTAGCGATCTTGTGCAGAGAGACGCCTCCGTCGTGGAGCCCGACAATAAACCAATGCTCTTGCTCGGAGAGGGCCTTGCCGTGGCCCATTTAAAAATGAAAGGCTCACAGCCTCAGTAACCTCCAGCCAAACCTTCGTTTCCGCCAACCATCTTCTTATTTTGACCAGCACTCCTTTAATATAGAAGTTTGTATGGTCTGTTCATAAAAGTGCTTTTTCCATCATAAAAAGGATGTGGTCTTAATAATTTGACGCTGGTGCCAAAACCTTGATTTTGTATACCAGCCCTGTCAGATACATTGAAATCTAAGTTGTTAACACAAGTGGCGTCTCCGTACGCATAATAGAGAGAAGATATCAAAGTAGCAGCTCCTAACTCGGCCTAGAAGCCGAGATATTGCCAAAAGTGTCCCGCCAAATCGGGGGTCTTAATGATTTGGCGGGCACTGTAGAAGGCCAAATTAACCACCACATGTTGGATAGCTAGCCTTTGTGTGTCTTTCTGTGGCAAGTTAGAGATTGAACTGTGCGAGCGCCGTAGCAAACGCTTGGATGGGAGTGATCGGAGCGCGGAAGTCCAGGTGAAACTTCTTGTCATCAACTTTGCCGAACTGGAGGTAAATGGGTCGTTCCGGGTTGGGAACGCCGTTGTCAGCGGCGCGGACAAGCTGAAAGTTCTTCACTGAGGGAACGGAGACTCGTCCGTTGAAATTGAGGCGGTAAAAACCGTTCTCGAAGCTCGGCTCCTTGTTCTCGAAGACTTGCAGAGATCCCGGAGACAAAGGCGAATGTGCCACTGCCATGTCAGCGCCTGTCAAGCTGCGGTGGAGATCAATGAGCATTGAAAAGTTGGACAAACTGTCACCAACTGTCAAGCCTTCGATCTCCTGGCGCTTTGAAACTGGTGGCAAGATGACCGTCAGTTTGCGCGGCTCGGAAGAGTTGAAGGTGCTGCCAAACAACATGGCTCCGAGCTCGGTCTTGCGGCTGAAATTGCCCACCAGAACGTTCTTCTTCTTAGAGAAGTTGGAGCGCAGTTTGCCAATGTAGTTGCCACTCTTCTTCGACAGTTTGGAGGAGAGCGAAGCGGAACGCGTCATATCGAAGAGGTGGTAGTTGGAAGTGCGCGCCTTCACCTGCTTCTCCGCCATGAGAAGGAGCTGTCCGTTGATGAAATAGTGATATTGAGAGCTCAGCATGGTCTTGACGCGCAGAATGTGCCCTTGAGCGAGGTGTATCTCCGTCCCGGGGAAGACTGCGAGCTTTGATAAGCGAGACAAATCAACACTCGTTGCTTTCGACGCTGTTGGTGGTGGAGCAACAGGTTGAGTGCAGGCTTTTGTGGTCTCGTCCTCCGATGATTCTTCTTCGTCCGATTGCTGAGAGCGGCGTCTACGGCGAGCTGGAGCTTCAGGTTGTTCTCTAGTTCTCCTCTTGCAAGTCTCCTCTCGGTCACTATCGTCCGAGTCGGAACCTTCATCTGAAGAGTAGGCAGATCTCTGACTGTCTTCATCCCATGCTTTTTCAGGTTTGCCAGGTTCTCGAACACCTTTCGGGGGCAGTCTTCTCTCGGGTGCAGGTGTGCGGCTGTGATTGTTGTAATCGTCATGAACGTCGTCTCCGTCGTCACCATCAACCGAAAAGGGAACGACTTGGTTCTCATCGTCGTTACTGTCACGACGAGTGGGTTTGTTCAGCATAGCTCTATCACGAGGAGGGAGCGGAGTCAACAAGCGACCTCGAGTGGCCATTATATAGTTCGATTGGTCTTTGAGTGGTAAAGTTGGCGATGGCTTCTGACGCTCAAGTTGGAAATGAGAAACTCACTCGAAAGCTCACAAGCTGCTTGAAATGGGATCGTCCTTGCTGAAAATAGTGGGAATCATACAGCAACAGCGGTGATGCAAGCAGCTACTGCTCTCCAAAACTGGTCTCAACGCTAATGATAGTGGGGTTGATGCGACTACGCTCAACGCCCAGTTCATCTCAGTTTTCCCCTTATATTCCGAAGATGGAAAACACGACTACCCAGCCGGACCGTGAATGGATCGAAGCTCGACGCCGAATCCTCGTGGGCTCGATTCTTGCTCCCAGCGACAAAGATCAATTCATCGAGGCCTCGTTTGCTACTCATTTCGGACACAATCTCCCAGAAAGAGGCTTCTGGGCAGCTTTCGACCAGGCGTGCAGTTTTGCTGCCGACGGTGTTGCATGGCACCAGCCCAGACAGCTGATGCTGTCGTATTCGCTACCTCAGCAAGTGAATGGCAAAGACGCTCGGGTAGGGACGTTTACATTTTACTTGGTGTTCTTGTGTAGAAAATCATGAACTAATTCTTGTGTGCAGGGCGAGACCATGTTGACTCTGGCTGCTACTTTCGGCAGGGCGAAGGTCGTGAGCATTCTGTGCCAAATTAAAGGCGATCCACGTATCGAGAACGCCAAGGTACCAATTGCTACAATTTACCTGAACAAAACTAGGTGTTCTCACTTGTGAAATTCTGCTTAGGGTTGGTCAACGGTGCACGTAGCAGCCGCGTACAACCACATCAACGTTCTGGAAGCGCTTTTAAACCTTGGCGTGGATATGAATGAGAACGATTCCAGATTGGGTTATACCCCACCACACCTGGCTGCCTCGATTGATAATGTCGAAGTATTGAGGACATTGTACGCTTCAAAACAAGCTGATTTCTGGCAGAAAGCGAAGAATGTGGGTTTGTTGATCACACACCTTGTCAACGTGCATTTACTGACACGCTGTTTGCCATTCAGGGCTTTTCCATTCTCCACGTTGCATCTGCACACGGATCGGAGAAATGTGTAAAGTTTTTACTGGAGAAGTTCCCCGACATGAAATTTCATACTGACAGAGTTTCGAAAGAGAGTCCAGCTCACAAAGCAGCCAAACATCTCCATCCTCATGTGTACAGCCATCTCACTTCACTAGGGGCTCGAGATGACCTGGAAAATATCGAGGTCGGTAACCACGAAGGTGTTACCTAGTATAAAATGATCTCTCTCACTGATTATCTGCTGATGTCTAGGACGACACTGCACGGGATCTATCGACGTTCAGCACCAGATACAACTTCTAACTCTATTGTATAAATATTTAATGAAGTTTGTAGCTTTAAGCTGCCGTCGATTGCTGCGCCTCACTCGAAGTCGCGTTCTTGAAGATAAATTTGCGCACTAATTGGTAGCGCAAGTCGTCGGTGGAAACTGGTTTGCACACATCCACGTGTGTGGCGTCGGCAATGGGGACAAACTCTCCGAAACCAGGGTTTGCTGATTCGGAAGGTACAACGAGAGCTTCGACACCGATCACAGGCAGCCGACAAGGCAGACTTTCACCCACACTCAGAGAGGGGATCCTTTTCTCCTCAAAGACCTCAGCGCACCAGTCGTTCAACATCTCGAGATGTGGCGTACCGTGCAAGTGCTCGGTAACGGGGTGCTGTGTGATGTGTCGGGGTTTGAATGTTTGGATCTTCTGAGCCACTGGACTGCCGTGGTGAGGGACACCGAAGAACACCACACCGTTCACATTGTCGATTAGTTGAGATTCATCGTCGGCGCTGTCTGATTTGGCCGACGCCAGCAAAACCTGCTTTAGCAGGACACCACCAGACTGTGGGTCACGAAAACCACAGGACGATCTCCGGAACCAACTCGAGCTGCGTTCAGCTGGGTAAGAATCTCACTCCCAGTGTCTTCAAAGCACATGGGTTTCCAGACAGACCCAGACGCGAGAAGCTGCGAGTCGTAGCCAACTGAGAGCACTCGTGGGTTAAGACCTTGCTGCTTCATATCGTCCAGTAGCCATTGCTGAGCCCACAGAGTCCCCTCTTCTTCGCCACAAGTCCACGTTCCGAATGGACAACCCAGAAGACCATGGACGAATACAATGTCTACGTCGTAGTCGCTCTGCTGCTCGCTGGTACTTCTCGAGAGATGAAGCGGGTGAATACCATCAAGATACTTCGCTTCGTTGCTCTTGGTCGCTCCGTTCCTCAGTGAGTTCTGGTACCGTCGGTTCGAACGAGCTCGATGAGCCATTGCTTCCAGTCGGACCTCCTCCGACTGCGTCCATTCTCGAGAGCGTCTTCCAGTTGGACGTCACTCATCGCAAACTCTTGTAGTACTTCCGCCATATCGTCACAAGCAAACAGATTGGCAAGTACCCGAGCTGTTTCTCGCTGCACAACTTCGTTCTCAGACTGCATCAAGATCTTGAGAATGGGTACTCCACCACGACGAATAAGCTCTTCTTGACATTCCTTCCGCTCCATAACAAAAGCGAGAGCGCGGAGAGCTTTTGCATGAGAAGCTTCGTACGAAGAAGTATCCGACGTCTGACCCTGAATAGGCAGAGTGCGTGATCTCGCTTCTCGCACACTACACGCTCCCTGTGCGACTTCAGGCGGCACTTTATCCAGTACGGAGTCCAAGACAGCAATTAGCCATTCCTGAACGACTTGGTCCTTGTGTACGCCGTGGGTAGCGATTTGCTGAAGACAAAGCGCAGCTTCTTCACGAATCCCTTCGTCTCCGCTCTTGAGGAACGCTGTGAAGAGCTCAATCCAACCATCGACGTATCCGTGTCGAAGCACGATATTCATGTTCTCAATGTCGTCGTCGCAAAGTGTCTCCGAGTCGCTAACAAACGAGAGTGCGTCTTGGTTCAGCACAAACTGCAAATCTGTCGTAGTTGGTTCGGCAAGACAGCGGATAGCTTCAAGGAGTGTGGCTGTTACCCGACTGTCCGAGTCTTCCAGTACTCGTGATCGAAGAGCACCAAGCGCTCCGGCTTGAACGAGTTGGTGCTGGAAAGCGTGATCGGCAGAAGCAAGTTTCGCAACAATCTCAACAGAAGAACGCGCCAGTTCGTTGCAAGACGAACTCATCCACTGCACCAACATCTCAGCGCTTCCAGGATGACGACTCATAGTCTGAGCCGCTGCTGGTTCGTTGCTGAGTTCGTTTATCAGCCGTGCAGCTTGAATCTGCACCAGCTCGGAGCGTTGCTGGCCGATGTCAACGATCGCATCCCACAACTTGTCACTGGCAACGAGTTTCCGTCGTGTTTTGGCCGTACTATCGTCTCCGAAAAGCACTTTACGCAACTTGTAGCGCCGACTCACAGCGTCGGGCATCGCAGCCTTGGCCAACCCCCATAAGGCGAACTCCAAGTACTGATCGGGGATGTCTGCAACAGCTAGAGACAGCAGCGATGCCAGGTTGGCCGGTCCGAAATGGCAGCCCCTTTTGTCCAGAGCTACTAGACGATGCAGTGCCTCACCCACCCGTGGGTCGTCATCGTGAATTTGTGCCAGATTCAGCAGCGCCTGCTTCCCGTACCGCGTGGCTCTCTCCGCAATAGCTTGCGCACACTGTGAATTGGTGGCCAAAACTCCCATCGCACTGTACAGTTCGTCCTCCAAGTCTTCTTGGAGCAAGAAATTGTTGTCTGCGTCCGAGAGCAAATTCACGAGCATGGAGAAGCTGGAGCTGTCTAGAACTTGGTTCGGGTCCCATCCGTTCGTGTCGGGCGAGAGGTTCTGTAGCCACTTGACGAGGTTCTGGTACACTTGGCTGCTCTTCAGAGCCTCTTTCCCGTCTTCGACTGTCGGGTAGTGAACGGATGGCGTTGTAAACGCTTGACGAGAAGAAGAGACCGAAGCTGACGAGATCCAACACGCCACGTCTCGCACCAAACTCTGTTGCAGACCAAGTTCTTGTCTCGACGTGGCTTTCAACGTTCGCGATCGGGACTTTCGTGTCAAGTGTCGTTTCATGGTTTGAGCCTTTGAAGTTTGGGAAATTGCCAATGGTTTGTCATCTTCGCCCAGGTACAAGAAGCCGCTCACACTGGCACCGG
This sequence comes from Phytophthora syringae, assembly GCA_012656105.1. Lineage (NCBI taxonomy): Eukaryota > Oomycota > Peronosporomycetes > Peronosporales > Peronosporaceae > Phytophthora > Phytophthora syringae. The sequence continues at coordinate 21,157 of JAAKBD010000477.1, forward strand.
CCAGAACAAACAACGGGCGCTTGGCCACGTGCAGCATCTTGTCAAGAACGAAGCGAATTGAGGAATGAGCTTGGAGAGGTCATTTTTCTTTATCGGAGACTGTAACGGACGTTGTAAGTTTGGGCGGCATAGTTTGGTCAAGTGAGTTGCGCTTTGGGAGAGATAAGCGACGAGATGTGGCAGAAAACACATGGGGAATCTGACGAGGTTGTCGATAGGAAACGATGCGTGGAGTGTTGAATCTGCTTCTCCGACTGCGGTTGGGGACTTATTTGAGTGGGGACTTCGGATGCGATGGATCAATTTGGGTGCATTTTTAGTCGGGCAGCGCACTGGCAGCGAGCCGTTGCCTAAGGTTTCCTAATGTTACTCCGGAACGGCTGAGCAGGTTTTGATCCCATGACGTCACCTTGGCAGAACTATGTGCACTTTTCCTGTTTGGTGCATCGAGATGGCTACAACATGCACGTAATAACGATATCCAGTGCTGCTACGATCGACAAGTCCACGACAGGGTTTGATCGCGCGTACCATAGAGATAAACGAAAGTACGCAACAGGATTTTATACGTGAGGCCTTGGATTCTGTGGTTGCTTGGACATAAATTCAAACGTGGGAAGATCGCAACTCGAGACTTATGAGTGTCATTTTCTAGCGCTTCAACTTGCCATTACCTATTATTGGTATTGTTCTTGTAAGCTCTTCTTTTACTTTCAGTAACTCCGCTATAATACGCCTAGCACGTGTATATCAATTCCATTGTGTTCACGGACATTTGCGCGTGCTACCTATTAGGGGTGTCAGAATTACCAAATTCTCCACGGTGTCATTTCGCGGGCAAATAGCATGCTATTTATATGTGAAATGACATGTTATTCTGAAGTTTCCTCCAGGGCGTGTCAGAATTATACCGAGGAATCTCATAGAGAAGTTAGGTTGTACACGCACTTACAACCTTCACGTCGGCCCACCATCTTCTTTTCAGTTGATCGTACGTCAAGTGAGGTTAATCCCGTGTTTTTCGTGTTGGTGTTGATTAGCCATGTCTTGAAATGCTGAACTCATACCCTGCTTGGGTTGTCTTCCTACCTTTGGCTTCTTGTCCGTGCCATAGAATACCGTGGACTTTTCTTCGACTGGGTCGCATACGTACGCATCCACCGAAGTCGCCGACCTGGAGTGCAAGCGGGACACCCAACGTGTATTGAAAGACGGAGTTTTGTCATCTGGTAAGTGCTTACGTGTACTATACCACCCGAAGGCCTAAATCTACACTTCCGGCAGGAGGAGCCGCCGCGCTGCTCGACCAGCAGCTTCCAGAACTCGTGGGGCACGATCTTGGCGAAGTCACGGTCCATGTACTTGTCCTCACAACCATACTTGATGACTGGGGTAGCTTGTAGTCGCGGATTCAGTAGGTGGATGGCCGTGATGCAGCAGGACAAGTGGCTCGTTAGTCACGTCGTTGATCAGCTGAGCGTAGTGGTCCTCCGCTCTGATCCAGTCCGTCTTGTCGTCCTCAATCAGGGCGAGCACGCCCATAATCGTCACCTGCACGATGGAGCCCGTGGGCCCCTGCTTGGTTTCGATCTCCACCAGAGCTTTGTAATCGTCAATA
>JAAKBD010000478.1:0-22204 GCA_012656105.1 Phytophthora syringae
ACTGGTAGACATTCGGGCACTTTATACTGAGGCATGTCGTGGTTGGAAACTGTGCAGTGACACTCGGTCTGAAAGCTCTCACGTCCTCCCGTGATGCTCAAAGGCACCAACTGGTACCAGTCGTAGCAGCATCTCGCACCAAAATGACACTCGTAAGTAGCTGCAAAGAGCTTCAAAGCGTGGGTAGCCAACTTGTCCCGCACACTTTCAGGTACAAGAGCTCCACAAGTGACTAAGACGGCGGATGCGTCCTCCGGTCGAAGAAGATGGAGGAATTGCCCGTGGAGCAGCGTCACCACGTCCGCCAACGTCGTCGACAGTCTCTGCTTCTTCATCAACAATGGCTTTCGAAACGGACGAATAGCTCGGAATGCAGCATTTGAATGGGTATTTCCATGTTGGATAGCTAGCTTCTTCCAAATCAGCGGCCGACCGAGCACTTCGAGCGACCGTTCAAGAAAAATCAGTGGTGACTGGGAGTGACCACAAATAACGACAGAGGCTAGTAAAAGAGACAAAATCTCATCTCAGACTCTAAGTTAAAGTATCGAAGCCTGTATTTGAAGCAAGTCGGCCGTTCTCCTAAGACACCCGACAATCTTCATGCAGCGCCAGGAGGAACCCCGGGAGGGGAAGCCTGAGGATCCGGGATCTGCCGGAACTCCGGGCCATCCGAAACGAGAAGCAGAAGACGCCTACATGCCTGAGAAGTATGCAGGAGTTAAACGACGCATGGAGGAGGAAACCGATAACTTGGAATCCGTCAGTGACAAGGACGACAACGCGAAAGTACCCGAACCAGAACCCACGCGAGCGCTGGTCTCTATGAAGCAGGAAGAAGCCGACGAAGCCAAGACTGAGACGAACTCGCCTCCTCCACAGGATACCGAACAAGAAATGAAGGAACCTGTACCGAACGGAGAACAAGATGAGCCACCACGATTCGACGACGACCAGGAAGCTGCACTCACCTTTGCAGAGATGTACCAGTATCTCTACGAGGAAATCAAGGAGCTGGCGGACCGGGACGTGGAACTCTCTGCGATTGCCAGCGCCCGAGAGTACACGCAACGCATGTTTGAAACTGTCTTCGTGACACAACCACATGAGCCACTGGAAGATAGCAAGAGCCACTACCCGAAGCTCACGGATGAGGAAACGGAGGCGCTCCTTCGACTATTCACGTAGGATGCCAAGGTGGGACGTATGGATGCTCGCAAGTGGAGGGCGCGACTGTATGACATCACCCGAGCTATCTCAAGTCCCGAAAGGAGCTGGTCAATCTAATTGAGCAGCGCATCACGACTATGAAGGTGACATCGCAACCCATGGCCAACATGTGGGCCCAACGAGGCCTCCGAGAAAATAATATCACTACCGTAATTACTACCTCTTTTATATTATACTACGGATTATTGTTTTTCGAGAAATAATATAGTGTGATACTGACGGAATAATACAAATATATCCTGCAAATGTTGCCAGCCAGTCATTCCCCGCTGCCATTCATTCACTCGGAGCTCGAGTATCTCCGCAACCATGAAAGAGAAGCTCATTCTTCAATTCCCCATGTCGTCCCAGCAACTCGCCGCTTTCTTCTACACTGTTGTGGAGCCTGGGCTCTATCGATGCAACATCTGCGAGCAGCCACGCAAGCAAACCCAGCGTACAGGCTACACAAACCTGATGTCGCACCTGAACTCCAAGCATCCCACTCACGGCGATGAGTACGCCGAGTTCCAGCGCCGAAACCTGACCTCCCTTGAGGTGTTCGGCTTCGTGGACGAGGTGACGACCAACATGTACGACTGGTTGCGCCTGATCGTCGAGCGAAACCTCCGTCTCTGCGAAGTGGAAAACCAGCTAACGAGGCAGTTAGTGCGCATGAAACCGACGTCGGCGGAGACACTGAAGATCTACATGCAACGCGTAGCTGATCGTGTGGGCAACACCATCGCCAAAGAGATGGGCGAGTTCTTCGGTATCATGTTCGACGGGTGGAGCTCGGGCACACGTCACTTCGTTGCGGTGTTCGTGGTATACCACGGTGCTGCTGGTCTGTGCGAAATACTGATCGGTCTATCTCCTATGGTGGAAGGGCAAACCCCGGATGCTCATGTCGAGTTCATCGAGTCTATCCTGGCTGTCTACGAAAAGGACTTGTCGATGATCAAGTTTCTTGTCGCTGACAACTGCTCCACCAATCGGAGCGTGGCAACAAAGTTGGATACCCCGCTGATTGGCTGTGCCAGTCACCGATTCAATTTGGCAATGGTCCGATTTTTGTCGGATTCTGAGGATCTGAAAAATATGATTCAGCGTCTGATGATGAGCCTTCGTCAGCCAAACAACGCCGCCCAGCTAGCGCTACACACGCACCTCCTCCCCGAGACATCGAATGTGACGCGCTGGTCTTCCGTGTGGAAGATGGTGCACAAGTACGTACGAATTCGCGATGCTGTGAAGCATGTTCCTGCGGTCGAGGAGCTGCTCCCGGCTGAGTGACCACCGTCGGATTCTGGTGCTGCACGACAAGATGAAGGAGCTGCAGAGTGTGAGCGAGAAGCTGCAGCAGCGCAAGCGAACACTCGGTGACGTACGTGCTCTCTTTGACGCTTGTATGGCTAAGTACCCTGTCATGGAAGAGTATCCAAAGCCTACTGCCAAGATTGTTCACTCGCCGACTTTCGAAGCTGCTGCTATCAAGGTCACGAGCTCTCGTCCTGTTTCCAGTGCCGAGGCCAAGAAGGTTGAGCCGTTTCGCCGTCCAGAAGGCTCTGAACAGAGTGAAGATGAACCAGCTGCTGACTTCGCGAGCGAGATTCTTCGCCGTGCTAAGAAGCCCCGCACGTCAGCGAGGCGCGCCGTCGACTACGTTCCACTACTTGGTGTCATCCCCCAACCAGTAACCGATGCGAGCGGTTATTCTCGGAGTGTAAGTACGTGCTTGAGTCGCACCGCGTTTCCATACGCTCAGCAACCTTCGAGAGACTGATGTTTCTAAAGGCTAACCGGGATCTCTGGAACGCGTCAACGCTTGTGCCGTGATCTTGTAGTTAAGGCTGGTCGCAACAATACATTGAAAATTGCGGTATTGCGGATTATTGATCGTCTTGATATTGCACTATGTATTACTGGTGAGTGTGTTGCCTGCGTATATTGACTATGGTATTTTCGGAGGCCTGGGCCCAACATGCCAAGGAGCAATCCCAGAAAGGTAACCAAGACGTGGACATGACGGCGGACACTTCTTCACCATATAAGTTTCAAGTCAATGTCTACACCCCTGAAGAAAGCCAAGCGATGCGGCGACTCTGTGAGACCCCTACGGATTCCCCACGCAACTACGGAAACCGACAGAGATGGAAGCCAATGTCATCAAGGGATTAGTTGAGGGTTCAATCCTCTGCGACAAACTACCTGATTTCCTCAAACGCATATGCACCAATGAAGCCCTACGACTTATCCAAAACACCATCCACGCTCAGGTGGAAGGAGACTTAGTCATCAAGATTCATCACGAATTCCCTGTGTACGCGGACTTCCAAAATCGTGCCCGCCTGATTGGCATGATCACTATGGGACTTGACCATGGCAATCATGACAAGCAAAAAGTGGTGGCCCTTCTCCAAGACACTAAACAAGTGTACTTTGATTGAGTTGCACATGTAGTACATTTGATCTTTTGGACGCGAGAACGTGCAGCAAAATGGAGTCGAGAAGTGCGGACACTACCCTTTCGTAACAGGACATTCCCGCTAGTGAATGAGCACCCTGAGGATGGCAACGGCCAACTAAGTGAACATCCCACCCCACGGACTGTGTGGACCCGTCAAGTAGGAGCGGATGGGATCAAAAACGAAAACACACGTGGAAGCAGGAACCAATTTGCATTACTATTACTGATGAAGAAATCTCGAGACTTCCCAGACGGGAGTCCACAAGCACGAGTCTGGAGGAACTCGAACAAATATGGACTATAGCAGACCGATACGAACAGGAAGAGAAAGTGGCCGCCCATAAGAGTCAAACTACTGGAACGACCCCTGTGACCCCGCCTGGAACAAGTGGCAGTGAGAGTAGGAAAGTTAGTGGATCACCGGACCAAGCATGGCAAACCGTTCAAACCAGCCGACGTCCGGCATCCTCCACGAACTCTACACCTGCAGCTCAAATTGTACCAGCCCCTCGACCCCCAAAGCGATGCTAAGTCGGAAAATGGATACACCAACGGCCCCGACTCCACAAGCCACCACAATGGTAACGGATCTAACGGGTGAGCAGGATGAAGCACTCGCCATGAAAGAAGCGACCAGAATCAAAAGGAGTATCCGATCCGGGGCCATGGAAAAGGTGGAAGCGTTGCTATGGACATTAGTACTGGAGAAGAAGGCTTCCATTCCCAAGGAAGCACTCAAGAAAATTAATGAGCTGGACACCTCCAGCCCGACCCTTGGACAGACCACTGGAGACAAACTACTAGCCCAATGTGGGCTGGTAGAAATTCAGAGTCCTCCCGATGGAAACTGCCAATACACTAGCGTGGCAATGGCTCTCCTCCGAAGTGAATGCATTGGCAAGGAGAACCAAAAAACGCTGGCAATTCGAACCAGTAAGCTAAAAAAGGGCATTGTGGCAGCCTCGAACCACTTCTTCGAAGAGGAATTCCCTCCGTACACCAGGATGCAAATTCTGCGCAAACAATACGGAGAGATGGAGGAATTACCACCGAACAAATCAGCTGAAGCGCTCAGGAACCACTTCAAGGAGATTGGGTCCTCCAGTTCGGAACGAGATGCATTCGTGGACAAGAGAAGTTGGGGATCCTCAACTACGCTGAAATTGTTAGCAAAAATTCTGCATCGCAACATCTACGTAGTGGAAGCAAGTGGAGGCCTTGCCAACGCGAGCTTTTCGATGTTTACGAAAACAGAAATTGAGGTTAACGGGAAACAGTTCACTACGGTCAAGGAGAGAGTATTCAGCCCCAGAGAAGCAGGCCTATGGATGAAGCATCTTCAGGATGAATGCGCCGTGAACCCGAGCGCTACAGGCTTGCCGATCGTAATCAGTTTCGACACCAACCACTATAATTGGTGGCGTTTCAAGAAGGCATCGGCGCCAAAGAGGAAGACCGAGGACTACCAGCAGCCGCCAGTAGCTCCAGGAGGCGGGTCCAGCATGGACTACAATGAGGATATCCCCATGGGAGAACATGAACCTAGTACAACGCCCGGAACGCCACCTCCCAGGAAGAAAGCTAATGGACAATCCCAAAAGGATGCTGCTAATCAACAGGCCGTCATCGAATAACATGGTGGGGCACGCAAAGAGGAACTCCTGACGTTTCCTACAAGGGGAGTTAATGGACTGGTGCCCGCACACCGTCAATCGCTCCGTGACCTTAACTTGGAGGACGAAACGGAAGTGATGCAGTGGTGTATGCAGTACGAAGTATCACAAGAAGTACTAGCCGCATGGCAACAGGAGCTGTTGCAACGTCAGTCTCAGGAAACCTTTACGCCTTCAGGATCGCCGATCACACCAAGTGATGGATCTCAGTGGTCGGATGGGGCGCAGCCTGAGAATCAACCTGCACCAAACAATGGACCCTCGCCGCCGATTATGCCCGAGCTTCAGGGTATAGGTCGGTTCAAAGGAGAAGCTGACAACCCCGTACACAGCAGAATGCACACGAAACACCTAAGGTCTAAGTGGAATGCAAAGCGATCCGAATGGGAAGCGCAAACCACGGAAGCCTTCCCGACGGTACCGAACTCGGCATCGAAATGGCAAGCTGCAATCCAAGCTGCCCCACTACTGCTGAGATCACTACTGCAACAATATGAATCTCCAGAATTTTTACTAGGTGATATGACAGAGGCCAATATGGACCTATGGACCAAAGCGGAGCGGCTAGAATGTCTTCTTACCCGTCTCGACAGCTTGGCGAATAATTGCCAGAAGGCCGACCCAGCAACTCCAGCCTGGATTCGAGCGTGCATTCACGACTTCACCACCCAGGGCGCAAATGACATGGAAGCACTCAACTTGTACCCTCGGAATTATGGACTCGTCTTAAGAAACTAAAGTATGGGCACTCCCCGGTTCTGCGATTATGCAGAAAATCAGAGAACAAGGTGCTGGCTAGAATGATCACTATGGCAACGATATACAAGTCAGAGATTCAACTGATTGTGCCAACTGATCATCAGACTACTTCTTTCTCCACTCTCGGCAACTTATCTCTCCTTTTCGAATTACTAGAGCTGAAACCTGAATTTCATGCTCTCCTGTGCCGTACAGACTCGACTGGATTGTGGCGCAGCTGGAAGCGATGTTCTCGGGATTTCCAATGACAATGAATGATGAGGAGGACCCATACCAACGTTCCGACTCTCCTGCTTATTAGTTAATGGTTAGAGTACCAACACAGCAGAAACCGGCACCGACCGGCGACTACTTCACTGATCTCTACAACACAGCACTTCTGTTTGCCTCAGCACCGGACCAACCAAGACGGTCCAGAGGAAACAAGCAACGATCATTATAACGCAAAATATCCGAGGGTTTGCAGCCAAATCACGCCGACACTGGATGAGTGGATGGAGTCGACGGAAGGGCAGCAAAACCCGGATATTATTTTTATTCAGGATACTCAAATACATAACGACAAGGGCGTTCAGGAACAGGCCGATCAGTGGGACCGGACCTGGAAAAGGACAAACCTCACGAACCACTCAGTTACTGGACCGCTACACAGTCCAAATCCGCTGGATTGGGCATACTGGTGACACCAGAAATGAGTGAACGCATCAAACCTTGGAAGCCAAGTCAATGGACATCACGGGTAATGGCAGTAGTGCTCGACCACTGGCTACTGCTCAATGTGTATGCTCCGAATGGTAAGACTGACCAGGACAAATTTTACACAGACCTTGAGCCGTGGATCTCGAACCACAAATCGATTATAGTTGGTGGCGACTTTAATTGTGTTTTGAACCCGGCAAATGATCGCAGAACTAACAGACTACCAGGCAAAGGCCCGGCGGAAAGCGCAATTTTGAAACGATTGGCGCGCAAATACGACTTGACGGACGCAATATCTCTCACCCGTCAAATTGATGATGATGACGATGCTTACGACCCATTGAAATACTTTACTTTCTGGAGGCAGGACGGAGCGAGTAGACTCGATAGATTTTACGTAACGGGAGACTCGTACACGCAAGTACAATGGGTGGAAGCAAACACTGCAGCGTGGAACTCGGATCACAGGGAAGTTCGCCTCGAACTCTCTCCTGCCACCAGATCCAAGCACCAAAACAGGACGACTTCGTACTATCCTATAGTAAGTGGGCGGCCCCAACGCATACAGGACAGTATCTCGGCACAAGTGAGCCAACTTATGGACCACTTTGAAGCGTGCACCAACCCGGTCCAAGAATGGGACAGTGTTGTGCACAGTATTCAACGACTCCTACAGGACGTCAAAACTGCGGACCAAAAACAATCTAAGCGGTACTTTGAAAGCCTTGGAGCCGAAACCCGCCAATTGTTTGAATCCCGCGAGGAAATCCAAGAGGCAGAAAGTCAAGTTGCTTGACAAACGGCTGTAAGGTCCTTCGGACGCAATTTACAGCCCACGATGGAAAACACGCGACAGTTTTCAAACGAAACGCGGACAGACAGAGAGATCAAAGCATTAGTGATATTAATCCCTCGGCTGGCCATTTTGACGATGATGACTACCCTCTGGAGGAACGGATGGCGTCGGAGTGGCACCATATCCTTGGAGCTTCTCATGCCACTACACGTCCCGAGCAAATGCACCAAAATTTCATGATTTTGTCCAGCTACCCGAAAACCAAACGCTAGCTGAAATTGACGCTGAACGAGTCATTGCACCCATACACGAAGAAGAAACTCGGGCTGCAATTAATACGCTGAAACGACACAAAAGTGGCGGCACTACTGGTCTGAACCACGACTTTTACAAAGATTTTAAAGACGAGCTTGCACCAGGACTCACAAAACTGTTCAATGCTATTCTTGACGGTAAAGGTGTCCCGCCTTCCTTCTTGGAGGCCATCATCGTGCCCCTCAGGAAAAACAGCGACTTAGCCAATGTAATGGATTACAGGCCAATTTCCCTCCTTAATACTGCGTACAAACTTCTGGGCAGAATTCTGGCAGAAAGAGTACATGAATTCCTCCCGCAGCTGATCAGTGATTCGCAACATGGGTTTGTACGGGGACGATCGATCGACCACCCCGCCACCATCTTCCAACAGGAACTAAAAGCGCAAACGAAGAGATATCCAGTGGATGAAAATTGGGAAGACGGTTTGGCCGCACTGTGTGTCGATATTCGAAAGGCTTACGACACACTCGACCGTCATTTTGTCACGCTAGTCCTTCGCGAGTATGGGTTTTCAACGAAATTTATTAATTTGATTCGGATTCTGCATGAGGGGACCAGAGCACGTTTTTGGTCAACGGGATAGCTTCCCAAAACTGGGAAATCAAATCTGGCATTCGTCAAGGCTCCCCTCTCGCTCCACTTATCTTCAACTTGGCAATTGATACTTTGGCTCAGACGATCAATCGAAACCCACGCCTGAAAGGATTCCCAATTCAGGGGTCTCAGCTATTCCATCACAAATTTTCCGGGTTCGTGGATGACAGTACCATTGTCTTGTCCTCGGTCAAGGAGATTGATACCTTGAATACCATTCTTGATAACTTTGGGGACCTCTCTGGATTAAGAGTGCAACCGAATAAGAGTATTTTAATTGGAACATCCTCAGCTAAACCACCGTCCAAATGGAATGGTTACCCAGTGTTACAGCCAAACGAAGCCACAAGACAATTGGGTTACTGGGTAGGAAATCATGATACCACGGCAGAAAATTGGAGAATTCGATTGGAGAAGGTGCAACGAAGACTACGAATAGCGAAAACTATGAGGAATTCAGTGACGCAGCGGATCCAACTTTTCAATGCCATTGCTCTTCCTGGCATATTGTACACAGGCAAGTAATACATACCGCCAAAAAAAAGGTAAAGAAACTCGAGAATTTGCAAAACAAATTTGTATGGAAAGGCACAACTAGAATCGATAATAGCAGGCACAAACTCAGACCAGCACTGGTTTTTGCGCCACTACAAGTTGGTGGTCTTGGTCTGCCGAATATTACGAGGGCGCTTAGAGCTACACGATGCAATTTAGCTAAACGGTGGGTCAACGGACCGGATAACGTGTATAAGGCAGCCTGACATGCCGATGTACACCCGGGAGAACCAGTGACAACATACTGTTGCAGCTTTCGTCCTACTTCTGAAGAAATGATCAGCAAAGCAACAACCGAAAGTGAAGGCAAGTTAAAAAAATTACGGTCCAATGCCTAGGAAGTTGGAACTTTGGGAATCACAGACGCAAACCTTGCACACGATGATAAAAGCGAGGAACAAATCGAAAACCCAACAAACAAACACCACGACGCATGCCGCAAGTTATTGGATTGACCAGCGTACACTGGGGTTCACTACAACGGCAAATCCGTGGAGTCAACGCCTTCCACCAGACGCCAACTTCTTACTCCATCCGGCATGGAACGATAATGCTATGATAACGGACGACGACGGAAAACATTGCGGAGCAACGCATACCCAATGTTAAACGTATGCTCCATCCGTGATATTATTACTTTTAGTGAACGCGAGTACCGAGATGCGGGCATATACTGTATAAAACTACGACCACCGTTGATGGACCTCGACAGTAGGAAGAACCACCCAACGCTAGTGAAGAATTGGTGCACCAGCATCATGAGTAGTTTACCGTGGAACCTGTGGGGCAGCAAGGATGTGGATATTAAACCGTGGGCCCTCCTGACCTACAACACAAACTTTACTGGACGGTGCAAAGCACTGGAGAAAACCCCATCATAGCAGCCAGCACTTTGAGACCAGACGGACCATCGGCATTCCACATGACTAAGGGCCAGCAAGGAGTGCTGTGGAAAATTGCATGGGTAGATAAGGATTTCCAAACCAGTGACGATTGTGGAGAGTTGCGAGTTTACGAACGACAAGTAGGATTTAGTTTTATTGCCGACCCTCGAATCAGTACGTACCCGTGGAAGGCCAACCCGGTGACGCTTGCTAAATACCTCGAGCAAGCCTTCCAGAAGCAACGAACGAAACGATCTAAACTTCACAGCCAGTACAATCTCGAAGCAATGATCGAGAAAATCCAGCACCGGGCGTCTCACTCAGAATGGGGAAGGGCTGCACTACAACAGACACCAGCACAATTTTGGAACCGCGAAGGGCTTTTTACTGACTACCAAAACTGGACGACGTACCGGATAGCGATGGGCGTACTCAACGTCCGTCACGATGGATGGCCTACAAACCACCAATGTCCGGACCCAAACTGTGCGTGCAATGAAGAAACTGCAGATCACATAATATGGCAATGTGCCAAGGCAACAACTTCGTGGAAGGCGTGGATTAGTAAATGGATAGGAGGAGAGTGTACGACCAGCCAACTTCAAAGTCTCAGACCAGCAATCGCCGGCAGAATGGCACCACCGATACCAGTATCCTTCCTGTCAATAGCGCAGCAATGCATTGGTAGGTAGACTTCCAGTCACACAAAAGCCATGCAACTACTCTGGCAAATTTGGACGACCACGACCCCAGCGATGTTATGGAGGCTCAGGGTTGAGGCCGTCTTCAAAGATAACGTCAGTAATGAAGCCAAGACAAGAGCGGCCATTCTCTCGGCAGGGACGTACCAAGTGCAGGCTATCGTAAGTGCGTGGAGGAGGAATCCAGCAAAACGGATCCATGCATTGTGTCTAGACGCCTGTCAACAAATCATTAAAATTACAGCACGAAAAACCCCGACAACTACTATCCAAGCATGGGTGCTTGAAACAGCATACAAGACAAACGAATGGGGAAGTTGGACTGCAGGATGGGTCTTACACACCCACGTCAACGATACCTCCTGGGAAGCGGTGCGGGCTGGAAGACTCTGTCTCAATGGACAAGACAACCAAGTCGAAGTGGCAGCGGCAGTGATTCACCATGGCATCCAAGAACTAGCCATGGAACAGCCATTAACGTAGATTTTTCTGCGCATTACCACGTTGGACAAGAAGATCCGACAACAATTGGAGAACGGAAATGACAAGTTGGAACAGCTCAGGCGCACCATGAACAATTTATTTGGGGTTTTGTGGGAACAACCCACCCAAGCTCGGCTTAAGGCCGCCAAATTTCTCGCCACAACAAGCGTGAACCAGAACTTCCATTTGAAGACCAACGTCCCTGGCACGATTCAAGATTTCATCAGGAATTCGGTGCCGGGGCACCCACAAACAGACTTCGAATATCATTTGGAGTCTCACTGCATAACGGGTTCTTCCGAATAGTGTACCGGTATAATAGCAATAGAGCACCACTCACCACGGATATTCTACTCGGAGGGTGTTTTATCGGAGGGTTTTACAACTCACAGACCAACTCGCCGTCCTCATCTATATCATCAACCTCCTCGGCACTCGCTTCATCCTGACTGGAAATCGCTTGCGGCACAAACCAGTGGCTCTCGTTAGGTATAATATTTGGAGTATTTTAACTTTTGTTGAACTAGACGAATGGGTTTTGTATTCGGAGGGTATAATATTTGGAGAGGGTACTCAATTCGGAAGAACCTGTTATAAGGCTTCTATAGAAACAAAACATAAACACCAAATACAGTGCCCGCCAAATCATTAAGACCCCCGATTTGGCGGGACACTTGGCAATATCTCGGCTTCTAGGCCGAGTTAGGAGCTGCTACTTTGATATCTTCTCTCTATTATGCGTACGGAGACGCCACTTGTGTTAACAACTTAGATTTCAATGTATCTGACAGGGCTGGTATACAAAATCAAGGTTTTGGCACCAGCGTCAAATTATTAAGACCACATCCTTTTTATGATGGAAAAAGCACTTTTATGAACAGACCATACAAACTTCTATATTAAAAGTTAGTACTTAGTCAGTCCACCTTTCTTCTTGATCACCGCTAGACAGCGGCGAGGCATGGACTCCACTAGCTTCAGCAGGTAGTCTAGCTGAATGGCGTCCCATGCAGCCATGATTGCAGCCTCTAGATCAGCAACGTTTTGGTACTGACGACCATGTGCGTACACCTTGGCCGCCATCGCCGACCAGACGTTCTCGATTGGGTTGCAATCGGGCGAGCGAGCTGGCCACACCATGGTGTTGACCTGCATCTCCTGCAAGAACTGTTTGGTTTCATGCGAGGCATGAATCGAAGCATTATCTTGCTGAAATACAAAATCAACACCATAGTTAGCGTGAGCGAAAGGTAGTAGATATTCAGATAACGTGTAAACATAGTCACCCGAATTCTGACGCCCACGCAAAATGGCCAGCTCACTCTTACCTGCTGCGCTAAAAGCGCCCCACACCATGACGCTCCCTCCGCCATTTTGGCGACGCAAATACGACTGTGCAGGCTGGCGCATGTCCCTCCAGTAATATTTGAATCCATCAGGACCATCTAGATTAAACTTCTTTTCATCTGAAAAAATAGTATGAATCCAAGTGTCTACATAAAAAATATTGTTAAAGTAAGTAATTGCAGTAAAACCATAACGTGACAAGCTTACCTGGCTTCAGTATGTAATCTTCCGCCCATTGCGTGCGGGCAGCCTTGTGCGCCGCCGTGAGGAGGCGTGCGGTCCATCTTGGTGTAAACAAGATGGTCCACACGCTGCAGAACCCGCTGGATTGTCCTCACGGACGCCTTGATGCCGAGCTTGGTCTTGAGCTCGGCGGCGAAGAACTCGCCTGTTGCCGCTACACGCACGAGCTGCCGCAGCTCTCGTTCCGTTAGGGCTGGCTGCCGCCCAGCTCTTCGCTCTCCACCGCTGTCTTCCTGCGATCCCCGCTCCGCCTTGACTGCGTTACGGACGGACGTACGGGACCGGCCTGTCTTCCTAGCGATCTTGTGCAGAGACGCCTCCGTCGTGGAGCCCGACAATAAACCAATGCTCTTGCTCGGAGAGGGCCTTGCCGTGGCCCATTTAAAAATGAAAGGCTCACAGCCTCAGTAACCTCCAGCCAAACCTTCGTTTCCGCCAACCATCTTCTTATTTTGACCAGCACTCCTTTAATATAGAAGTTTGTATGGTCTGTTCATAAAAGTGCTTTTTCCATCATAAAAGGATGTGGTCTTAATAATTTGACGCTGGTGCCAAAACCTTGATTTTGTATACCAGCCCTGTCAGATACATTGAAATCTAAGTTGTTAACACAAGTGGCGTCTCCGTACGCATAATAGAGAGAAGATATCAAAGTAGCAGCTCCTAACTCGGCCTAGAAGCCGAGATATTGCCAAAAGTGTCCCGCCAAATCGGGGTCTTAATGATTTGGCGGGCACTGTAGAAGGCCAAATTAACCACCACATGTTGGATAGCTAGCCTTTGTGTGTCTTTCTGTGGCAAGTTAGAGATTGAACTGTGCGAGCGCCGTAGCAAACGCTTGGATGGGAGTGATCGGAGCGCGGAAGTCCAGGTGAAACTTCTTGTCATCAACTTTGCCGAACTGGAGGTAAATGGGTCGTTCCGGGTTGGGAACGCCGTTGTCAGCGGCGCGGACAAGCTGAAAGTTCTTCACTGAGGGAACGGAGACTCGTCCGTTGAAATTGAGGCGGTAAAAACCGTTCTCGAAGCTCGGCTCCTTGTTCTCGAAGACTTGCAGAGATCCCGGAGACAAAGGCGAATGTGCCACTGCCATGTCAGCGCCTGTCAAGCTGCGGTGGAGATCAATGAGCATTGAAAAGTTGGACAAACTGTCACCAACTGTCAAGCCTTCGATCTCCTGGCGCTTTGAAACTGGTGGCAAGATGACCGTCAGTTTGCGCGGCTCGGAAGAGTTGAAGGTGCTGCCAAACAACATGGCTCCGAGCTCGGTCTTGCGGCTGAAATTGCCCACCAGAACGTTCTTCTTCTTAGAGAAGTTGGAGCGCAGTTTGCCAATGTAGTTGCCACTCTTCTTCGACAGTTTGGAGGAGAGCGAAGCGGAACGCGTCATATCGAAGAGGTGGTAGTTGGAAGTGCGCGCCTTCACCTGCTTCTCCGCCATGAGAAGGAGCTGTCCGTTGATGAAATAGTGATATTGAGAGCTCAGCATGGTCTTGACGCGCAGAATGTGCCCTTGAGCGAGGTGTATCTCCGTCGGGGAAGACTGCGAGCTTTGATAAGCGAGACAAATCAACACTCGTTGCTTTCGACGCTGTTGGTGGTGGAGCAACAGGTTGAGTGCAGGCTTTTGTGGTCTCGTCCTCCGATGATTCTTCTTCGTCCGATTGCTGAGAGCGGCGTCTACGGCGAGCTGGAGCTTCAGGTTGTTCTCTAGTTCTCCTCTTGCAAGTCTCCTCTCGGTCACTATCGTCCGAGTCGGAACCTTCATCTGAAGAGTAGGCAGATCTCTGACTGTCTTCATCCCATGCTTTTTCAGGTTTGCCAGGTTCTCGAACACCTTTCGGGGGCAGTCTTCTCGGGTGCAGGTGTGCGGCTGTGATTGTTGTAATCGTCATGAACGTCGTCTCCGTCGTCACCATCAACCGAAAAGGGAACGACTTGGTTCTCATCGTCGTTACTGTCACGACGAGTGGGTTTGTTCAGCATAGCTCTATCACGAGGAGGGAGCGGAGTCAACAAGCGACCTCGAGTGGCCATTATATAGTTCGATTGGTCTTTGAGTGGTAAAGTTGGCGATGGCTTCTGACGCTCAAGTTGGAAATGAGAAACTCACTCGAAAGCTCACAAGCTGCTTGAAATGGGATCGTCCTTGCTGAAAATAGTGGGAATCATACAGCAACAGCGGTGATGCAAGCAGCTACTGCTCTCCAAAACTGGTCTCAACGCTAATGATAGTGGGGTTGATGCGACTACGCTCAACGCCCAGTTCATCTCAGTTTTCCCCTTATATTCCGAAGATGGAAAACACGACTACCCAGCCGGACCGTGAATGGATCGAAGCTCGACGCCGAATCCTCGTGGGCTCGATTCTTGCTCCCAGCGACAAAGATCAATTCATCGAGGCCTCGTTTGCTACTCATTTCGGACACAATCTCCCAGAAAGAGGCTTCTGGGCAGCTTTCGACCAGGCGTGCAGTTTTGCTGCCGACGGTGTTGCATGGCACCAGCCCAGACAGCTGATGCTGTCGTATTCGCTACCTCAGCAAGTGAATGGCAAAGACGCTCGGGTAGGGACGTTTACATTTTACTTGGTGTTCTTGTGTAGAAAATCATGAACTAATTCTTGTGTGCAGGGCGAGACCATGTTGACTCTGGCTGCTACTTTCGGCAGGGCGAAGGTCGTGAGCATTCTGTGCCAAATTAAAGGCGATCCACGTATCGAGAACGCCAAGGTACCAATTGCTACAATTTACCTGAACAAAACTAGGTGTTCTCACTTGTGAAATTCTGCTTAGGGTTGGTCAACGGTGCACGTAGCAGCCGCGTACAACCACATCAACGTTCTGGAAGCGCTTTTAAACCTTGGCGTGGATATGAATGAGAACGATTCCAGATTGGGTTATACCCCACCACACCTGGCTGCCTCGATTGATAATGTCGAAGTATTGAGGACATTGTACGCTTCAAAAACAAGCTGATTTCTGGCAGAAAGCGAAGAATGTGGGTTTGTTGATCACACACCTTGTCAACGTGCATTTACTGACACGCTGTTTGCCATTCAGGGCTTTTCCATTCTCCACGTTGCATCTGCACACGGATCGGAGAAATGTGTAAAGTTTTTACTGGAGAAGTTCCCCGACATGAAATTTCATACTGACAGAGTTTCGAAAGAGAGTCCAGCTCACAAAGCAGCCAAACATCTCCATCCTCATGTGTACAGCCATCTCACTTCACTAGGGGCTCGAGATGACCTGGAAAATATCGAGGTCGGTAACCACGAAGGTGTTACCTAGTATAAAATGATCTCTCTCACTGATTATCTGCTGATGTCTAGGACGACACTGCACGGGATCTATCGACGTTCAGCACCAGATACAACTTCTAACTCTATTGTATAAATATTTAATGAAGTTTGTAGCTTTAAGCTGCCGTCGATTGCTGCGCCTCACTCGAAGTCGCGTTCTTGAAGATAAATTTGCGCACTAATTGGTAGCGCAAGTCGTCGGTGGAAACTGGTTTGCACACATCCACGTGTGTGGCGTCGGCAATGGGGACAAACTCTCCGAAACCAGGGTTTGCTGATTCGGAAGGTACAACGAGAGCTTCGACACCGATCACAGGCAGCCGACAAGGCAGACTTTCACCCACACTCAGAGAGGGGATCCTTTTCTCCTCAAAGACCTCAGCGCACCAGTCGTTCAACATCTCGAGATGTGGCGTACCGTGCAAGTGCTCGGTAACGGGGTGCTGTGTGATGTGTCGGGGTTTGAATGTTTGGATCTTCTGAGCCACTGGACTGCCGTGGTGAGGGACACCGAAGAACACCACACCGTTCACATTGTCGATTAGTTGAGATTCATCGTCGGCGCTGTCTGATTTGGCCGACGCCAGCAAAACCTGCTTTAGCAGGACACCACCGAGACTGTGGGTCACGAAAACCACAGGACGATCTCCGGAACCAACTCGAGCTGCGTTCAGCTGGGTAAGAATCTCACTCCCAGTGTCTTCAAAGCACATGGGTTTCCAGACAGACCCAGACGCGAGAAGCTGCGAGTCGTAGCCAACTGAGAGCACTCGTGGGTTAAGACCTTGCTGCTTCATATCGTCCAGTAGCCATTGCTGAGCCCACAGAGTCCCCTCTTCTTCGCCACAAGTCCACGTTCCGAATGGACAACCCAGAAGACCATGGACGAATACAATGTCTACGTCGTAGTCGCTCTGCTGCTCGCTGGTACTTCTCGAGAGATGAAGCGGGTGAATACCATCAAGATACTTCGCTTCGTTGCTCTTGGTCGCTCCGTTCCTCAGTGAGTTCTGGTACCGTCGGTTCGAACGAGCTCGATGAGCCATTGCTTCCAGTCGGACCTCCTCCGACTGCGTCCATTTCTCGAGAGCGTCTTCCAGTTGGACGTCACTCATCGCAAACTCTTGTAGTACTTCCGCCATATCGTCACAAGCAAACAGATTGGCAAGTACCCGAGCTGTTTCTCGCTGCACAACTTCGTTCTCAGACTGCATCAAGATCTTGAGAATGGGTACTCCACCACGACGAATAAGCTCTTCTTGACATTCCTTCCGCTCCATAACAAAAGCGAGAGCGCGGAGAGCTTTGCATGAGAAGCTTCGTACGAAGAAGTATCCGACGTCTGACCCTGAATAGGCAGAGTGCGTGATCTCGCTTCTCGCACACTACACGCTCCCTGTGCGACTTCAGGCGGCACTTTATCCAGTACGGAGTCCAAGACAGCAATTAGCCATTCCTGAACGACTTGGTCCTTGTGTACGCCGTGGGTAGCGATTTGCTGAAGACAAAGCGCAGCTTCTTCACGAATCCCTTCGTCTCCGCTCTTGAGGAACGCTGTGAAGAGCTCAATCCAACCATCGACGTATCCGTGTCGAAGCACGATATTCATGTTCTCAATGTCGTCGTCGCAAAGTGTCTCCGAGTCGCTAACAAACGAGAGTGCGTCTTGGTTCAGCACAAACTGCAAATCTGTCGTAGTTGGTTCGGCAAGACAGCGGATAGCTTCAAGGAGTGTGGCTGTTACCCGACTGTCCGAGTCTTCCAGTACTCGTGATCGAAGAGCACCAAGCGCTCCGGCTTGAACGAGTTGGTGCTGGAAAGCGTGATCGGCAGAAGCAAGTTTCGCAACAATCTCAACAGAAGAACGCGCCAGTTCGTTGCAAGACGAACTCATCCACTGCACCAACATCTCAGCGCTTCCAGGATGACGACTCATAGTCTGAGCCGCTGCTGGTTCGTTGCTGAGTTCGTTTATCAGCCGTGCAGCTTGAATCTGCACCAGCTCGGGCGTTGCTGGCCGATGTCAACGATCGCATCCCACAACTTGTCACTGGCAACGAGTTTCCGTCGTGTTTTGGCCGTACTATCGTCTCCGAAAAGCACTTTACGCAACTTGTAGCGCCGACTCACAGCGTCGGGCATCGCAGCCTTGGCCAACCCCCATAAGGCGAACTCCAAGTACTGATCGGGGATGTCTGCAACAGCTAGAGACAGCAGCGATGCCAGGTTGGCCGGTCCGAAATGGCAGCCCCTTTTGTCCAGAGCTACTAGACGATGCAGTGCCTCACCCACCCGTGGGTCGTCATCGTGAATTTGTGCCAGATTCAGCAGCGCCTGCTTCCCGTACCGCGTGGCTCTCTCCGCAATAGCTTGCGCACACTGTGAATTGGTGGCCAAAACTCCCATCGCACTGTACAGTTCGTCCTCCAAGTCTTCTTGGAGCAAGAAATTGTTGTCTGCGTCCGAGAGCAAATTCACGAGCATGGAGAAGCTGGAGCTGTCTAGAACTTGGTTCGGGTCCCATCCGTTCGTGTCGGGCGAGAGGTTCTGTAGCCACTTGACGAGGTTCTGGTACACTTGGCTGCTCTTCAGAGCCTCTTTCCCGTCTTCGACTGTCGGGTAGTGAACGGATGGCGTTGTAAACGCTTGACGAGAAGAAGAGACCGAAGCTGACGAGATCCAACACGCCACGTCTCGCACCAAACTCTGTTGCAGACCAAGTTCTTGTCTCGACGTGGCTTTCAACGTTCGCGATCGGGACTTTCGTGTCAAGTGTCGTTTCATGGTTTGAGCCTTTGAAGTTTGGGAAATTGCCAATGGTTTGTCATCTTCGCCCAGGTACAAGAAGCCGCTCACACTGGCACCGGCCAGAACAAACAACGGGCGCTTGGCCACGTGCAGCATCTTGTCAAGAACGAAGCGAATTGAGGAATGAGCTTGGAGAGGTCATTTTTCTTTATCGGAGACTGTAACGGACGTTGTAAGTTTGGGCGGCATAGTTTGGTCAAGTGAGTTGCGCTTTGGGAGAGATAAGCGACGAGATGTGGCAGAAAACACATGGGGAATCTGACGAGGTTGTCGATAGGAAACGATGCGTGGAGTGTTGAATCTGCTTCTCCGACTGCGGTTGGGGACTTATTTGAGTGGGGACTTCGGATGCGATGGATCAATTTGGGTGCATTTTTAGTCGGGCAGCGCACTGGCAGCGAGCCGTTGCCTAAGGTTTCCTAATGTTACTCCGGAACGGCTGAGCAGGTTTTGATCCCATGACGTCACCTTGGCAGAACTATGTGCACTTTTCCTGTTTGGTGCATCGAGATGGCTACAACATGCACGTAATAACGATATCCAGTGCTGCTACGATCGACAAGTCCACGACAGGGTTTGATCGCGCGTACCATAGAGATAAACGAAAGTACGCAACAGGATTTTATACGTGAGGCCTTGGATTCTGTGGTTGCTTGGACATAAATTCAAACGTGGGAAGATCGCAACTCGAGACTTATGAGTGTCATTTTCTAGCGCTTCAACTTGCCATTACCTATTATTGGTATTGTTCTTGTAAGCTCTTCTTTTACTTTCAGTAACTCCGCTATAATACGCCTAGCACGTGTATATCAATTCCATTGTGTTCACGGACATTTGCGCGTGCTACCTATTAGGGGTGTCAGAATTACCAAATTCTCCACGGTGTCATTTCGCGGGCAAATAGCATGCTATTTATATGTGAAATGACATGTTATTCTGAAGTTTCCTCCAGGGCGTGTCAGAATTATACCGAGGAATCTCATAGAGAAGTTAGGTTGTACACGCACTTACAACCTTCACGTCGGCCCACCATCTTCTTTTCAGTTGATCGTACGTCAAGTGAGGTTAATCCCGGTGTTTTTCGTGTTGGTGTTGATTAGCCATGTCTTGAAATGCTGAACTCATACCCTGCTTGGGTTGTCTTCCTACCTTTGGCTTCTTGTCCGTGCCATAGAATACCGTGGACTTTTCTTCGACTGGGTCGCATACGTACGCATCCACCGAAGTCGCCGACCTGGAGTGCAAGCGGGACACCCAACGTGTATTGAAAGACGGAGTTTTGTCATCTGGTAAGTGCTTACGTGTACTATACCACCCGAAGGCCTAAATCTACACTTCCGGCAGGAGGAGCCGCCGCGCTGCTCGACCAGCAGCTTCCAGAACTCGTGGGGCACGATCTTGGCGAAGTCACGGTCCATGTACTTGTCCTCACAACCATACTTGATGACTGGGGTAGCTTGTAGTCGCGGATTCAGTAGGTGGATGGCCGTGATGCAGCAGGACAAGTGGCTCGTTAGTCACGTCGTTGATCAGCTGAGCGTAGTGGTCCTCCGCTCTGATCCAGTCCGTCTTGTCGTCCTCAATCAGGGCGAGCACGCCCATAATCGTCACCTGCACGATGGAGCCCGTGGGCCCCTGCTTGGTTTCGATCTCCACCAGAGCTTTGTAATCGTCAATAGACAGGTGCACCATCTAGTTTCCGGTTGAAGCGCTACGCTTTCTGCATGTCTAGATACAGGAAGTCAGGATTAAAGCGTGCACGTGTACCCAAGACTGGAAAGACACGAGAGCAACTTACGGTTTCTGTGATGGTGGGGCTTTCAATGGCGAAGCACACAGTCCCGGCTGTCGACTCTGGCCAGAGGTTCGCAACAGCAAAGTCATCGCCAAGAAGGCGGGGCTTCGTCCTGGTCGCACTGGAGGCATCTGTCTCGAGATGAAGTCGACCCCAACCAAATGTGGGGCGCTGGTGATCCACAACTATGGACATGGAGGTTCGGGCCACACACTCCACTGGGGATGTGCGCAAGAGGTGCTTGCTCTCGCTGAAGAGCGCTTTCCCAACGATCCATCCAGCAAACTGTAAGACTTCCCAGGAGGTGACAACACAACTGTTGTTACAAGTGGCTTCACAGGCAAAGTGCTGTCAAATGTCTTCAGGTTGGGTGGATTTTTCAGTGGAAACTCAAACCAACAGCGTAAATTTTTCTTGCCTACCTCACTCCAATTGGATCCCTGGTTCATAAAAAACATTGCAAGATGAGTCACCACCTACTCGAACTTCTTGAGGTCGGCGTGGCTCCACTCTTTCAGTCCTTCAGCCCCGCTCTCATAGTCCGAGACCATCCCCTTGGCCACCGCCTCCACCGTGACTTGGTACGCCTGTAACAAAGAATTCGTTCAGTATCTAGACATCTAGACCAGATACTTTCATCCAATACCCACCCCGGGAATCACCCAGCCGAACATTTTCTCGGTGCCTCGCAGCAGATTTCCACGCTGCAACATTCCGGGTCGGAAGATGGAGATGCGTTCGAACTTCAGTTGCTGCACCTGTCCTCCACCTCGCCCTTGGTCTGCGGGTACAGGAACCAGCTGTTCTTGTTGGCACCTTGGGACGTCAGTAGCCCCATGTACGGAACTCCTGCCGTCTTGGCTAGCTCGGCAAACTTGGTCACGTACTCCAGGTCCACTGTTTAATGACCCCAACCGTTAGCGCAACTTAAGCAACTATACGGACGCGGATCTCGGCTTCTAGAGCTCGCCTACCTTTGCGGAAGGCCTCAGCCGAACCAGCGTCTTTGCGGGTCGTTCCTAGGCAGGAGAAGGCGGCGTCCACCTTGTCTGCGGCCTTGATATCGGCCTCCGAGAGGCTGTTGAAGTCCACTTGACGCACTTCCAGCTTGTTCTTGGCCGCGGCGGCGTCCAGAGACGGGAAAGTGGCGCCCCAGGAAGATTCCGGCACCTCTCGACGTGCCAGAGCGATCACTTTGGTGCAGTTGAGGAGGACACGAGCTCAGCCACGAGGTCGCGCCCCACGGCGCCGGTGGAGCCGATCACTAGCGCAACGAAAGAGCTCATGGACGTTAACGGAGACTGGAAATGGCAGGATATGTTGCTCGATTATAGTGTGTGACATGATAAGTTGGGCGCGTAATCATCACACTTGACTTCACTATGGGCTCGTAAGCTTAGTGCATTTTTTTCCAGCAAAAGTTGCAATAGAGTCGGACTCTTGGACTATTTTACTGTACGATGTTCGAAGGAAAGTTTTCGGCAAAAAAATATTCAAACAGTTTGGTCACCTAATTTGGCTGGGGCTGCCCCACCATGTTTTAGAGTCGACCCAAGACATACATTT
>JAAKBD010000481.1:0-115573 GCA_012656105.1 Phytophthora syringae
GATTACGTTTGTGTAGCACACACAGGAGACCGTGACCTCACACTTGGAACAGACAAAGAACAAGAACACCAAAATGCCGAGTCCCAAGTGGGAGATCGCGCGTATCGGCGTGTATATCACCAGTGCGTTACTGAATCTGGTGCGGGTGAGGTGGTAGTGTGCTAATGTAATTGCTGCTCGTGCTTGCAGTCCCCGTCATCGCCACGTGCGTCTACGCGCAGCCGGACTGCATCAACTACATCGTCAACAGGGTGAGTCGGTGGTTAACTAACCAATTGCTAGCCACGTTTTGCTGCGGGAGGAAGGAGATCTGACGTGTAGTTTCTGTTTTTTTATTGCAGTGGAAATACATTCAGTACCCGCCAGGAGTGACGCGCGAAGAGTACTACAAGAAGATGCGCGAGATGGCCGACGAGAAGTAAGAGGTGCTGGACAGGCAGGATGAAGCTGCTGGTGCCTGTTCTACTGCTGTAAGTACACCTACAGAGTCAACTCTTTCATATAAAAAGCAAAGAAGACGCTGTATTTGTTGCTAGAATGGCGGTGGTATACCACGGGACGGCAGCTAAATGCTGCATACTTGCTCCTCTCTTGCCAAACCACACGCCGTCTATATCCTGTTTCGCTGAAGCGATCAGGAGGAGTGACTCGTCGACTGAGTGGCGACTAGCGATAGCGAGGTCGCTCGCAGCGTATTGACGGCACGCTCCTGTCCAGACCTTGTCTCCGCCTACTGTTTCCGCAGCAGACAGTAGATCCGTGTGTCGTTGTGAATCATGTGCAAGTGGCGCTGCTCGCCGCGCAGACACATGAGCAGGCCGCCGAAGCTGGCGTAGATGGCCACCATGTTGCCGCCCTCGTGGTCGTACTGGAACACCTTGCCGTACATGCCGTAGTCATAACGGTCCAGCAGTGTCGGCTGTAGCATACAACAACAACGACAACACATCAACACAAGTAACCAATTGGCAGGCAGCCCAGCAGCCAGTCGCGTACCTTGCCCGACTGGTTGAACGTGCCGTCGTCCGGCTTTCCCTCCAAGTCCAGCGTGCTGACGAGCGCCAGCGTGAACTTCTCGTTCTGGCGCAGACGGTAGACCTCCGAGTTGATGTCCAGCGTCAGCTCCAGCTCGTACGACACGCCCTTGCACACCACGCGGGTCACTGTGTCAATGAAAATGAAAAGAGTTTAGTGGGCTGTAACTTTTCTCCCAGAGCAGCTACAGACGCGGTGAAGCCACCACCACGCGCATCATTCTCTCCTCTTCCTCACCCTTGTCGAACTTCTTGCCATCCGGGTTCAGCTGGCGCACCTCGAAGATATCCTCAAACAGTTCCGTCGCCATCGTCTCTCAATCGAATCACAAAGTGGCGTCCACCAGCCAACGCACCCACATTTCGTACTTAACCCAACGTCAAACAGTACGTACGGTTCTTGATGATCGTACTTGACGCATATGCTACGGTAGTTTCTGTATTTAACCGTCGGCCGTAACGACACTGCGAGAAGAGAAGCGATAATCTATTGGGCTGGGCGGTAAGAAACCCCTACAACCAGAGCAGCAAGCAACCAGAGCAGCCATGGCGTCGCCTCGCGAGGACGAGTACGACTACCTGTTCAAGATCGTCCTGATCGGCGACTCGGGCGTGGGCAAGTCCAACCTGCTGTCCCGCTTCACGCGCAACGAGTTCAACCTCGAGTCCAAGAGCACCATCGGCGTCGAGTTCGCCACCAAGTCCATCGTGGCCGAGGGCAAGACCATCAAGGCGCAGATCTGGGACACCGCGGGGCAGGAACGGTATAGAGCCATCACCAGCGCGTACGTCCCGTGAAAAATGCTCTGGCCGGTCTACTGGAACTGACAATTTGTGTGTCTTTGTGTCAATTTGCGTCTTGCTGGCTAGGTACTACCGCGGCGCAGTAGGAGCGCTGCTGGTGTACGACATTACCAAGCACGGAACCTTCGAGAACGTGGAGCGCTGGCTGAAGGAGCTACGGGACCATGCGGACGCGAACACCGTCATCATGTTGGTGGGCAACAAGAGCGACCTGCGTCATCTACGCGCTGTGAGCACGGAAGAGGCCATGGCGTTCGCGGAGAAGAACAATTTGGCGTTCATCGAGACGTCGGCGCTGGAGGCGACGGGTGTCGACACGGCCTTCCAGCGCATCCTGACGGAGATTTACAAGCTCATGAGCCGCAAGACGATCCAGGCCGAGGAGAACGCGACGGCCAGTCTACCGACAGGCAACAGCATCGCCATCACAGCCGAGAACACGACCGACAACCAGAAAAAGAAGAAGAAGAGCGGGTGCTGTTAGGGAAGACAAACAGGAAGCGAGCGAGGGAGAGCTCAGGAAATGAATGACCCATGCACTTCATTGCAATCGAGTTAAAGCTTACCACCGAATGCTGACGTGGCTTCAACACAGAATGTAATTTACGCGTAACAGGGGAGTACATTCTATACACAGAATATAGTTTACGCACAACATGTGTAATTTTATTATCTGACGCTTTGTATACATGGTATACACGTATACTTGAAATACGAATTTAACCATAACACGCATTACTTAACTGTAACTGTTATACCGGTAGCCATTCGGTCATTTCGGCAAAAGCGATGGCCAAGAAGAGGAAGCGCAGCTGCGTTCAGGCCGTACGTCCGTCTGCATCCACTAGAAGAAGACGAGCCTTCTCTAACTAACCTTATCCGTGTCTGCTTTAACCGTTAAAGGTAGATGCAACGCCTGCAGTTGTCCAGTCCGAGCCCAAACCCAAGCAGAAGAAGAAGGCTCTGTTCTCCAAGACGTTGACGACGGATAGCGCCAAGTCTTCAGCAGTCGATGCAAAGCCCATTGAGAAACCAGTGACGTCAGTGGCTCGAGTTGTCGACGGAGCGAAGAAGAAGAAGAAAAAGAAGAAAAACAAAAACTCGGGAGCTGCTGCGACTATTGTCAGTGACAAAAAGGCAACAAAAGCCCAAGCAACTGAAATCGACGATTTGTTCGCGTCTCTCAAGACCGAAAAACAGAAGAAAATTATTGCAGAAGAGCAGCAGAAACTCGCTGAGGAGGAGGACGAACGTCGCGAGAAGAAGGAGAAGGAGCTTCTGCACCAGCAGATCAAAAACTGGAGGCGCAGAGTACGTTATTGTTCGTGGAGGAGTGTAGAAATGAGTTCGTCAACTCACTTTCGTTGTGTGTGTTGTTGGTGAGCAGATACAAACTCCAATGCTGCTGGGCTCAACCCGGACCCCGTCCTGGTACGTTTTGCTGCTAATATTTTTTTCTCCTAGAGATTTATCAGCTAACTGTTTTGTAATTTGTGCAGTGCGCTACGATGAAGACGGACTACCCATTTACTCTGAAGTGTCGCTGCAAATGGGCAAGGGAGGTGACACCAAGGACTGCCCGTTTGACTGCTGGTGCTGCTTTTAGAGGTGCAAACAATTCATGTTTCTTAGATCATGCTCAAATAATTCGAGAATTATTTCTGCTCTTGGCAGGTCGGGTTCACCTTCGAATTTGCCAAATCGCCGTTACGGTGGAGGAAGAACTATCAGCTTTTGTGTATCCCCGCCCGCGAGGGTTGCGATCTCCAGCTTCTTCATCTCCGTCACTCCCGATATTTTACCATAAAGCTCCTTATACAAACTTCCTCCACCGTAATGGCGTCCATGCGATTTGGCAAATTCAAAAGTGACGGAGAACGATTGATGGTACAGTACCCGGCACCAGTGCAAAAAGGCAACAGGCTTTAAGACCAATCATTGCATTTCCCGCCAAAATTCTGACCAGTCGAAACGACGTCACCCCATGCTCTCCGCTCGGCCGCCCAAGCGTCTCGTCAGCGTGCTGGGAGACAATGTTACCCCTGCAAAGAGACCAGAGACCTGCAGAACTGACGCAACTACCTCCACACATGAAAGTCCATTGACAGCGGCGCCCAGTGCGATGGAAATCCGCGCTTTCGGACTGGAAGACCGCGCTGAGGCCGTTATTTCCCGCAGCAAAGAGAGCTGGACGCTCGCCAACCTGTCCAAGTGGCGCCACGACTCTCTCGACACGGCCACAACCAGTCAACACTATGGCAATCCTCCTAGTACCGTCAGTAGCAAAGAATACCTACGGCAACGACAGCGAGCCTACCGTCAACAGCTTCTGCAGCACAAGCACTCAGACTCGTAATACAAGCAGTAATACAGCTAATAGCTATTTGACATCATCCCTCCATACCCAGCTAGACTCCTCTAGTTGTCGTTCTCGTGTCAACTAGTCGTCATCTTCCTCCAAGTCGCTGTCGTAGAAGATGCTCTGGCGGATACTGTTGATGCGTTCCTGATCCAACTCCTGCTTGGCCGCCGCTGGGTTGCTGCCTGCTGCATACGCTCCGCCACAATCGTCCGTCGCACTCTCCGGCTCGGGTCCTTCGTACGTCAACACCTTGTGGAGTCCCAAGTAGTAGGCCAAGAAAGCGGTGGAGAACTTGTCGGTGCCCCCAACTCGTCCAACCCCTGCACCATCTTCTCCACCTTCTGTTTGCTCACCAGCGCGATGCACGGGATCATCCAGACACCCAGTTTGTCCACTAGATACTCTGCTTTCTCGGCGTTAATGCGGGCGAACTTGGTCTCCAGGTGGTGCGGCGCCAAGCGAGCCAAGTGGCCGTCCACGAGCTGGCAGAAGGCGTTGGCTGGCGTGAAGAAGTGCACCACCACCTTGTCGCTCTTCTTCATCGTCTCGAAGAACTCTTGGGTGTCGGAAATCGTCGCGTACTCGCCGTGGCCCTGCGCGCGGAGCTCCTGAGCTTTGCGAGCCCTCAACTGCATGGCTTGGAGCCGTTTCTCGCGCAAACGCTCCAGTTCGTCGTCGTCGGCCTCTTCGAGCCTCTTGATGGTCTCGTCCAGCTTCTGCTCCTTGCGGTCCAGCGTCTCCAGCACCTTCTCGCCGATCAGACTCGCCACCATCTCGGCGTTCGCAGCGGACGCCATGGCGAAATAGTTGAATGGACGCTTTGCGTGGATCGAGACGATGTGATTGGGTGCAATGTGGATCTGTTTTTAGCCAATGAGAAAAGGAACATGCGACGAGGCAGAAGGACATTTGTGTGGACGGATTGGGATTGATTGTCTCCATCGGAGACGGGGATGTGTAGCCCTCTATAACGCACGCTCGTTCTCGTAGTCGATGAGACGCTGGATGAGATCCTTCTTCTGGCCCTGCGTGGACAGGTCGCGCTCCTTGAGCTTCTCCTTGAGCAGCGCCGGCTTGAGCGCCTTGATCGCACGCGCGTCCAAAGGCTCGTCTGAAACCCGCAAAACACACACCGTACAGTCAATATAACCACCCGAAAGACATAACACTATTCGCAATGCAGCTCACCGTCGTCCTGCGCCACCACCTTCTTCTTGCCCTTCTCACGCTCCGCAGCAGCTACATCAAACCCACGAAATCATCAGTACCCCTCCCTCCCAAGCATTCCCCAACACTCTGCGTACCTGCTTCCTCCTCCTTCTTGCGTTGCTCAGCCTCCTCACGACGGCGCTTCACCTCCTTCAATCTGGCCAGGTCCTTCTTAGCCTCGTCCGTCTCTCCAGCCAAGTGTTTCTTCAGGTAATGCGCTTGGGCTCGCTCCTTCTCAATAGCTTCGCGCTCTCGTCGCGAGAGCTGCTGAGGGCGGCGCTGCTGTCCATGTCCTTGGCCTTCATCACCTTGTTAGCCGTCTTCTTCGAGTTGGGGTTCTGGGTCCTTGCCACCGCAGCAAAGCCCGTCTTCTTGGGCTTGTCCTGCTGCAGCGTGGGGCCGTCCGCCTTCGTGGAGAAGCCGAAGAGCGAGTTGGTCTGCACGCGCTCGAAGGCCACGAGCTCCTCGCCCTCCTCCTCGCTGCTGCTGTCGTCCGAGTCCGAGTCGCCGCTGCCTTCCTCTCCGTCGTCCCGACGAGCTTTCCGCGCGCTCTGCTTCTGCTCCTCCTGCTCGTTGCGCAGCGTCATCTCCTCCAACGATGTCACGAACTTACGCGCAGCGCCGCGTTCGTTTTTCTTGCGGCTCTTTCCCTTGGCCGCGCCGGGCTTGCCAGTCTTGCCGGAGTCGCGCATGGCTGTCTACTTACGGGGTGCGGTGCCTCGCTTTGGTTGGCGTCGGGTTCCTCTTCCTCGAAATGAGATGACACGCCTGCACTACCAGAACGAGGTGTTTTGTGGCACACATAAAACCTTGCGTTCAATTTTGACCAATGAAATCGATGCAATCACGATTCGTTTTGACCAATCCGACGTGACATTCGCAGATTATCCCTCTCCATGACGACGGTAAGCTCTTCTTCGCCGGTGTATACGTCGCTGTAGGTGAACTAACACTTGCTGTATTTTGCTTCCATCACTAGATCTGCATCGGAGGGTTCTGTATCCCCATGTATGCGCTGCTGCCGTTTGCGCTCATGCTTCTGCAGGGCTTCTGGGCCTGGATCCGCAAGAACGTGTTGGGGGTCGACGATAGCAAGATCCCGGATAATGTAGGGGATTTTGTATCGATTGCATTTCTTATTCTTGATACCTAAATTTGTGTGATTGTTCCCTTTTTTCAGACGCGAGTGATCCACGTAACATCGGAGCAGCAGTTCAAGGAGGTCCTCAACAAGGGCAAGACGACCAAACGCTCGGTGGTCGTGGACTTTACGGCCACGTGGTGCGGCCCGTGCCGCTACATCAGCCCGGTGTACCACGAGCTTAGTGCCAAGTACCCGTGCACGATCTTCCTCAAAGTGGACGTGGACGAACTGAAAGCTGTGTCCAGCGGCTGCGGCGTGACGGCCATGCCGACGTTCCAGTTCTTCCGCAGCGGCGTCAAGTGCGACGAGATGCGTGGAGCGGACAAGAACGGGCTGGAGACGCGTATCCAGAAGCATTACGTGGAGGTGGAACTTCCTGAGGACGAGAAACCGGTCGTCGAGGCGGTTGGGGAGGACTGCAAGAGCAACAGCGAAGGTCTGCGCCAGCGCAAGCCGCAAGTGGTGGCGGTGACGTCGGAGGAGCAGTGGGAGCAGCTCGTGCAGCAGAACCAGGAATCGAACAAAGCGGTAGGTACCCCATTGCGCTCTGTGTTGCAAACCCACACATGCTCCAGTCATGACCTGCGTTTTCTAATGTGGTTGTTGTTTCTGGCAGTTGGTGGTGGACTTCTGGGCCACGTGGTGTAAGCCGTGCGTTGAAATCGCTCCATTCTTCGAGGAGCTGAGTGCTCGTTTTCCAGGAGCCGTGTTCGCGCGCGTGGATGTCGACGAACTTGAGGTTGGTTTGGCGGACCATACTCGGTGCATCGTGTGATATGACTAACTGGTATTGTTGCGCTTTCTGATATGGTCGCAGACCGTGACGGAGGAGTTTAATGTGGCTTCACTGCCAAGCTTCAAGGTGTTCAAGGGTGGCAAGGTGGTAGATGAGCTGAGCGGAGCCATTAAGAGCGCTCTGGAGAGCATGGTTGCCAACCACGCTTCTAACTGATGGAGATAGTTTCGACGGTAATGAATATGACATGAATCATTTCATGTCGTTATATTAATATGCAGCTTCATACTTCCACTACGTAGTAGTAGCCTTTGGCTCAGATCGTGTGCGACACATGGTGTGGCGCGTTTTGTTTACTTGACTAAAGTATGTGGGGGTATATGAGGTGGTACCCCTTGGTCCCAAAGTGTGGCGCTCCTACTTACTGTAGTACTTGCTTTTTGTATGCATGATATTCGTAATTTCCCCCAGTGAGCGACCCTGCTTGCTTCTCTTACGTGCAAGCCGAAGGGCTTCCTTTTGCAGCTGATCGCCTCACCGCTGTAAGTCGCTTCTCTTTCTCCCGCTTGAAAACGCTGCGAATGCGATGGGCGAGTGCATCTTCAGTCCGCGAGCATGGCGTTCCTTTAACGCTCGTGCTGCTTCCTTCTTCTTGGCTGCTTTAATTATCTCGGCTTCTTATCTCTTTAGCACTCGGTGAAGACGAAAATAGTATCCATATTGGTCTTCAAGGTGCATGACTTTCAGCTCTGCGTTTTTGCTAAACACCTCGTACATTTCAGGGCTTGTAGCGTTCGCCGCCACGGTACCGTGATCATGACGACGCAGCCCTTCCCTATGTACGCGGAACCTCCTCGCAGCTTCTCGGACTTGCATTCCATCACCCGCTGCACGCAACGCTTGCTCCCACAAAGGTGCAGGCTCGTACATCGGAGGCTTGGACATGTCGAGCGGCCTCTTCAAAATCAGTATGGCGGTGTTTACCTACCCGTATTTAATCGAATTTCGCGGGTGACACACAATACCGGTATGGTGCGCCACACCTTTGTCGCACACGGGTACACTACATGTAGAACCACTTTTCGTTTTCCTCAGTAAGGGTGCACCGGCCTCATGCTAAAGAACGAGAGCCCAGTTTGTGCTACTTCGCCAGCTCGTATTCATCGTCGCGCAGTCAAATAGACCACATTTACCATTTCTCTTGTATTCATCGCGAGCTCCACAAGGCAAAACGCTCATATCCTCGGTGAGAATACGGTACGTACTACCCGTATGATAGCGTTAACGTTATGAGAATTTTGTTGTCGACAGGGTTGTCATCACTCGCTAATGAGTCCGATGCCATACTTCGGTGTTCGATCTTTCGACTGTTATGTATTCCGGTGCACATTCGACAACCCCACCAAGCACATCTGCTCCAGATATCAAGCAGATTCTTCTCCTTCGCAGGTATTATAGCTCGCCCACCGACGCGGCAGCACTGCAAACGCTGCTACGAATTGCAGCAGCGATCCGATCTTGGGAGCACCCGCCCACAATTCAAATTCCTCACGACGTAAAGGATGCGCCGCATTCGCCGCAGGGCTGC
This sequence comes from Phytophthora syringae, assembly GCA_012656105.1. Classification (NCBI taxonomy): domain Eukaryota; phylum Oomycota; class Peronosporomycetes; order Peronosporales; family Peronosporaceae; genus Phytophthora; species Phytophthora syringae. The sequence goes on from JAAKBD010000481.1 coordinate 8,878, forward strand.
TGCTCGTGTTCGGCTAATACGAGGAGCAGATAACGCGGTGGCAGCAACCGCTGATGTTTTGAGGCAGATCCTTTGCGCTTGCAGTTTCCTGTCTGCCTGCGTGCTTTTAACCTGCGGAGCTGCGTGATCCACGTGACGACCCGAGCTCCATGGCCGTGGACTTCTCCGGCAAATGGTGTGCGCGTTCCATGAGTTGAGCGCCAAGTACCCGAACACACTCGTCCTCACGCTGGACGTGGAGGAGCGAAAGGCGGTGGCGAAAAGCTGTGGCGCGACGAGTTCTTCCGCGGCGGCGTCGAATGCGACCAGATACGGACAGGAACGCCACTGCAGGAAGAGCGCTGTTAGATCCGGCGGCGGCGAGCAATAGGAGCAGCTGCGGCGATCCTCAAGGTCTGGGGCGCACTGCGTGTTTTCGCTTATGTTTTCTGCTGTGCCTGTTGCTTCTTGTCTCTAGCAGTTGGTGGCGGACTTCTGGGCCACGTGGTGGACGGCATCGCTCCGTGCTTCGAGCGGACGCCTCCCTGCAGCTGTGTTCTCGTGTGGACGTGTCTCTTTGGCACATGGCTGCACTTTGGGAATGATGGTGCTTGGGCGAAATCAATGATTTCGCGATGTCAGGCAAAAGTCGCAACTCACTTTTTCACCTGACTTCAACATCCACTGGAACGCCGGTGGAAAGCCGATGGTTGCGCTCCTAATAGTGGTTGTCCGTGGTGGACAAGGCCGCATCCCGATACAGATGCATTTTTAGCGAATCACAACTGCACAAAAACTAATTATATCCAATGAGGGAAGGCCCCTTTTCGATCTTCCCATCGATCTTCCAGCATTTGGAAAAGAAGCTGCCACGGACGAAGCTTAGAGGCAGCCATGTGCTCTGTTTCGAGCAGGAAGGGGACAGCGACGAAGGTGACAATCTCGGCAGTTCCAAGAGTACGTCCACGTATATTGTCGAATGTGTGGAGCGTGTCTGGCTGGTATGTGCGACTGGAGTCGAAGCAATCGCCGACGAGTACGAACTGATTGAGGGCTAGAGGAATACAACGATGACTTGGGTCGGACCTCCAGGTTAGCGGCCGCGATAGACACGGATCCATTACAGCTGATGCGCGTTTCGTTCAATTTTGCTATTCCTGAAGCCAAATAGGCCTCTGCGGCTCATCAGGAGGACTGCTTTGGAACTGCGGCCTCGACTGCACCCCGTTAGTATTGCATTATCATCTCACGCTGCATTTTCCCTTTTCATCGATGAAAAGTCGAGGCCGCTTTAGCACGTTTGGTCGGGTTTCTCAATGAGTTATTCCTTTCTGCAAGCAAGATGCACACCATTCGATAGCTCTATTCACCGGCTTTCAACAGAGCCGATCGCTGAAGCAAATGACGCGCTCAAGTGGAAGAGAAACACCACTGAATTCGGCCGATTCCCGAATTTGGTGCCCCGGAACCTGATTTAACGGGCTTTTGTATAGTGTATCAAAATCTGACGGGCCTGGAGGTCGAAAAGGCGGTGTCTTCGGGCCTCGATATCTCTGCTCCACTTAATGCAAAAAAATCAAGTAGTGCACTGTGTAACAGAGCTAGTCTTCCTCTTTCTTTTGATGTATCTCTTTCCTCGAATGGACCAGTCTATCATCGCTTTTTGGTGGACCCAAAATTGTATCGACATCTGTCCACCACGGATAGTTATTTAAAGTAACTAACAGTTTATTGCGCTCGGTCCGACCGAGCGTTGGCTCGCTGCACTCAGGCAGGAGTCAAGTGCGAACGCTTGGCTTTCAGCATTTTTTCGGGAACTTGTTTTTCGGAGTTTCTTTCGCCCAATCACAAGGCTCCCCAAATGGCTGCGCTGGAAGTTCCAGACATCGATTGGTACAGCGACTGCAGTGAGGAATGCACTTGTTGCGAACACTTTGACGAACTGCACAAGTGAATGCGTTGTAGGCAACTGCAACTACGAAAAAGGAAATCTGTAATTGCATGTTAATCTGACCGGAGGGGTGAACATAATCTGGCTCGGACAAGTCGAGCTATCTTTGTTACACGATTCCTGTGTGTCTGTGAGGGCTTGTGGTGTGGCCAAAGTAAGGTATCATCTCGCCTGGTTGCCCGCTCTGTCGTCTTCTATTGTTTTCAGTGCTACGGTGTGGCGTTCGGTTTCCATGTCGACAGCCTAAATATCGGAAATTTGACCATGACATCCGTCTTTGCAATATGTTCGGATACTCACCGAGAGATTTGCATTGTGACCGCACAAACGAGCAGACACTCCGGTAAAGCCCAGACGGACATGTCGGCGCTCTACTCGCTGTTGATGCCATCGGCCTTCGCGTTTCGCAGTGGGGTAAACACGATAATCATCGCTGGCAGGTAGATTGCCCATTTCCTAGAGCAGGGAACCATTTTTGCCTAAAACCAATGGCTGCCGACGCAGTCGCAGCGAGCTTGATGTCGGCGTCTTGCTGGACGTGCTGTTTGACATGTACTTGAAGTAGCTTTGTATTCTGAAGTAGCGGCATCCTATTTGGATATTGACTAACGGAATATTGATCTCAGATATCGAAGGTTTAACTCTTTTAAAGTGGATTTCGCGCCATGATAACTACAACACTGGATACGCGGCACCACGCAGTCGACTAACCCAATCATACAATGTTTTTCCTCTCGCGCAACGATGCACAACTATCCAAAGCCAGCGGAATATCCACTTTTGCCGAAGTTCGCTTTTGGGCGCTCCAAAATGTGCCCATTTTCCGCGAGCCCATTGTGTAATCATTCTACGCGCCCATCCTCCTTTCCCGCTTCAAAGTCAGCACTCGTTGCTGTTCGTGGTACGGCAAGAGAAGCGCTTGATGGCTCGACTTTGGTTCCGTAGTTCTGCGCTCCCCCGCACATGCAAAGGCCCACGAGTGGCAGCGCCGCCAGTACATGTAGCAGCGCCAGTCGTACAGGACCAGGTCTCGGCATTGCCATCGATAGCGGCCCAGCATGTCACGCATTGCAGCCATCGATTTGGACCAACCGCGGATTCTTTGCGGCGAACTACGCTTGAAGCTCGTAAATCAAGCGTGTCACTGACAGCGTCCCGCGCTTCTTGGTTGATGGGTACACGACAATGACGGCTAGCTAAAGATCTTGGTCGAAAATGGCTGCACAATGCAGCTGCACCAAATCGCTTACGGGGCACTTGTGCTCCAATGCCCAATCCACTGGCCGTGGCAGGCGGGCAAGGGTCCTGTGCTGTTGCTGCGCCCATGCGGTGGCGCTCTATTTGTGATTATGGCATACGCGATCCCGCAATCGACCCATTCCGATGACGGTGACCAGAGGTCCAATAATAAAGTCCAGCAGGTGCCAACCTCAGGCGTTTTGCGCGAAGACGGTGGCACACTGTACCACCCAGCGCGCGATATGTATTTTAAGAGTAGGGTTGGGGCGGCGCGATGGGTGGGTTGCGCAGCGCTTCTCTCACTCGAGTTCTCATTTTCTGTTTTTAGCACTCGGAGCACCGCAAAAGGAGCAGCACCAGCCAGGAACCCCAGCCAGCCATGCAGCTCCTCCGCCACCTCGTGCTCCTCGCCTTTGCGGCCGTGGCCAGCGTCTCCGCCGACAGTGTCCAGGACGCCGAGCCGCGCACGCACCTTCGCGGCCTCCTGGACAAGCTCACGAACCCCAGCGAGCCCTCCGCGTTACCCGTGCGCCGCATCGTGGCCACCTGGGAGGACGGCAACGTGGGCGAGGCCCGCCAGCTGAAACCCATCACGGAGAAAATCGTGGGCGGCGAGACGGTCGTGGTGTTCAACGACCGCAGCCTGAGCCTCGAGGACAAGATGGAGTCGGCCGTCGTGCAGTTCGACGTGCGGTCCAGCGCCAACTGCGTCGTCAGCGTCTGCGGCGAGCTCACCAACTGGTATCTGGGCAGCAACGAGAAGTGCTTCGATTTGCGCATCGCGCAAAAGTCGCCCGACCAGCTCGAGAACGGCCTGATCCGCGGCGTCTCGGCCGCCTACTCGGGCGAGCGGCCCGTGGCCAAGAGTCTGTACCTGAAGTTCGACAAGACCAACTTCATCGACGGGTCCAAGTGCACGTACGAGATCCTCAAGGGCAGCAAGACGGTGCGCGAGAGGGAGGTCGCGGCCGGCTCGCAGGCCGCCACGGCATAAGGCCGACGGCGGCACGACAGCCCTCTCACGTGTAAAGAGCTGTACAATAGGATAGAACCCACTAATATTAACTCCGGCTTGGCAAACTCCTTCCTGTCGTTGGCAGTGATGATGCCCGCTATGTTTAGTGGGTACAGCAGTCGGAGATGAGGTGGCGGCCACTTCACTGGAACGACAAGTCCACCCATTTTCGAGGCTCCGCGACATATCTTGGCGGCAGATCACAAGAGCGACTTGAATTTGGGCTTTCCACGTGACGGGGCGACAAAGCTGAAGCAGCTCGTGGTATATAACGAGATGGAGGTTTTGCGGTTTTGCCCCACGCAACGACAATGTTCATGATGTTGCCGCAAAACGGATCGACACCGGGCGCGGCTGCTACGGTGCTGGCAAACGTCTGCATGACGAGTCGCCAGCGTCGGGCGACGCTCTGGACATCTGCACACTTCTGCCATTGCCAGCTCCACGAGTTGTATGGTGATTTTTTCTCCTGACGCTGACCGGATAGGTACATTTCGTCCGAGAGCTCGGCAACTTGCTCACCACCTTCCTGGTAGGTGCATGCTCGGTGGTTGACGCGAGAAGAAAGGCTGGTGTAGCTCGTATTGGTGTAACCTGCGCCCGTTTCGACAAGAAGCGACATCTCTACCATCTGAACGGGCGACGCAGTGCTGGAGCAGCAACACTGCGATCGCATCCAGCGGTTCGGGTGTTAGCAACCGCAACGGATGCCCGTGCAGTTTCTAGGACGTGCCGCGCTCATTTCCATTCGTGTCTCTGCCAGCCGCTGAAGACTTGGACCACAACCGATGCGAGCATGATCGAACGTCGTGTCAACAAGCTAGCACGTGCTCGCTTCATTCCAAACACTTTGATCAGCTGCAGCCCTGCTGCAGTTTGCAATTATTGTGGTGACTGTCATATCTGCTAGTAAACCTAGGCTGTACTGAGTCAGTACATGCAATATTCGTAATACTATTAATGTTTCTTAGCTTACTCAAACGATGAGATTCGTATAAGTGCGATTCTTATCCACTGACACAAGAAACTAAATCCTTAAAGTACAGTCATCTTAAGCCGTCGCAGAATCATATAAGAATGTAATCCATAGTTCCCTCGACTGCCAAAATCAAGCTCAACAGAACTGTAAGACTTTATTTTCCGGTGCATTTCATAGGTTCCGTCTTGTTTGGAATGCAATTGAGGCCATCAACGTCTTTACACGAACGAGAAGGCACGAACGTCCTGTATTCAAAGGCCGGGCTCTCGCTATTTTACATTTTGCATCCGCAGGAGTCCTGCCAGGACGTACTCCCCAGCCATGACGAGCAGGAACCTCCGCTGCGGCCAGCAGCACGACCGCCTCATCTCGCTGACACTTCGCTCGCTACAGTTCGTCACGTGCACCTTGGCGCTGGCGCTCGTGGCCAGCAGCTTCCAGGCGCAAACCGTCAGCTTCCACTCGGCCAACGGAGCCGCGCAGCAGCTGACCGTGTACTACGGCGGCCCGGCCGTCAACTTCGTGCTCGTCGTGTCCTTCGCCGCCTGCCTCTACGACTCGTTCTTCCTGCTGCTCGTGTTCTTCCTGCGCTGCGCCAGTGTGCCGCCGCCCTGGAGCTTCGGCGTGGACGCCATCTTCACGATGCTCTTCATGAGCGCCGGCTGTGCGCTGGCTGCCAGCGACTACGTGCGCTACTGCGACGCGCTGGACGACGTCGTACGTTGCGCATTGCTGGCGTCCGGGGCGGCGCTGTGCTTCATGGCCTTCGTGTGCTTCCTGCTCAGTGTGGCGTGGGGCGCCTGGATGCGCAACACTTGGATCAAGCAGCCTCGCTCGAAGGACCCGCTGGGTCCAGCCACGACGCTGTCGAGCGACCCCGTGCTGGGCGACATCGATGGGATGGAGCGCGCCACGACAACGTACGCGTCCAGCACGTCTTTGCAGGGCGGCTTCTCCCGATCATGAGATGGGGCAGTAAGACTTACTTCTCTTAGTGAAGTTTGTAAATATGAAGGAGGACAAGAGCGTCCCTAGGAGGCGAGGTAGGGAAGCAGCACCAATGCAGGTACCATAACGTCAATACCAAAACAGCTTTTAATTAACGTATCTGCGCGGTGTCGGAGACGACAGGTTGCAGCCGGAAGGACATCCGTACATGTATCCCACTTGGAACCGTGGCGCTTTGATGGCTCGATGGCGCCTTGGTACCAGCAGCTCGACCTGAAGATTGATCTCGATAATGGAAGGCTACGAAGAGGTGACCCTCTGAAAAGACGATATCTTCGTGACGCTTCGGTCAGACTCGGTCAAGAGTCTTGATCGAGCAAACCTTCAAAGCCAAACAAGAAGCAGGAATGGCGAAGAAGAGAGCTCGAACCTTGCGAGGAGCACAACTTCGTTCACGCCAACGGGCGAAAGCAATGGGGTGGCGCTTGGAGTGGCGATGGTGCTTACATTGGGACTTCTGGCTCTAGTGAACACCTCCCCGGAGTTGGCGTCGCGGAACGACATCGGTGCCCATGCTACTCGGTATTTGCGGGAGATGCTGCTGGACGAAGGTGCTCGCAGACCTGCAGTGGACATGGAAGCGCAGCCTTCAGTATGGAGGCTCAAGGCCGACACGTGAAGAGGCCACGGCCTGTCAGGATGGAGGCGAATAAGGCGTAAAGATCGCTACGGTATGGCAGCGGCCATTCGAAGAGTTCGTCCATCCATCTTCTCTCATGTCGGCAGACTGGTCGGCCAAGAAAAGGATGGCGAGTAGATCGTGAAGACGGAAATTATTCTAAGCTCAAGTAGCCCTCACGGTGAAGGGAACTGTCAAGAACTAACACTGTATCCGGATATGCTGAAATTGGTTTACGAGCAACGACCCCCACCCCCTTTTCCTTCAGAGATTACATGTTGGGTGAATTAGTTTGGACTTTAGCTCCTCCTCACGACAGCTTTCGTTATGCAATGCTGTACGTCAAGGTGACTTGTTGCGGCAACGGTTTCACCAGTATGGATTCGGAATAAACGAACTGAATCTGCTCATGGAAATCTCAATGTCGCTCGCTGGCTGTCGAAGCATGGATGCGATATCAATTTACCAAGTTTAGTCGAGATGGCTGGAGAGAGAGAGTAGACACGTTTCGTTGGTGAGGTGGCTCCTTGAACAAGGGTCCTAGTGGTAGTGAAGTACCGACGTGTGACGTGGTGGCTTTCCGAGTCAGACCGTGTGGATCTGGTATTGAACGCCTTGCGTGAGGGCCAAAATGCTGTGGTGGGTGCTGATGCGCACTCGCTTTGAAAAGGAAACTTATCCGCGGCGCCATTTTAGAAATATATCTTTAGAAACTGGTTTCCTAATATAAAACGCACTTAGTGCAACACACGAATTCCGGCGTGTTCAGCCATTCGTCACAATTCAATCACCAGTCTGCAGATGCCGGTGCTGACGAACTCAAGTGGAGCTGCGCCGCCCGTGGTGGGCGTGTTGGGCGGCGGCCAGCTGGGCCGCATGATGGCCGACGCGGCCCACCGCTTGGGCCTGCAAGTGCTGGTGCTGGATCCTCTGGGCGCCGAGTCGCCCGCCGGCCAACTGGGTCTCAAGGCCGTGGCCGGCAGCTTCACCAAGGAGGAAGACATCGCCAAGCTGGCCGAGCAGTGCGACATTCTGACGGTGGAGATCGAGCACGTGAACGCCAAGTTCTTGCAGCAGCTGGTGGACAACAAGACGGCCGATCTTCAGGGTGTCCACCCGGCCCCGGCCACCATCGCTCTCATTCAAGACAAGTACAACCAGAAACAGTTCTTCACGCAGGTTCAGGGGTGGCCGTGGCGCCATTCGAGATCGTCACGTCTCTGGATGGAGCTCGCCAAGTTGGCCAGAGCTTCGGCTACCCGTACATGCTCAAGTCGCGTCGCTTCGCGTACGACGGCAAGGGCAACGCCGTGGTGAACAGTGAGAAGGACCTGGTGGAAGCTTTCGAGAAACTGGGAGCCAAGATGCTGGCTAAACAAGACACGAGTGACGAGAAGGTGCTGGCTGAGGAACAGGCTAAACTGTATGCTGAGAAGTGGGTGCCGTTCGTGAAAGAGCTGGCCGTGATGGTGGTTAAGGGAGCTGACGGAGACGTCCGCGCCTACCCCGTCGTGGAAACCACGCAGCGTGACAGCATTTGCGACACTGTGCTGGCCCCGGCACAGATCTCGGCCGACGTGGCTAAGCGTGCGGGTGAAATGGCACAGACGGCGGTGGCCCAGCTGGAAGGACGCGGCATCTACGGCGTGGAGCTGTTCCTCACGGCGGGCGGTGACGTCCTGCTGAATGAGATTGCTCCGCGTCCGCACAACTCGGGCCACTACACGATCGAGGCCTGCGAGACGAGTCAGTTCGAGCAGCACCTGCGTGCCATTGCTGGTCTACCGCTCGGCAGCTGTGAGATGCGTGTGCCCACGGCGCTCATGGTGAACGTGCTGGGAGACGCCGCGTCCTCGGAGGACGTGAGCTTCTCGCTGCTTCGCAACAGTCTGAGCATTCCTGGCGCGGCCGCACACTTCTACGGCAAGGTTGGAGTTCGCCCCGGCCGCAAGCTGGGCCACGTGACCATCACGGCGCCCAACCTCGAGGAGCTGACCAAACGCGCCACTGCACTGTCGCCGGAGGCCGCCAAGAACTCGGGTCTGCTCAAGATGGAGCGCAAGCCACTGGTGGGGATTGTTATGGGCTCGGACTCGGATCTGCCGACGATGGCTGCTGCGGCCGACATGCTGGAGAAGTTCGGCGTACCGTATGAGCTCACAATCGTGTCGGCCCACCGTACGCCCGGCCGTATGTACGAGTACGCCCAGAGCGCCGTCGAGCGCGGACTGAAGGTCATCATTGCTGGTGCCGGTGGCGCCGCTCACTTGCCTGGTATGATCGCCGCGCTCACGGCGCTGCCTGTTGTTGGCGTGCCCGTCAAGACCTCTACGCTTAACGGCGAGGACTCGCTGCTGAGCATTGTTCAGATGCCTCGTGGTGTGCCTGTGGCCACTGTCGCTATTGGCAACTCGACGAACGCCGGTCTGCTGGCCGTTCGCATCCTCGGCGCCGGGGACTCGTCGCTCATTGACGCCATGGCGACGTTCCTGGACACCCAGAAGCGCGAGGTGGACGACAAGATCGAGAAGATGGCCACCAGCGGCTGGAAGGAGTACCTGCAGAACATGAAGTAGCTAGAGGGGCTTGAGTCAGTAAACTTGAGCGTGAACAAGAAGAGGTTTCTGTATTTTCACTTTGTTGTAGTGGTGAACTGCTGTCTACAGCTCTTGAATTTTCGTCTATGTAGGTGTCTACTTGTTCTTCTTCAGCTTGAGGCTCTTGATCTGGTTCTTGAGCTTCTTGGGAGTCTGTTTGTTCTGCCGCACGGGTGTTTGCTCGACTCCGGAGTTGTCGTGAGCCGCCACATTGCGCCAGTAGAGCAGACCCGCCAGACTGACTGCAAACATGGTGAAGCTCAGGAACCAGATGAGGAAGCCCAGCGCAGCCTCGTAGAATTCCGCAGTAAGGACCGGGAACTGACTCATACCGCGCAGGAACGGAGTCACGTTCTCCTTGGTGAGGTCATCACCAAGCCTGAATCCGCCAAGGTTTGGCAGTGACGTGGGATCGGGTAGCACATTTAGAGAGAACGCGTCCAAACCTTCAGCAGTGAGGCTGACAGGAATCGGCACGTTCGGGGCCACACGCTGCAACAACCACGAAGCTCCTTTGAAGATACCCAGAGGCGTCGCAGTCTGACGCATCAGCAGTTGAGCAGAAGCCAAGAGTGCACACACCGGCGCAAGGTACTGCAGTGCGATGATCGGCACGTAGTTGAACTGAAGACGAACTTTGCTCTGCAACAGAGCACCGTCCACAAATCCGGGCCTTCCCACCAACGACGCCATCACCTCCCGCGGCTCCAGCAAAAAGTGTTGCAGATGCGTACGGAAGCAAAGCATCCGCACCAGACAAGCCACGAACACCGCGTAAACGCGGAGCGTGTGGAACTGCGACTCCGTCATGCTGTACCATTTCCAAACATCCGAAGCCTCGCTGATCCCCAACACTTCACTCTGCAGACAGTCGCGCGTCAGCGCGTGGAGAGCACTTGACGAGCTCAGAAGGTACCAGCACATTGCTCGAGAGACGCGGCACCCACAGCGCGCAGATCAACACCGGGAAGAACATGTTGAGGTGTAACAACAATTTGGTCAGAAAGGACGACTGTTTGTCCTTGATCATCTCCGCGTACATGCGCGCGAACCTGAACGACGGCAGGAACGTCGTGCACGTGAACACTCCGGCCAAAAAGGCACATGCAAAAACAGCGAGACACGGGCCATTTCTCCCAGAGGAGCCACGTTGTCCAGATCGGCGTCCGTGAACCCCACGGCACGAAAGACCATGGCCATGCGCTGGCCGGCCAGTTGGGCCGCCAGCTCCAGATCGAAGTCGAGCATCCCCTTGGGCGATAAAATTATGAAACCTGAGAAAATGAGGCCGATGAAGCCGACGGCCAGACCCAACCGAGCCTCGTAGCCCGTCCAGCCCTGGGCGAAGTTGAGCTGAAGAGGGAACCACAGGGCCACGAGCATGGCCGACATGAGGCCGTACGTGGCCACGTCCACCTTGTCATCGAGATCGTCGGCCACGGTGCTGAACCACGGGGCCGTGAAGGCCACGACGCTGCCGACCAAGCAGCCGATGGAGGCCGAGGACACGAGCACCACGAGCATCTCGTACAGCTCGAAGAAGAGCGTCTGGCTGAAGACGCCGGGCTCTGTCTTGGCCACGCGCACGTAGAACTTGTCCATCTTGTCGGCCGCGCTCAGTGGCTGGCCGGCCGGAGCTTTCCCGGCGGCCGGGGCTTTGCCGGCCTTGGGCAGTGGTTGGCCATTGAGCGTCGCGATGAGCTCGTCCTCGGGCGGCAGGAAGAACGTCAGGCCGTTGACCAGCCACGCGGACAGGCTGAAGTGCGAGCGGAGACGAAGCTGCACGAAGGCCAACAGGATGCCGGCCAGGAACTCGGGCGGGAACAGCGCCATGGACGACAAGAGAGCTAATAACCGCACAAGTTGGTCGCCACGTAGCAAAGCTGAGATTACAATCGGAAATAAGCGGGAGCTAAGACTTCACTTTCGGGTTAAAACTGCAAGTTACAGTTGGATACGCACGTTGGAGTACGATGCAGAGAACGCGACGAGGTGCAGAGTTTTCTTTAGCTCGTAGTCCCAAGTGAGTTGCCCAACAAAGACCAGATTTCCGCTGTCGAGGGAGATGACGAAAGCTACGCTCCACACCGCGACTCGGTTGGTATATGATCACTGCCTTACAGCGACAGTCGGGCTACTTCCACATGTGGCACAGAATATCGACGCATACTTGGCCACATTTTGGGGGCATTCCGCGTTTACTGCTGCATGTGAAAGTGGTGCATCCAAACAAACTCTCGAGTTTCTACTTGAGCGAACGGCCCCAGTGTGGAAAGAGGTGGTCCGAGCAGCCGCACGCGGCGGACACCTGCACGTGTTTCACTGGATGAGTGAGCGTCAAGACGGCCTGGACCATGGACAGCAGATTTCTACGACGTGCTCCAGGTGGCAGCTACACAGGGCCATCTTGCTCTGGTTAAGTGGCTGTTCGAACGGGGTATCGATACGATGACAAGATTGTGCATGGAACCATCTTCTTCAGGGTACTATGAAGCTATGTGGCGATTTAGACACGACATGGCCGATGTACTTGCGTTTGCAGTAAGGAATGGTCATTTGGAGGTGGTGAAGTGGTTGGTGAGTGTTAGTGAAGACAGGGATCCGAGACGGACAATCGGAGAAGCAGCGAGGCATCGGCACTTGGATATTGTGCAATGGCTGCACACGACGAAAGGCTCTGTGTGTTCAAGCTGGGGAATGGATGGAGTGGCGAAGTACGGGCACTTTGAAGTGGTGAAATGGCTGTACGAGACCCAAAGGGTGGAATGCACGTCTGTAACACTGTATAACGCCGCTGAACACGGCCATTTTGGCATTGTGAGGTGGCTACACGAGAATCTGTCATTAGAATTTAATTCACCGAACGCCTTATGCATGGCTATTAAAAGCGGCCACCTCGAACTTGCCAAGTGGATGTACGAAAATATGGCTTCATACGTGCATCGGGATATGAGGGTGCGGCCACGTCTGCTGCCGAAGGCGGTCATCTAGAGTGTCTGCGGTGGCTGCACGAACATTTTCCACTAAAGAAAACTCTCTTCTCTGTAGATGGCATGGATGCCGCAGCTCAAAGTGGTCATTTGGATGTGATTGAATGGCTCCACGAGCATCGCAAAGAAGGATGTACAGATGATGCACCAGTTTTTGCAGCCATGAATGGCCACCTCGATGTTCTTCAGTTTCTTCACACGTATTACTCGGACAAGTTTTCGCAACGTGCGATGGATGCAGCAGTAAAAAATGGTCATCTGGAGGTGATTCGGTGGCTGCATTTAAATCGAAACGAAGGGTGTTCACCAGAAGCAATGCGCAGAGCTGCTGCGAATGGCCATTTGAATGTAGCGTTGTGGTTACTCGAGCACCGCAACGAAGGGTTCCCTGGTGGTGCGATGTCTGTCGCTCCAAACGTCGAGCTGCTTTGCCGTTTTGACAATTTTTTTGCTCGGCAATTATATCATTTCAAGGTGTTCAAACGGTGAAGGAGATAGTCGAGAACTAGCAACGCTGAAGACGGTTTACGAGCAGCGACCCGCCTTTTTCCGGGGATGCCTTCGGTGTTTGGCAGAAAGTGCCATAAAGAAGGCAACGTGGATATCCTGGCTTGGGTGAATTAGTTTGGACTCAAGTGATCACGGCAACTCCCGTGCGCAAAGCTGTACGTCGTGGTGACTTGAAGCTGCTGCAATGGCTTCACCATAATGGATTCGGAATAAACCAACAGGATCTACTCCAGCAAGCTGTCGAAAATAGACATCTTAACGTCGCTCGCTGGCTGTCGAAGCACGGATACGATCTCAATTCACCAGGTTTGATCTAGATGGCTGCAGAGAGCAGAAACGTTTCGTTGCTGAGGTGGCTCGTTCAAAAGGGCCCCCGCTAGATTTGACTACAGCAACAACGCTGGCAGTACAGTACCCATATGCGGAGATTACGTGGTGGCTTCCCGAGTCGGACCGTGTGCAGCTTGTACTGCGGGCGTTGCGTGAAGAAAACCAACGCAAAATGTTGTGGTGGGTGCTGATGCACACTCGCTTTGAAAAGGAAATCTCGCGAGCTGCTATCCGCGACGCCATTGTGCATGGATCCGAAAATGTGCGAAACTGGCTAAAGCAAACATCAACGCGCCAGAAGTACGCAACTGGTGTTTTGCTGCTAAAACCACGAGAGAGAAGGACCTAGCTGATAAAGGGTGTCTACGACCTACGAAGCGGAGTCGTAACATGGATGAATACTGAGTATTGTAGCAGCTGCTTCCTACTTAACAATTCCTGCCCAAAATATTTGGAAAAAATCAACGGGCAATGGCAGTGAAGACGCGCTGGTGGGCTGCTTTCCTGGCGTAATTTTCACATAACGTTACTACATGTACTGTTGTACTTTGGCTTTGGCTTTTTATCATGGACTACCTGGATCCAAGGCTTAGTTATTAGCGATAATGTGGCACTTACGGATCGTGCAGCTTAAACAGTTAGGCAATAGCTGCTGCTGTCACGGCGTACAACACGGTATTAATAGTGTGTACGTACGCTCATCGCTGCCAACACTTGTGTTCCCGATTCCTTTTCGAGTATTTTACGGCATTTCTCGTATTCTCACATCCACATTCCGCTTCATTCCTGGTAGGCCACGTAGCGTTTCACACAGCACCGTCGCTGATGTCCGTAGTTATCCAGCATATCTAAAAGTGTTATTCCAAGTTGTTGTACTACTCGATACGAAGGATTTTGCGCAGAGTTCGGTCAAAACAAGGAGAAACTTACATTTGCGCTGTTGTCAGTGTTATGGAAAACGCCGAGGTCAGTGCTTCAGCAACCTCGCTCCAAAGCAAATTGATTTATTCAAAATAATCCCTATTGCGACCCCTCCTTCGTAGGTCGTAGACACCCTTCCTCAGTGCTGTCCTACTTCCACGTCCTGTAAGCAGAAACACCAGCCGCACACTTCTGGGGCGTTGATGTTTGCTTTGGCCCAGCCACGTACACTCTCCGGCCCACGCACAATGGCGTCGCGGATAGCAGCTCGCGAGCTTTCCTTTTCAAAGCGAGTGTGCATCAGCACCCACCACAACATTTTGCGTTGGTTTTCTTCACGCAACGCCCGCAGTACAAGCTGCACACGGTCCGACTCGGGAAGCCACCACGTAATCTCCACATGTTGAAACTCCACTACCAGCGTTGTTGCTGTAGTCAAATCTAGCGTGGGTCCCTGTTCAACGAGCCACCTCAGCAACGAAACGTTTCTGCTCTCTGCAGCCATCTCGATCAAACCTGGAGAATTCACATTGTATCCATGCTTCGACAGCCAGCGAGCGACATTAAGACGCCCATTTTGGACAGCTTGCGCGAGCAGATCCGGTTCGTTTATTCCGAATCCGTTACGGTTTAACCATTGCAGAAACTTCAAGTCACCTCGACGTACAGCTTTGCGTACAGGAGTTGCCGTGATCACTTGAAGTCCAAACTGATTCACCCAGGCCAAGATATTCAGGTTGCCTTCTTCAATGGCAATTTCCGCCAGACACCGAAGGCACCCCGGAAAAAGGCGGGTCGTTGCTACGTAAACCGACTTCAGCATTGCTAGTTCTCGACAATCCCCTCACCGTTTGGGCAACGTGAAATTGTATAATTGCCGTACAAAGTGTCAAAACGGCAAAGAACCTCGACGTTTTCAGCGACAGACATCGCATCACCAGGGAACCCTTCGTTGCGGTGCTCGAGTAACCACAATACTACACTCAAATGGCCATTCGCAGCAGCTCTGCGCATTGCTTCTGGTGAACACCCTTCGTTTCGATTTAGATGCAACCACCGAATCACCTTCAGGTGACCATTTTCTACTGCTGCATCCATCACATCTTGCGAAAACATCTCCGAGTAATGCGTATGGAGAAACTGAAGAACATCGAGGTGACCATTCATGGCTGCAAAAGCTGGTGCATCATCTGTACATCCTTCTTTGCGATGCTCGTGATGCCATTTAATCACATCCAAATGACCACTATGAGCTGCGGCATCCATACAATGGCAATGTACCGAGAAGGCAAAGGGTAAATTTTCGTTCAGCCACCGCAGACACTCTAGATGACCACTCCCGCCAGCAAACGTGGTCGCACTCACCATATCCCGATGCACGTATGAAGACATATTTCCATACATCCACTTGACAAGTTCGAGGTGGCCGCTTTTAATAGCCATGCATAAGGCGTTCGGTGAATTAAACTCTAATGACAGATTCTCGTGTAGCCACCTCACAATGCCAAAATGGCCGTGTTCAGCGGCGTTATACAGTGTTACAGACGTGCATTCCACCCTTTGGGTCTCGTACAGCCATTTCACCACTTCAAAGTGCCCGTACTTCGCCGCTCCATCCATTCCCCAGCTTGAACACACAGAGCCTTTCGTCGTGTGCAGCCATTGCACAATATCCAAGTGCCGATGCCTCGCTGCTTCTCCGATTGTTCGTCTCGGATCCCTGTCTTCACTAACACTCACCAACCACTTCACCACCTCCAAATGACCATTCCTTGCTGCAAACGCAAGTACATCGGCCATGTCGTGTCTAAATCGCCGCATAGCTTCATAGTACCCAGGAGAAGATTGGTCCATGCGCCGTCTTGTCATCGTATGGATGCCCCGTTCAAACAGCCACTTGACCAGAGCAAGATGGCCGTGTCTGGCTGCCAACTCCAGCGTATCGTCAAAACCTGCTGTCCATGGTCCACGGCCGTCTTGACGCTCGCTCATCCAGTGAAACACGTGCAGGTGTCCGCCGCGTGCGGCAGCTCGGACCGCCTCTTTCCACACTGGGGCCGTTCGTCCAAGTAAAAACTCGAGAGTTTGTGTGGATGCCCCACTCTCGCACGCAGTAGTAAATGCTGAATGTCCCCAAAATGTGGCCAAGTATGCGTCGATATTCTGTGCCACATGTGGAAATAGCTCACCTTTCACGGCAATGCAGTGGTCACATACAAGCCGAGTCGCGGTGTGGAGCGCAGCTTTCTTCATTTCCCTCGACAGCAAAATGAACTATGATTTCTTTATTTGTGAGAGACTTGGGACGTCGATTTCAATCTGTTGACGCTGAGAGATTTCCCATCCATCCGATGCCGAGGAAACCTCGAAGAAAAACTTGAGCCGATTTTGAGCCGTGATGCGTTCCACCGAACGCACCCCTGGTCATTCACGAAATCGATTCACGCTAAAGTTGAAGCAGTGCGTCGCTCAAATGAAAACGATCGATAATAAATGTAGCCTCGGGCAATGATCAATATACGACAGGAAGGAGATCGTCCAGATCGGATGAAAGCAACGACTTGAACCTTTTGGTGCTGCGACGCTGCTGGAACTTGAAAGTCGAGGCAGCTACCACGGGGCTAACAACCGTTGCTGCACACAATAGACGCCAGCCAAACGGATCTTCTCCGTGCTGCAAACACCAAAAGTTGTGACTTCAATCTCAATCTAAGAGCGAGAGTTTTTCGACCTCAAGCTCGGAAGTCTGGACGAAGCCTCTCCCAGCTCCAGCAACAAATATCTAGAAGCGAGAAACCTTTTCTCTCTCAGTTATCATTCCAGCCTTGGACAACTTGCTACCTCGGCAGTAATAACGTCAATAGTTTCACCTCATAATCACACGCTTTACCGCACCATGCATTTTAATTCAGTTATTCTCTCATTCTCTTAGGAGAAGAACAGCACCAACTGCACTCGTCGACTACTGACGTGCATTTTGGCCCAGTCACGTACAGTACCCGGCCCATGCACAATGGCGTCGCGAATAGCACCTCGTGAACTTTCCTTTTCAAATTGAGTGTGCACAAGCACCCACCATAGCATTTTGCGTTGCTTTTCTTCTTGCAACGCCTGCAGTACAAGCTGCACACGGTCCGACTCGGGAAGCCACCACGTAATCTCCGCATATGGGTACTGTACTGCCAGCGTTGTTGCTGTAGTCAAATCTAGCGGGGGCCCTTTTGAACGAGCCACCTCAGCAACGAAACGTTTCTGCTCTCTGCAGCCATCTCGATCAAACCTGGAGAATTCACATTGTATCCATGCTTCGACAGCCAGCGAGCGACATTAAGACGCCCATTTTGGACAGCTTGCGCGAGCAGATCCGGTTCGTTTATTCCGAATCCGTTACGGTTTAACCATTGCAGAAACTTCAAGTCACCTCGACGTACAGCTTTGCGTACAGGAGTTGCCGTGATCACTTGAAGTCCAAACTGATTCACCCAGGCCAAGATATTCAGGTTGCCTTCTTCAATGGCAATTTCCGCCAGACACCGAAGGCACCCCGGCAAAAGGCGGGTCGTTGCTCGTAAACCGACTTCAGCATTGCTAGTTCTCGACAATCCCCTCACCGTTTGAGCAACGTGAAATTGTATAATTGCCGTGCAAAGTGTCAAAACGGCAAAGCACCTCGACGTTTTCAGCGACAGACATCGCATCACCAGGGAACCCCTCGTTGTGGTGCTCGAGTAACCACAACGCTACATTCAAATGGCCATTCGCAGCAGCTCTGCGCATTGCTTCTGGTGAACACCCTTCGTTTCGATTTAGATGCAACCACCGAATCACCTCCAGATGACCATTTTTTACTGCTGCATCCATCGCACGTTGCGAAAACTTGTCCGAGTAATACGTGTGAAGAAACTGAAGAACATCGAGGTGGCCATTCATTGCTGCATAACGTGGAGCTTGAGATGCACAAACCTCTAGCCACCTCACAATGCCGAAATGGCCGTGTTTAGCGGCGTTATCAACATCCGTCGACGTGAACCCCACCTTCTGGTTCTCGTACAGCCATTTCAGCACTTTAAAGTGCCCGTACTTCGCTGCATTATCGATTCCCCAGCTTGAACACACCGAGCCTTTCGTCGTGTGCAGCCATTGCACAATATCCAAGTGTCCATGCGTCGCCGCCTCACCAATTGTCCATTCTGGTTCCATGCCTTCACTAGCACTCACCAACCACTTCACCACCTCCAAATGGCCATTCCTTGCTGCAAACGCAAGTACATCGGCCATGTCGTGTCTAAATCGCCGCATAGCTTCATAGTACCCAGGAGAAGATTGGTCCATGCGCCGTCTTGTCATCGTATGGATGCCCCGTTCAAACAGCCACTTGACCAGAGCAAGATGGCCGTGTCTGGCTGCCAACTCCAGCGTATCGTCAAAACCTGCTGTCCATGGTCCACGGCCGTCTTGACGCTTGCTCATCCAGTGAAACACGTGCAGGTGTCCGCCGCGTGCGGCAGCTCGGACCGCCTCTTTCCACACTGGGGCCGTTCGTCCAAGTAAAAACTCGAGAGTTTGTGTGGATGCCCCACTCTCGCACGCAGTAGTAAATGCTGAATGTCCCCAAAATGTGGCCAAGTATGCGTCGATATTCTGTGCCACATGTGGAAATAGCTCACCTTTCACGGCAATGCAGTGGTCACATACAAGCCGAGTCGCGGTGTGGATCGTCATCTCTTTCGACAGCGAAAATAAATATGGTACGAGCTTGGGACGTCGGTTGAGGGTGCAAACACACCATTCACGTGTCAAAGTAAGAATGTAACATGATCATTTCATTTCAATCATCGTGTCCTGCAGCCAAAATGGCTCAATTCACTTGGCTTAGCACGTATAAATCCAGTGACAGTGGCTTGTCTAATGCAACATCCTCTGTTGAGACGTGGGGAAAGCAGCCTCCCAACTTTGTCAAACTGAAGTTCGACTGCAAATTTTGAGGGAGAAATTCCGCAAGCTTGATGCTGGCAGGCAGCACCAATAATGCTGTCGTGGCCTTTTCAGACCGATCACTCTTCTCAGGATTAAGCAAACTTGGGAGATCATCAATACTTGCACCGGCGAGATCTATAAGCTGGAATGCCGGAGAAGCCGCTATGCCAGTAAGAAGAAAGCGAGGAGGCATGTAAGTCTTCGCAAATATCAGTGGCACTGTTCCAATAAAGCCCAAAAATCGTTACTGCCTTCTTCGAACCTACACATTGACGTCACCCAACCTGACGTCAACGTGTTCTCCACCGGGTTCTTCGCCATCGTGGATAGAGACAGAAGCATCGGTACAACACCTCCTTGGTGCAACACGCCAAAGAAGAGCGTCAACGCGACGTTGAAGATGATCCACAGTAGCCCACCAAGCTTTCGAGTCGTCAGAAAGCGAACCACCCCCGACCTGCCACTTAATGCAGTGAACAAATGAAGAGGCACGAGCGTCGGTAGCATGAATCTTGGTTCCTGATGCGGAGCCAGCGACAAACACAACAGTGGGAAAAATACACATGCACTGCCAAATACCGATCGAGTTGGATACCGCAGGAATCGCACCAGGAAGACGAGAAACACGGGCCCAAACAGCATCGGCATGTTGACGGTCAGGTGGGTAAATCGTGGGTGTACACCGTGCAGTTCCAGGTTGTCGTACTGGGTGTTGTACACCAAATTGTTCAAAGGCGCGACCACGGCATTCTGCGCGATCTTCTTCGCCAGTGATAACTTCAATCCACTTTCAAGTACCTCCGGGTGGAAGTACAGGGTGTCCACGACAATAAACACCAGCGACCACGCCAAAAATGCGACAAGTCCTTGGACCGCAACCGAAACAACCCGAGCTAAGCGGCTAAGAACCGACGGTGCGCTCGAGCCCAACTTCTTTCGTGCCGCATAAACCAGCAACGCATCCTGCTGTCGAACAAGCTCCACCCCAAGAGGAAAGAAGAAGACTGGGAACGTGAACCGCGTGAAAACCCCCACCGCCAGCAAACTCCCGAGAAGAATTGTTTGAACGTGCACCACCCCGCATAAAACACGTCGATACTGGGAAAATAGCATCACAAACCACAAAATAAGTCCAACATTTGAAAATAAAATACAAAATAGCACCTACCGGGTTCACGAGAAACAGCACTGCAAAGCAGAGTGCCAGTACCAGCGTCTCGAACGTGTTGGAGAATGGTCGGCACAGAAAAACCAGCGTCGGCCACGAGCTGGCAAACAGCAGGAGCGTTTTCTCCTGCTTCTCTTTTTAACTCCAACTTCTGGTTCCGGTTCAACTTGCCCACCACAGAATATAACACAAAGTCGATAGTAAATGACAGTAGACACAGTAGCAGCCTCGGCGTCACGAGCATGAGCCAGCCCGTCAGCTGGACGCCCAAAAGCTCCAGTATATTATACGGCAAGCCTGCCACCAGCGCTCTAGAAAAATAACATTAACATATTGAAAAATAACATTAGTCAAATAAGAAAAAAAACAAAAAACATGTACGCACGGGAATAAGATGGAGCGGTTGGGCGAAGGCAGCTGGAACTCCCAGGGCACGAACAATCCCCTTCCAATGCCGCTGTCCTTCACAAAGTGCGTGGCCATGACCTCCTGGCTCTGGAAGAACTCGTCCGGGTGCACCATCCCCAGCAGACACGCGCTCCCAAGCACCCTCAGCGTCGCCAGCAGTGCGTACAGCTTCATCCTCCCCATCGTCGAATATCTTGTCAAAGTAGCAGTTTTCGCAGGTTTTAGTCAATTGTATTCCTTCCCACAGGTTTATTTATATTTTGAGTTCAGAAAATGTTTGGCGCACTTTTTCCCGCCCAAATTCCCCGCCCCTCATTTTTGAAAATAAAAAGCGAGTTTGGGCGACTTATCTGGGACGCGGCACTTTTTCACGACTGGTTATGGGGGACGACGCGTACTACCGCCAGGTGCTGGCGCGGATGCAGAGCGAGTACGCGCGCGCAGTGGCGGCGCTGGAGAAGCAGGTGGCCGCTCTCACGCGCCACAACGAGCTGCTGGCCGCGGAGCTGCGGCAGACGACGCAGCAGAAGAGCGACAGGGAGCGAGCGCTGAGCCACCAAGTGGACGCGCTCAACAGCCTCCTGCAGCAAGAACAGGACTACTGGAAGAGACACGACAGGGCCAGTCAGGAGGACAGGGACCGACTCACCAAGCAGCTGGCAGAAGCCAAGGCGGAGGCTATTCAGCACCACGACGTGAGCCGCACGCTGCGCAGGGAGCTGAAGGCGCTGCAGAACCGGGTGGAGACGGCCGTGGCCACCAGCAACAGCTTCGAGCAGAGGCTGCTGATGGTGGTGAAGGAGAAGCAGCAGAGCGTGCAGGACGTGGAGAACCAGCTGGCCCATTACAAGAAGAAGCTGCATGGGAAGAGAGCGCAGAACAGGTACTTGACGGAGGCGCTGGTGAGGCTGCAGGAGAGACAGAGTGACAGCAGCAGCTACGGGAGTTCTCCCACGGCGGTGGCCGCCAGAGGGACGCCGGGGAGTGCTGTAGACTCGTCCCCTGTGAAGATGGAGGTGAGCAAGGAGGTGAGCAAGGAGCTGCCGCAGCTGCGACGGAAGAGGGAGTTGACGTTGCCGGAGGAGATCAAGAGCTCGGTGGCCGCGGTGACGACGTCGACGTCGAGCAGGACGTACAAGAGCAAGCGGCTGGGGTCTTCGCGAGCGGGGACGTCTCCGACGTCTTCGTCGCCGGAGATTTCGCCGAGGTCAGCTAGAGCAGCACCGTACAAGCGCACTCCGTCGGTGGCAACGACGACGCCGACGACTTCGGATGGGAACAGCTTCAACAGCAACGTGAGCAGCAGTGGAAGTCTTCGGAGTCTGCGCAGTCTACGGAATGTCACTGGACGACGGAAAAGCAGCCGGAACAGCAGCGACAGCGACAATATTGACGTCAGCCCCAGGACAGCTGCAAATCGCGTTCCAGGTAACCCCACTGGACGGCTTGAGCGTGAACTTAGTGGACTTCGACGAAAACTGGACTCGTGCATGGCGGATGCGGCAGCTCGGTGGTAGCTCAAGAATTGGCGACAGGTTGGTGGAGTGTTTTGACGTGGATATTGACATGGAGCTACTGCTGGTATGACGAGTTGAGAGGCACTCATTTCTGCCTCTCGCGATCGTCATTCAGCGTTTAAACTGCGTGGTGCGGGACTCATCTCTCCCGCATCGTAGTTGTCGGCATCAGTTCATTCTTCGGGGCTATATGGCGAGTATCGTAAATGATTTTGGAGTATCAGTATCAGCAAGAACAAGCGGTGGCGACGACAAGGAACGGAGGTTCATTACCCTCCGTTGTCTGGATTTGGCCAAGGCGGTATACAGAGACTCATTTCTCTCTGTCACGCGCATTTCGATGGCGAATTGGACGCTGAAGGTTTCTGGACGTGGAGTGCTGAGGCTAAGTAGACCTTGCGTGAAGTCATGTCAGCATGTTCAGGTGATCGGGGCTCATTACCCCCGTTGACGCTGTAGATCCTGGCGTGCTTCGCGTGAGGTTGCAGGTGGTGCACCTTTTGAGTGGTTGATGGGGACTCATTACTCCCTGTTGATCACTTGATTGTCTACCACTTGCTTCTCTACTTTCCTTCGGTGCTTGCGCTCGAAGCTTCTCCGTGCGATTACCTAGATTCGGCTCAAGCAATCTGTGTTGCCACTGAATGGACTTCAATCGATCACGTGCGCGCCGACGAAGCATTCGACTCGATCCCTAATGGGAAACTCTGGAGGCCTGGGACCAGTCTGGTGACAGGTTTGCGCTTCACGCGATGAGTATGTGTAGATATTGTATCGCGAAGACAAACGTAGGGGTATTTATTGAAACCAGCAATGGAATAAGGCGTTTCTTTTACAGTGGTTCGTTTGTGCCGTTGTGTGAAGGAACTTCAACACTGAAGGCCAGCAGCAAGCTGAGTAAGGCAGCGCATAGATATACGAGTGTAAACAGTAGATGCATGTGTTAGTGTCTACCGCCTACAGTTGCTAACGTTTTACTTCCACTCGACGCCCGATCCCTCTGCGTCTCCCTCTCCATGCGGGTGGTCCTCGTCCTCCAGATACTCCATGAGTTCACTGGTGCCGAACTTGTCCATATACTCGTCCTCGCTCATCTCTCCGTAGACGCTGTGCTTGTCGTCCACCATCTTCTCCCAATGGTCTTCCAGTGCCAAGATGCGACGCGTATCGGCGCGCATCAAGTGCACCACGATGTTGTTGCAGTCTGCGATCATCCAGTCGTCACAATCTCGCCCTTCCACCGAGTAGTCGAAGTCGTCCACGATCGCTCTGGCCTTCATCGACTTGATCAACAAGTCGGCCATGCGTCGCATGTGAGCTTGAGACCGGCCCGTTGCGAACACCATAAAGTCCGCCAAGCTGCTCTTCCCCGCGAGGTCCACCGTGTACACGTCGATGGCCTTTTCGTTCTCCAGAGCTTCCTCCACCTCTCCCAGCGTCAAATACGTCTGAGAAATGGGCGGAATGATGTCCGCGTTGCGGTTCCCCACCTCCGGAGCCTGCCACTCCACCGCTTCGTCTGATTTATCACTGGTTTCCATTGCGTCTCCCTCGGGGAAGTTACGCGGAGCTTCCAGGTCGCAGTACAGCGTCACCAGCTCATCGTAGGCTTTGGCGGCGTCCACCGCCGTCCAATAGTCTCCGCCGCTGACCACGACGCCCTCGATCTCCAGCTCTGCGCTGTACTTCTTCACCTTGGACGCGTCGTATACAACGCCCAAGTATTCCTTGGCCGCGGCGTTTTCCGTCTCGGCGTCGTGAGCGTCGTCGCTGTCCTTGGGCGACGAGAAGAAGCGCACGGGGAAACTTTGCACGGGGCGAAGAGCGGACTTGGCAAGTTGCAGACGAGAGGAGGCGACGGAGCGAGAGGCAGACGCGGACGCCACGCGCAGCACGCGACGCAGCAAGTGAGACCGCATCATGTGATACAATTGACGTGTGCAGTTCGCGTGGTGAGGAGGCACGCGAGATACACTTGGCGAGTGTATGGTACTATTCGTACTTAATGGATTGATATGTGTAAGTTTTTGGTACATGTAATCAAAGTAGGTTTTTGCTACATTATGGAGCTGTCGATATCCTTTCACCATTTGTCTTGAATGCACCTCGGCTCGGTTGCCGCCTCATATCCCTTCGGCAAGGGGTTACCGTCACGATTACTGTCGCTAAAACAGCTCGGTAGCCGTAGTCGATTGCCATTCGGGCGGTAACGTGAGAGCAGTCCTAGTTAACGTTGCTCTTACCCTACCATATACGGAGGGATTACTTAAAGCATTGAAACAAGGATGCAGTATGTACTATGATGCTCCAATGCAGTGTATTTAGACCCGGAAGCAGGACATGCTGCTCGAACTGCAACATACGAAGTCTTGACAAGAATCTTCCCTAATGCCAGCAGCAACTGTGTGGACGCCCTTCTTTACAAAGTCTCGGGCCGACGTTTACCACTTGAAAAGGCTGCGGTGCCGTGGCTGCATGCACGTGCCTGTTTCGTTGCTTCTTCACGTCCGACCATCGAATGGATGTCCCGATCGCTGGATGTCACTCAAAGGCATTCGCACGCAAATAAAGACGAAGAAGGATTTCACCGTGGTGAACAATCACATTTTGGCGTGTGCGCTGCTTCACAACATAGGGTTGTCCATTGGTGACGTGTGGTTTGATGACAGCAACTCGGACGATGAAAGTGACGAGGAAGAAGACGATAATGATGCTTTGTTGCGCAATGCCCACGACCCCCGTGAAGGATTTAGGAAGAGAGAACAGCTGAAGCATAGGTTGTTGAATGCGTAAAGTAGAATGATTTATCAAGGTCATTGATATGCACGAACAGTATATGCAGAGGCAGTTGAGCTACAGTTCTACGCAGGAAAGAAGACGTTGAGGATCGCAGTGACTTCCTCAATCGACTTCCCGTTTAGGAGCAACTGTAGCGTCATGCGGTTTTTCTCTTCTGCTTTCTTGTCGGCTGCTCGCTGGAGGCAATCGCGTTCACGTTCTTCGAGTTCTAGGCGGCGAAAGCGATCGTCTTGTTCGATCTGCTGCTGTTTCAACGCGACATCTTTCTTCAGACGTTTAGCGCTGAACTCGAGCCTCTTATTCGATGCGTCAGTATAGACGCTGGCAAAGTCACGGCGTTTGGCATTGTTGGCCTTCTCAACACCTTTGGCATCCCCGTAAAATACGCTCGGACTTGTCATGCGATGCCAGGGAGGGTGGGGTACAACGCGACTGATTCGATGGTGTTGTAGTTGTTGCACCACGTCCAGGTGTACGTGCAGGCGGCGTAGTCGTTGAAGGGGGTGGTAGGAGATTAGGATCTAGAAAATCCAGGTCTTCATTCGGCAAGCCGAAATCAAGCGATGGGAGATCTTGAACGGTGTTGCAAGTGACCGTGTCGCTGTCAACATCAGAAAGGCCGCAAACTTCTTCATTCTCCGGTAAACTCGCATCATCATCGGCGCTCCAGTCGTAGTCGTCGTCTTCGCGCTCCGGGACGGAGGTTTCTGACGGCGGGTTCACGTTCGCCTGCCTTCCAAACTCTTCGTCGATCCGATAGTAGAACGGGCACGATTTCTCGACCATCTCTCGTACCGTAACGCCTTGAGCTCGCATTTCCTCGGTAATACCAAGGCCGGTCTGCTTACTCAGATGGTCGCGAGTTTTCTTGTAGCGTTTAAAGTGCGACGTCCAGCGACTTGAGCAAACCGAGGCGCTCCATTGTTGAACGTGTTGCTCGTCCACCTTTCCTTGGGCATGCATATGCTCAAGCGACATTGAGTGGACGTACTTCGCCATCCTACCAAAACCGTCAATTTTCGTGACGCCGACGCCATGCGCAACGCTTCGCCCCGTGGTTGCTTGTCCCGTCACGATCTTGTAGTTTGCTGGGATCTCAAGCCACCCCACCATTGCGCGGAGCTGTACCTCAGTCGTGTGCGTAAATTTCGGCGCTTTATTCGTCTTAGCGGCCACAGACGTGGTGCAGGACTCGGCAGTCTCGGAAGTCTTCGACTTCTTGACCGACTTCGACTTCTTGGTCGACTTCGGCGTCTTGAACGACTTGGGCACATTAGACGTTGTGGGGGACCTGGACGTCTTGGGGGACGCGGACGTCTTGGCATGCGCTGGTGCCTTCATGACCTTGGTCGTTTGGTCAGTCTTGGACAGAGTGGTCTCGTTCAGAGTCTTGGCGGCACGAGTCTTGGTCATCTTCTCACTTGGTGTGGGAGTTGTTCGGCACGTTTGGGAATGGTGAGCAGATCGAAGTTTTTAGGCGGTCAAAGATGTTCGCGCGTGCGCGAGAGAGCCGCTCTGCAGCAAAGCGCGCGAAGCTGATGATGCGATCTTTTCGAGCGGCAACGCCTTGGTCCAAAGGTCGCGTCTCATTTCTCGCGACGACAGAAATTAGACCAAGAAATGAGGCCCGAGAGGCCCATTTCTCGTCTGATTTCTTGGCGACTTTTCGCGCGAGAAATTTGGCGAGAAAACACACCGAGAAATGGAGAACTGAAACCCCTAATATGTTTCTTTTACATTAACTTCAGAAGCGCCAGTATCCGGAGAAAACTTCTCAACAAAGCTGGGTACAGGCGCGTCATGAATACACTACCAGTACCGATCACCGATCCGTGTCCGATGCGAACTCCGGAAACGACGATAGCATTGCGCCAATCCAGACGTAATACCAACCCCTCAATCCCCGACGAGCGCACCTAGGGGTCAACAAGGGGCGTGTTCGGGGGCGGTCACTGTCACCCCTAGAAAGAAAGAAACATATTTCAACATCGTCTTCGATGCTGATGCTAGCAGTCATTCCTCCTCAAATGGTCTGCAGCATAAATGTGGCCTCAGGTCTCAGCTTTCGTCACATCATTCAAATTGCTCGATCGGCTCGCGTGCAGCGGTCGATCCTCTGCCATTTCAGTATCTACTACTAGTATGTTTGAGGAAGAGCTCATTGTCTTGACTTTGGCGGAAGCAACTAGGTACGTTGTTGAAACTGGGAGGTAGAATAGGGGGAGGGGGTCGAGTGCCTGTACCTTCGTTAGTTGGAACACAATCCACGTCCCCCACGTTCGTTACTTGGATATGGTATTCACCCCCACGCTCGTCGAGAACACAATGCAACATACTCTTGAAAAGTGAACAGAAGTCACACAAACACCCATTCCTACTTTAACGGGCTATTAGAGTTACATACCAGTTAAGCTAGAGTCACAAAAAGATAGATTCAAAAGTAGATACAAAAACACACGGTTAGCGTAGTCCTGTCATTGGTTGAAAGTGGAGATCCATTTCAACCAATCAGAAGACAGTTTGAATTTGAGTGGTACTAACATAAATCAGAGTTAAATTTGCCTACTTAGACTCAGTGTCCTCTGAGTCTCCGCGCTTCGTCGCATCTATAGTGTACGCTAATAACGGACACACCTGGCCCGTTACGCTCGTTAGTTGACACAGAACTCACGCCCGATACACCCTCATTTCCACGCTCGTTACCTGAACATGGCATGTGAACGCCAACACGCACTCATTCCCACTTCAATTCCCACTTCAACATACACGTCAACATGATGTCTAGTACCCAATATATGCACTACCACCACGAAATGTGTTTTCACTCAACTCGTGTTACTGACCCAGTTGTCGCCAAATAATCCTCGTTGGGCTTCCCGATAGCTAGCTTCGCTACCTACCTCCCAGTAAAAAGGAAAATGAACTGGAAGGACTGACACGAACGAATACAAAGGCTGGTGTATTCATTGCGCATTAAAGGTCTCGATCCTGAACCACACGCGCCTTCCTCAACCACCACCGACAATAAAACCATTCACGACTTAAGCACTGGTAGTTCATTTCGAAATCGAACTGAGCTCAATACTTTGGCTGACAGCTTCGGCCAAATTATCGAGAACATTTCGCGAATTTCCTTCGCCGCCGTAGCTACCGATCAGCTGCTCCAGCGCCGGATCCAGCAAACCTTTCGGAGGCCTGAGGATGGATTGTGGGAGCAGTCGAGCATCTAATTGTTTCATACGTGGGGTCACTTTCATCACCTCAACGAGATCAATCCACACAAGCTTTTCTTCAGTGACGATTACTTTCGGGACGCGAGCGTCTCTATGGATCAGACCACTTTCGTGGAGCTTCCTTAACAGGTCAAAGAGGTTCCGTACTTCATGTCGTGTCGTTGGTCGAGGCAGCGGTTTCCCAACAGGAAACAGCAATATCGCCGCGCAATCGGAATTTGTGAAGACGCTTCCTCAACTCTAATCGTCAAGCCTGTGTGCTGGGCATTCGTCAAGGCATCCTTCTGTTGACGAAGACGGTCAACGGACTCCGCGAGTTTTAGCGCGAGAACCTCGCCACATCGTCCAGTTACCTTAAAAACGCGTCCATACGCGCCACGACCGAGGAATGCATCGCCCTCCACCACATTAACGCTCAATGAAGAGCATGCTCCGGTCAAGCGCGCCACCCATGGAGAAATGTTGTCAGTGATAAAACTCTGAAACAACGATTTTGATCCCTTGCAGATCCACTTCGCTCTCTCTACACTGATAACAACCGACTTGTGGCTTTTGATCACCCAAAAGGAGTGTCGGTCAAACAGAATAGCGCTGACGGGTCCTTTAGGATTAAGATTCTCCAGATATCGTATCACTCGGCCAAACGCAGGGTCAGTTATAGTGAGTTTACTTTCGAGCAAAATGAGGCAGTCCAACAATTCTTCATCTGGTACCGTATTCTCTATGTTGCATGACAGTGCCATGTTCCGAAATTACCAAACCTCAAATTTTACTGTGTTCCGAAAGAAAATCACATTTGTCCGTGAGGTGTCACGGTGGATTTAAAGAAGCGTCTCGTCAAGAACTATTTATCAAAGAAAACATGTTAACATTGACAGAAAATCTAAAGCGAACCCGCCGCGGCGGTAGTGGCCTGGTTTGGGGTTCTGGGCAAACGCGTCCCCCTGGTTTAAACTGTCTCCTCATACTCGTAGCAGCGGTCAAAATCATCATCAGAGTCGACCTCTCCAACTGAAGTGCCGATACGACCTACGCTGACTAGCATTGCTATCAGATCTTCGTAGTCCTCCTCCACGACGTGCTGCTCTTGAATATCCCGTGTATCACCAAGGTGGATACCAGCCTTTTTCAAACCGCTGGTGATCGTGGCCCTCGTTAGCCCAGCCCAAGCCTCCTTGAACCAGCTAAGCACATCCTTGCGAGATGGCGGCGTTATTTTACCACCCCCACGGACACCAGCCTTGACGAAATCCGCCCATCGCGATCGCATCGAGCACTTGAGCGGCCGGTTCCAGCTCAGGTCAGCTGGCTGACCGACATAGGTGAAACTTGGAGGTATGCGCTTGAGCATGATGCTGAGAGACTTGGCCTTGGCGACAACCTTGGGGGTCCAGTGCCCGCTGAAGTCATCCCATAGAAGAAGAATTGGGTCCTCCGTCCAGTGCCTGTGTCCAAAATGGAAGTCTAAGAAAGCAATGGACAGCTGCCCCGTCCACCAAGCCGACTCATTACCGTAGATCTGGAGACTGTGCTTGTCCTGGAGCTGACGAATCTCCTTCCCCAGGCACCTGTCAAAGCCATGACGCAATCGTGAGTTCTCCTTTGCCGTTGTTGGGACCTTCGACTTGGTCGTGCGCAGCACGATGAACAGTTCGTACTTATTTCCCGCGCGATCACCTAACAGCATTGCCGTAAGCCGCGCCTTGTCCTTCCCAGCGCTCTTGACCCAAACCGTATTCTCTCCTTTCTTGGTCACCGTAGTCCTAGGCAAGTACTCGAACAAGATACCGGTCTGGTCGCAGTTAAACACGTCTGCGATTGGACGCTTGGAAATGAGCTCGTTCACCTCTCTAGCAAAGGCTTCAAACGTGGCGGCCGCTTCAGCTGGTGTCGTTTGTCCTTGACGTGTCCGGGCTCGGATACTAAGCCGGTGACGCCTCATGAAGCTCTTAACCCACGACGGTGATGCCGTGAAGAGGCCTTCAGCTACACCTTGCTCCTCAGCGACATCCATAGCCTTAGTCTGCAGCATCATAGTGGAGATAGGAACTCCGTCCTTGCGCAGCATATTCACCCAGTTGACGACCTCTGTCTCGCTGTCGAAGTCAGCACAGTACCGCCTCCCAAGCTCCTGGCCCTGGACAAATTACCGACGCGCGTCCGGCAAAGCTCCTTCAGCTCGGCAATCCGTTTGGACCATCTGTACACCGATCGTGCCTTGGTTCGCGTCTTGGCCGCTGTAGGCCCGGGAAAGAAGTGATCGATAGTCTGCTGCATGTCCTTGCCGTCAGCATAGTGTTGTGCCGCCAGCAGCTTCACGTTGTTCGTAGTCGAGTCACGCTTGAATTGTTTTGGCTGACGTCTGTGACCTTTGATGCACGTTCGGCCGTGCATTTTGCAAAATATCAGACTGCGCCGAGATACTCGCCTTGAGATAGCCATTCAATTTTTGACATTTGACATCTTTCGCTGCTTTACAAATTTGTCATATCGTGATTGGCTAAAATCGTTTCGTGACATTTAACATGATGCGTCATACAACATAGAGAATACGGTACTCCAAAGCAAAATTCACTTGAGCGTTGTACTCCATCGTCTGGTGCCGACTTGGCGTGAAACATCCCACTGTGAGTCACAAAGCCA
Organism: Phytophthora syringae; assembly: GCA_012656105.1. Classification (NCBI taxonomy): domain Eukaryota; phylum Oomycota; class Peronosporomycetes; order Peronosporales; family Peronosporaceae; genus Phytophthora; species Phytophthora syringae. The sequence continues at coordinate 39,761 of JAAKBD010000481.1, forward strand.
TTCAGTTTGAGCTCTGTACTCTCAGTCACGAATGGAGAGGGAAACAACCATTCATCGACCACGCAATGGACGAAAACCACACCACAGCTTCGTAATATGTCGTTCAAAATAGGAGTGACGAATGCGTCAAAATCAGCCTCACTCGTAATTGCGTCCGCTTGAATCTGAATGCCCTCCGACCAAAGGGGTTCCTCGTTCTCTACTGGTAGAAAGTTGGTGATCAATCCGTGCTTTTCCAATCTTGCAATCTTGGAAGCTTGTACCCGAGCTGCTGAACGAAAGTACAGGGTGTGTACTTTATCGTACCTAGTAGAGGGAAACTGGAAACCGATACTTACGGGAGTACCGGTAGGCATAGGCTTGAGGATGGGGAGCGCTCCGCTTGTTCGGTTTTGGCGACAGCTACTCGGCGGGCGGCAAAGGCAGCATTCCGGGTTGTCGCTTGTGCTGGGCGGTGCCAATTGAGAAGTGAGGTAGTCTCGGCCAGAGCGGCAGACCGAGCGCGTGATGGTTGGCTAGCAGTGCTTGCACACTAACAGCCAGTCAACCGCTCCGAGCGGGCCCACTAACCGCCGGTTTGGCTCGGTCTTTGTGCAATTGCCGGGGAAAGTTTGGTCTCTTTGGCGAACTTTGTTTAGTGACCAGATCGCGATTTGCGCAACACACCGTTTTCTTGTTTGTGTGGTCTACATGCAGAATGCAGCAGATTCGAAAACCCGACGCGCAAGAAATTTCGTGTGGTCTACACAATATCCACTTGAACCCATGAAGCGAAGCGACAGGCCTGCAACGTCAGTTGAAGTTGCATCTGTAGACGAACAGCGAGGAAGAGGTGAGTCAACTAGTTCATGTCATCGTAGATTGCATGTTGTCACCATTGCTGTACATGGCCACTAACTCTATGTGGCACTTATTGTGGCTACCCCTCCGCCCCAGACTTCAGACAACAGTGTCGTGACAACATCACCGCGAGAAATCCAGGATCACATTGCTGACAAGGTCGAAATTCCGGCCAGGAAGCGAGCGCTGTACCACCAACCAGCGTGGATCTCGCCGGAACTGCACACTTGGCTCGTCGAGTCGGGGCTTTTCGCAACCAAACCGCGCTGCGAGCTGCTGTCGACGGGGTCCTGACTCTCGTTACTCTCCACCTAAATATTAACACCACTTACGTTCGTCTTCGTCCGCTTCTCGTCACTGAGTCGTCGTCCTTGACTTTAGTTTTACGTCTTGCCGGACTTGTATGTGCCCACCGGCGGTTTGTAGCAGTCGGGCAGCATTTTGCGTTGCACCTCGTTGAAGGCGAACTTGTCCGCCTTGGTATTCATGAAGACTTTGCGGCGGCGCACACCATAAAGCCGCATATTGGCACAAAGTGCAGCGCCCTGAGACGCCTGAAGCTCTGCGCACAACAAACGCGCCTGTTCCAGCGTCACGGACATGGCCGTGCAGTCCTTGCCACTCATGCAGCACGTGACACGTGCCCCACCAAGTGCTCGACAGAAGTCGGAAGAGTCCATCAGCAAGGCCACGTTCTTCTTGTACTGGCTAGTAGATGAGCAAATGTGGTGCTCAATCTGAACCAGCAGATCATCCAACGCTTGGATGTCGTGTCGGTCGATGGCCATGGCAGCTTCATCAGCGTCATCACCGCCAGCCGATGACATGGCGCTATTGGCTCGCATGCGACGGCTTTCGCGAACACGGTTCTCCGTTTCATCCTTACGAAGTTGTCGGTATAGCGCGTACACTCGCTTCAGCTCCAGAAGGTTGTCCCGGTTGACGCGTTCCTGCAGCTTGACAGCACTGGACTTGTAAGCGTGCACGAGACTCTGCTTTTCGTTAACGCCCTGGCTAAACAGCACGGAACGCACGTGGACAACTCCATCGCCTGACACCAGCGACTGTGGCAGCACGGACATGTGGTTTTCACTGATGCCCATGGTCAACAGGAGACTGTTGCTATCGTTCGACCCTGCCGGAGAGTACTTCTTCAGCGAGAAGAAGGTCCCGGTGGTCGAATGCCGACGGAACTGGATAAATACGTTGCGCAACCACCTTGCGCCAGCAGCGAAGTCCTCAAGCATTCCGTACTCCTTGCCTTGCGTACTCAACAGCGACTCGAAGTTCATGAGATAGCCGAACGTTGGAGCACGATCAATCTGTGCTTGGTGCAGAGCACTGCCACTGAGTGCCAGGTCCAGCGAGGCCAGCACACAGGCTGCAGTAGAGGACAGAATCTGGCTGCCGATGACAGTGAGTCGGTCCTGCAGATCTAAACGCAGTTTAAACGCTGCGAGCGAATCATCACAGGGCGGCGTTGGTGTCTGAGTAGAAGCTCCAGTGTTACCTCCTCTTGACGACGACAAGGGTGACGTCGGACACTGGAACTCGCCATCATCGCTGCTGTCACGCAAAGGCTCGTCGTCTACGGGTCCCGTCGGGAAGACCGTCATAATGGGTCCGGACGCTGGATAGCCTCCATTGGCGAAGCCCTTGGTGTGTGCCGCTGGACAGCCCATGGTCATCGTATGCCATACAAACGCCTCTGCACTCGCCTCCTTGCGCGGCAGCGACAGCGTCCCCGTGAACACCACTACGCAAGCAGGTAGAGTGGGCTGTTGTTGCACCAGGCACAAACGTGTAGAGTACAGCAGATTTGCCAGCTTTTGTCGGTCAAATTGGGACCAGAAGTTTCCACTGCCACCACACCAACTTTCGCGACAACTCTTCCCCAGACTGCTTCAGAGCGTGAAGCCTTGGATGGATCACTTCGTCTACACGCCACGATCGTAGCCCAGTAACTTGTTTCGCGCGATCGCCACCCTGGGCGTCGAAAGTCCCCAAAGTCGTCAACAGGACAAACTGCTGTTAGCCAGAGCAGAGTCGTTCCTTGAGCGTTGACGCCGCTGCAAAGTCTGGCGACATCGTGTTGTCCTCCCGCGCCTTGTCACGCCGGCTGCAGTTTTCCAGCGTGCCTGGTTCGCCCGAAATGGCGGAAAGTCGTCGGGACCCCATTTTAGACGATTCACGGTGACTTGTATCGCAGGCTGTAACTCGTCTTCTGGCGCTCCCCGAAGCCCCTCAACCACCAAAACGACGCTTGTATCCGCCACAATCTGTCACAGAAATGACAGCATCTTGCGACGTCTCTGACCAGCACCACACAGCAAAAGCTTCCACGGCGTCTCGCGACTTGGACAGCACTACGCGACGCTGTATCCGCACCCCCGAGCACTCCGCAGCGCGCAACTTGCATGGACAGCGAGCTTGGCGTGTCTCCTTTCCGATGCAATTGGCGGTTCACGCGGGAGCTTCTTCTGCGCCCCCCATCTTGTTTCTCCGCTCGCGCAAAAGTTCGATACCCGCGATTTGCGCTCTCTCGTCTTCTCTTCGCAGTCGGTACCTCGGGCATGTTGCGCAAAACCTCCTTTGCTCCTCACGGAATCTTCGTATGGTCGCTTGGCAGTGCAAACTCCACAGCTCGCTTCGCGTCTTCTTTTGCGACATACGAGCTCACAGGAGTTTGTTCACCGTCCGGGTTGTCACGTTGCATCCCATAGATCAAGTCGATTGTTTCAGATTGCACAGCGCCACCGCAGTATTTGGCCAGGTCAGTCTTGTGTGGGGTCAGGAACAGACATAATCGCTCTGTTCACAATGGCCTTCACGGCCTCCGTAGTGTATTGAAACATGAACCGACACGAGCCTCCAGCATAATAAAATTTCAGATCAAAGGCGTGCATCTTCTCTTCGAACATTTCATCGTCGTCGCTTTCGTCGTTCACTTCACAACCACTCGTTGCGTCAAATTTGTCCACGACCATGGCATAAAACGCTGAATTGCTGATGGCTGCGAGATACTCCTCTTGTGTCCATGAATACATAAAAAATATTGGATCTTGGCGCGACGATCATCTTCTTCATTCGTCTTGTCAAGTGTGGCCATTGACGAGCAAACGACCAACCTGTCCTCATTGCGGAGATGCAGTATCACGTGTTTCTCGAATGCCAAATGTTCTGCCTCAGCGACGATTCCATCCAAACAAACGAAGAGTTTTCTCTGGTCCACTCGAGGCAAAGTAAATGTTGATCTTGGAGCAGTCTTGCAAATCGACTGGTCTCCACCGTTTCGCGAAAACAGCCGGAAATGCCGGTAGTCAGGAATTGACTTCCACGGAGAAAAGCTGGATGGCGTGTACCCGTATTGTGGTACCTTGATCGCAGCAGTCGAACCTCCAATAACAAATACCGAGGCGACGCGGCGGCCGCGTCTGACCTTGCATCGCCATCCCTGGCGAAACTTGAAACGTCACCGGGATCGTTGTCGCCGTGCAGTTTGCCGAGACACACCCACAAGTCTTCTGGGATGCTTGTTGAGGCGTACAAAAGTGCGTCTGTCCTCCTAGGGCCATCGGAGAGGCTTGGGGAAAGACGTACACAACATGGGGTACGTGCTTTGATTACGCTGGAGCGCATGTGGAGGCTGAGCCTTGACACATTTTCGGGGCGACGGCAGCTTGATGCACCCGACGCCCGGCGGAGACACAGGTTCTTCCGCACGATGATCAAAAGTATCACCAGTAGAGCACGATGCAGTAGCCTGTGATGTCTTTTCCGCGGCGGCGGGCATCTGCTCTGCTTCGACGTCCAACGAACGATCTTCGTCAGTTTCCTCGTGGCGTTCTCCACTCGGCTGAAGTTCTTGTCCTTCAACGTCACCTCACAACTCCGTGTCGCCACCACGATCGTCAACAGCAGCAACCCTTTCTTGCTGCACGAACGCTTCGTGCCCCGCGCCTGCAACTTGCGCGCTAGTTTCTTCCCTGGAAGATGCGGTGAACGCTGCGATATCTTTTGCTTTTCTTTCGCGATTTTCTTGTAGCGCTCACGTTGCAGCGCATTCTGATGATCACGATGGCTATCACAAAGCCAATGAAGTTCTCCATTTGTTTTTACCGCCTGCTCGTTGGTGCACCACCCAGGATACTGACACTGCATCGGCCCCCACGCCCGCCTTTTACGACTGACACGCTCCTTCAGCATATTGTAGGCCTAAGCATGCAAAAACAGCATACGCAGTTTCGATCAGTATTAGCTCCCGGTGTACAGACCGCTAGCAAGCGTGCACACAGCGCTTACATCTCTATGTGCTTCACACAGCAGTTGGCGCAACGCGGGCAATGCGACTGCTTCTCTTATTTCGGCTGAATGAAGTTCAACTACCCAGTAACATATAATATGACGTTTCAGGGGGCGGTGCGGAATATATTTTGACAAAAATATATTTAGGCTTGCCCCCTTAGCAACCGAGGCGACCTGTCGGCCTGAGGATGCTGGCAGCTTGCTGTCGTACTAGTGTAAGATAATTCGTGAACGTAGATACTTCCAATTATAACCCCTTTAAATCAGTTGCAAGATAGGGGTGTGATTAAAGCGTGATAAAACCCGTTTAATATTTTTTTGATGAGACCGCTTTTTGGTCTCACGAAATAATTATTTTGATAACGACCAAATATTTCTATAAGGGTTTTGGCAGGCACCCATTGGGCGCCTGCCAAAACCCTTATAGAAATATTTGGTCGTTGGGGTTAGGGTGTATTAAAGCCTGATAAAACGACTTGATAAAAATGGAGTTTTTGGTAAACCAGAATTTGGTGCGACCAAACAACTATTTTTATCGGGTTTTTATTCGTTTATGCACCCCTTATTGAACAACTTTATTAAATGTGACTTGGTTTCAGTATAATATCAGATACTACCTCTAACTGGAATGGTTAAAAAGAAGGATCTTTTGAGAGCGCATTTTGAAAATACGCGCGAAATTGTGGGAGGGAGCTTCCCACTTCCATTTCCTCCTCCTCGCAGACTGCAGCGCTGCTGCTTCGTCCTGCCGTCCAGTACGTCGAGAGCTCGTTGCTGAAACCCCTCGTGTCACTCGCCTGCCTCTAACTCTCTTATGGGTGACTGTGTTGCAGCACAGCAGCTTCCCCAGCATATTCTCCGCCGTCCCAGCTTCTTTCGTGTCGCCCCAGCTCGCTTGTCGCTACGCTGTAAGCAATCTCAAGACACAAGAAGGTGGATGAGGTTGAACGCGCTAATAACTGAATTTATGGTTGTTATTCTGTCTTCTGCGCTTTTCCAGTGCCCCCACTGCCTCTACTCGGGTCCAGTTCCGAACGCCGCCGCCCCGGAGAGATCTCGTGCCGCACCACCGCATCCTCGCGCCCAATACCAGCACCTAATCATCTTGTTTGTGTCTGTGATGTAGCTGAGCCGTGCTAGCTTCGTTTGCTGGCGTGTCTAGCAACGTTCGTTGCCGCTAAGCTGTAAGCATGCACAAGTCGGTTGATGAGGCTGAACAAATTACTAACTGTATTATGGTTGTTATTCTGTCTATCCAGTTCTGAAAGCGTAGTCGCTGCCGCTACTCCTGTCCAGCTTCGTCCGCCGCCACCGCCCTGCAGAGATCCAGTTCCTCACCGCCGCCTAAAACGTAGGTAAATGCTTGCTGTTGCTCCTCATGTCCCTCACGTGCATCCAGTTTTTGAAGCTCATACTGTACGAGTTACTAGCTGTATTTACGTTTGTTATTGTGTCTGCTACGTTTTATTAGTGCTGTCAGTCTACTGGTGGTACCGTGTCTGGTATGACTTCGTCACAAACCAAGAAGAGGGGCCTAGTTCCTCGCCACGCGCAGAACACGAACCTTCTTCCAAGCGGACCAAGCTTCGTTTAGTTGAGGACAATCCCAGCCTGAACCCGCGTTCTGGCCCGGTATTCCGGCACCCATTGTTAGTGCGCGCGGCTACCATGGAGATCGAATCGCTGAGCAAGTTCGAGCTCGCTGAAGACCTCCCTACATCCGCGCAGTCGGCCGGGAGAATGTCGTTACTCGATGAGTCCTTCTTGGAAGAGGTTGACGCCTCCGACCCATCGATTTTGGCCATTTGGTCACCGGCTCTCGAACACAGAAGCACTTCCGTGGCTTCATCGCCACTTCCACCATTACCAGCTCCGTGTTCTCCTGTCTCTACTATCGCGCCATGGTCCCAAGATTCGCCGCCGTCCACAGTGGCCGCATGGACCCCGAGTCCATCCAAGAGTTCTCCTTTGGCGTCACGGGATGACACCCCGGTACCCCGCCTGGGCAGGTGCCCGCCTTCTATGAGGAAGTTTTCTGGTCGGACGGATATGACACGGATTCGATCCGACCTATCGCGCATCTCCGACCCTCCGACTCATGGGTCGTGGAGCATCCTAACGACTACGTACAGCCCGAGACTAACGGAGCAGTTGCGGGTTGGACGCGATTGACCGGAGCTACCAATTCCGGATCCGCCGTCGATCACGGCCACCGCGAAGCATCTGAGCCAGAGGTATGGATCCCCAAGACATGGCCCAAAGATGTCGAGTTGCTCAGCGAGCAGTGGAACCCCAATCACTGGAAATTCCCGTCTGTTAGTATTGGCATTCGGGATGGGGTCGGGTGTGGTTGTGATTCGCGGTGCACTGCGACCACATGCCTCAACGCACGCGAAAGTCGATACTGCACTGAGCAGAATTGTTCATTTGCAGGGTACTGTGGAAACGCCCTCAGCGAGAGCCCATCTCTCTTGCTGGCCCGCAGGAAGCGTTCGGGCCTGAGAGGGGTGGTTGCGACTGCGTCTATCCCCGCAGGCGAGGTTATCGGCCAATATACTGGGCGGATGGATCTGTTTGGGCCGCCATGTAAGAACGGCCCAAGAAATGACGGCTCCAGAATGCATTTGAAGACGCGCACGAAGGGCAACCGTCACGTGGGGATCGACGCCATCGAGCAAGGCAGTCTCGTTCGCTTTCTTAATTACGCGTGCAACCCAAGTGCGCGCATCCACGAGGTTCAAGTCGGCCGCAGCCTCACAGTAGTTGCTGTTACTATTCGACCCGTGGCTGCCGGCGAGCAAGTTACTGTCAGCTACGGGTCGCATCTCTGGTTTGTTTGCAGGTGCAAGTGGGAGGGGTGCCAGCATCGAGACATCCAGCACCTACAATACGACGTCAGCGAGTGTGACGAGAAACCATGGGTGGATGGAAGAAGGAGGCCAAGTACACGAGTTGCAAGGTGGCCAAGGACGAGGGTGTCGCTGAGGTTTTACATAGCGGGCGGTAGTAGCTGGAAAGTTTGCAGTTGTCTGTAGTGAACATGAGTTGTTTGCACCGTACCTAAATGACGTGAATTTTGAATTTTCGATAATGAAATCAAGACTTTTTTCAGCACTTAAGGAATTTTTGTGTTTGCGTCACATTTGTTCTCTCCGTCGCCAGAGTCTCTCGAGTCTTGCGCTGTCGCCGCCGCAGAAGCCCGCACAACCGCCGCAGGAGAAGACCGCGCAGACGCCGCCGCCGACACCCACAGCGCAGGAGAAGACCGCGCAGCAACAAAAGCGCCCGCATATCACAAGGAGATCGCTCAGACGTCGCCGCAGACGCCCCTGCAACCCGCAGAGCCGCAGAGACGCATTTGAACCCCTCACCGCCCCGGAAGAAGCCCGCGGGGACCAGGAAGAGCCCGTGAGAACCGAAAAGGAGCTCGCGCAGACCCAGAAAGAGCCCACGAAGCCCCCACGAAGCACGATTCGCGGACTTAAACCCACAATGAGCGGAGTAAGTCTAGGCGTATACTCTTGCTTCGCATGAACTAATACTGACATTGTATATATTTATCTATAGCGGGGAAGGAGAACGGGCTACCAGAACTACAGTGCACAGGACCAGTTGCTCCTGTGCACTGTTGTGGACGAGTTTGTCCCCTTGGACGCAACATGTGGGACCATGTCACGGCGAAGTTCAACGCCAACAGGTCGTGCGGCTCTCCAAAACGAGACCTGGACAGTTTTCGGCGAAAGTTCAAGAGTTTGTATCAGAAAAAACCTACAGGCAGCGGGGAAGTGCCCCTCCGTCTTCGACCGATAGTGATGGCCAAGGCAGTGCAGATGAGAATCGAGGCGGAGGGGGTGTCCACACCTCACGCGACGGGCTGTACGGGGGAGGACGACGGGGAGCTGGTGAAGGGAGATAAGGACGGCAGTGGAGGAGGAGAGGGCAGCGACACGGAGGCCGTCGGCGACCAAGAGCCTGTGTGGGTCTGCAGACCTCGACGAAGACGGCAAGACAAGGAACCAGTTCCTGTGCCCGCGGGTGCGGTGCAGGACACGCCCAGTGGTGGAAATGTTGAAGGAGAGAGCGCCACCTCGACCAACTCGGTATCGCCCTCAGCAGAGCAGCCGCACACACCCACGGTCGCGCAGCAAGATTCGCGTCGTACTAGCAGCGGATCTCGTCGAAGCCTTCCCAGCGAAGGCAGCACAGAGCCGAACCTGACTCGTCCACCTACGCCAGCGACCGCACGCGGCAATGGAAGACCAAGAGGCTCTCGCTGAGAGCTGGTGCCCACTGTCGCCTCGCCGGAGGGCCCGCTACTTCAGCGAATCCCCCCGAGAACAACTGAAGACACGAGAGAGACACTGGCAAACAAGAACAAGGCCGCGGCCAGCAATCGGCTGGGAGGCCAAGATCTGCGTGTCCTGCGAGACATCTACGACACTATGACGCAGGGTTTGCTAAACCCGAACGGGAAGCGAACCCAACCCGTACAGACGGCACGCCAAGCACTGTCACCTTTGCGAAGAACCGTCGCGTCAAAGCCAAGCAAAGGCTCGACGAGATTCAAAAGGAGATAGACGCGGCCGAGCGTAGACAAGCATCGGCGGGAGGGGATATCATGGGAATACTGTTAATGCTTCAGAAGGAATGAGACAGACGCGCAGAAGCCGAGGACAGACGCCGCCGGATTGAACGAGAAGAGCGCCTCGAGACCGAGAAACGAGAAAGAGCCGTGCGTGAGCAGATAAGAAGCGACGAATTGCGGGAACTGCGAGAAGCGAGGGAGGAACTGCGCCGCGCTGAAGCGGCGAAAGAGGCGAAGCGTGAGCAGGAACGCGAGGAAAGCAAGCGCAAATTCGAGGAGAGAATCACTCTGGACCGCGAAGAAGCTCGTCAGCGGCACGAGCAAATGATGCTCGTGCTGGCGAACATGAAGAAGCAGTAAGAGGAAAGAGTGCGCGAGTTTCTACATGTTGAATGAATACAAGAATGTATTGCTACTTGCTATCAACTTTACCATAGGTCCACACAGTCCTAATCTGACTCACTTCTAGCGTTCTAACTCGGTAGTTAGCGAGACGGAATATGTTGTCGAGACACACGATATCGTGGTGGAGTGGAAGTAGCAGACCGAGACCATTCCCCACTCGGCAGCCTGCCGAACGTAGGTGATAGCCCGCGATTTACGCTTCGCCACCGCGCGGACTGAAGGAACTAGCCTACCTAAATCACCCTCCTTCAACGGAGTTAGGATCTTGCCAACCATCTCATCTCCATAGGGAAGGCGGAGTCAGCGATAACTCCGTAGCGGGGATCAGGATTCTTGGCGGGGTCCAACAAAATCTTGCTGAAGTCGAAACTAGTATCCGAGTCATTCCACGAGCCTGGGCAATTATGTTTGCACCAGACTATAAGACCGTCGGCGCTAAAGCATAAGGTTCCAGTCACGAATACATCGTGGAGCCACCCATGGTAGTGTGCATTTTGAATGTCTGCATTGGGTTGCTCCTGAACCTGTAGTAGCACAAAGTACCCACACACGACAAAAATTGGAGTTAATATACACACGAGTTAACCCCAAACAAGTAGAGCAATACCCGGTAGTTTTCCCCCATGTGAATGGGAGCAGCGGGTGGCGGGCAGCAGTGAAAGCCGCGAGGGCCTTTTGGCAGGCTAGTGTTGGCCAGACTATTCTGGCGGGTGAAAACCCTCCAAGGGCCGTATGCATGGATGCCTCGGCTTCCTTCAACACCCAACTTAGGGTCGAATGGGGCAGACCAAAGTTCTGACACATCGTCTTCTGCCCCATCGACCCCACGTAGTATGCTAGCAAAAGGCCCATGACTTGGTGGTGAAACTGGAGTTTCCTTAGCCGTCCTCTGGCCACACGAAAGTTAGGTAGACGGTAGAATCCTGCAAACCGGTCCAGCAACCGGTCAAACGATACTCTAGACGAATCAATATCGAAGCGTTAATAATAGAGATGAAGATATGAAGCATGGGTCTTCTCGTACCGACATAGACTGGTAACAGTCATGAAATTCTCATCCGTCCCGAAAAGCCAGAGGTACATCCAAGGTGCCACCTCTAGCTTGGGGATACAGTCGACTGTGAGGTAATGACGGATACGGATTATCCGAGCATGCTTCACTCGCATTAACTCCTCGCTCAGGCGGCGGCGGAGGTCTCTCAGCGTCCTCGAGGCACGCAGCTGCAATCTAGGCATCGCATACACCGCAATCACCCGCTTGATGTCCTGCTCCATGGCTTGGGAGTGGTATGTGGAGGGATGGTTCGGAAGAATGTCGAGTCAACAAGCGAGTAGTGGTTGAAGTTGCAACCTGAGGGAGCGACCCTCTAGTAATTTATCGATATAGACACTTTATTTTAGCTTTTTGTCCTTTTCGAAGATGTCACCAACCGTCGAGTTTACAAATTTCATGTGACCCGGACAGATCTAACCGACCAGACCAAATGTTATATCGGGGTTTCGGACGTAGGTTTTATAAGCCGTTTTTATGAGGTCCAAATCGGATAAAAGCTTGATTAAAGCTCGATAAAACGAAGAGTCACCAAAACATTTTATAAGGGTTTTGGCAGGCATCCATTTTATGTGGCTTTAATGATCGTTTTAATCAACTTTTATGGAACCCATAAAACGTTTTTAAGGATAAAGTTCCTATCCAAATTTTCAGAGCTTTTTCGTGCAGCGCAATCAATGTAAAAAATGAAATCGCTGTGTTCGTTTAAACTGCGGTGGAGCTACGAAAACTTCGGCCACACCAGTAGTTGGATCAGAGAGACGAAGAAGCTCTGACCACGTATTTGCCATCGACGATGTCGCAGCCAGCGGGTACTACAGCACGGTTTGCGAGCTTAGCAGCATTATGACTACCCCGCACAAACCGCATGTGCATGTCTAGGTACCGCTAACTTGGATAGCTAGTAAAGCTTTTGGGCATGCCTCGTAAGGAGCTGCGGGATGATCTGGGTGTTTCTCCTCTACTCTGAATACGACGCTTCCGTATGTCGCGGTCTCTAGCGCAAGAAAACCGGAGAGTCCAATCTGCAGGTACATTTTTATTAGGGCGTTTCAGAATCGACCTTCAGGGACTTGACAATCCGTCGCATTTCAGTATCCCTCGTGGTCCGGCTCCTTTCAAATCCGGTCTGATCCATGGCTGTGTGGTCGAGGATTTGGTTTGCGACAATCTAGTCAGTCGGAGATTTTCTTCAGTCATGGCGAAGGAACACCTGAGGAAAGAGGACTTGCTTTCGCTTGTCTTGTGGCTCGAGCACACCCCGAACTTCGAGAAGTGCTTCGGCGTGACGAAGAAGACTGTCGTCGGACAGAAGCAGGTCTCGAAAACCGATGGTTTCAGAGAGATGGCAGCTGCACTGAAGAAAACAAGCAAAGGTCGGTTCGATCTGAAAGGCCAGCAGATGAAGAAACGCTTCAAGACATACAAAACTCGCTACATGAAGGCAAGGGATTATGGAGTTCTACCGGGGCTGGTATCACGGCCGATGATGAGGCGAACGACTTGCACACGATGGCGCAGAAGCTCGAGGCTATGTGCCCTTGGTTCGAGAAGATGGATGCTCTGTTTGGTGCAAAAGCGAACGTGTCTCCTCTCAGCATGTTTGACTCGACTTCTGTGGCGATCAACGCTCCTGATTCGGACGGCGGGGGATGAAGTACCAGACTTTGATCTCAGTGGGTTCAGTTCACCTGGCACCAACGACGGGCAACTCACGGCATCACCTCTGCTCACTCAAGTGACTCTCCCAGCGGATACGTCGCCAATAGTCGCTTCAGATGGCTCGCGACGCAAGCAACCGTCTCTGCCAAGTAGCTTCGTGCCAATACCTGGCAATACTGCTGCTGTGTCTACAGCAAGCGTCCACCGTCGAGCAAGAGGAAGCCGCAACCGGTTAGATCTTCTGCAGCCGGTGAAACGCGCCACGCCCCTTTAGCATCTCGGCAGCTTGAGTTGCCGAGCCTGAGTTCCTCGCCACCGAGTACAAGTGCAGGAGGGCCCCGAAACGCAATTGCTGGTGCTATGAAAGTGGCTGCGAAGACCAAGGCAAACGGTAAGTTGCGCTTCGGAGCTTGCTACTACTGTTCACCGTAACTAACAGTACCTTTATAGTTGACAAGGAACGGTTACAGTTCGAACGAGAGCGCTGGACAAGCGAAGCCGACAGACAGCAAGGTGCGTTTTCTTATGTTATTGTCACGAATATGGACCCGATTGACTTTGGTACGTGAAACGTCTAGGGCAACAAGCAATCGAGCACGATCGCCTCACTTTTGAGAAGCAAAAATGGGAGACTGAGAGAGTTGATCGTCGCGTGGAAACGGAAAAGCAGCAGCGCTTCCAAGTGTTGAGCTCACTCATCGAGAAAGGACGCACTGCAGAGGAAGCTAAAGCCTTTTTAGATTTACTTTAGAGCAGCCCATGCAAATTAGTGCTGCTTTATCCGCATCATACACTTAGCCGCTGGTCATACGATGGAAGGTCAACGTAATTGGCTTCACCCGCTCTCTGACCGCTCCTTCCTGTTCTGCTTCGATGAAATCGGACCCCCGTCATCGTTGTCGCTCTCTAGCACAATGCGCCTCCAACCATCTCCCAGCTTTGCAAGCATATTATGCAGTACACAGCATCCTAGTACCCACTCGATGAGAGCATTCATTTCAACTTTTGACCTCAGCTGGTTGCGCATTTCTCGCAAGGAACCCCACCGCGACTTCAACACTCCAATAGCGTTCTCGTTCCTCACACGAGACTTCGCCAAGTAGTAGTTAAACTCGGTGTTGTCCGGGTCGTCGGCTAGCGGCCGCTTGTACGCTGGCAGCACGGTGCTGAGACTCGGATAAGCAGAATCAGCCAGGAGATATTCACCACGAGAGAAGAAATAGCGTGGGTTGCAATAAATTCCCATACGTTTGAACACATTGGCGTCAGCACAGGACCCCGGCAACCGCAGTGCGCGGCAATAATTCGCTTGTCATTATCGCACACCACCTGCATTGCTACGGAGTACCTGCCAACAAGAGCAGCAAAAAAATAAATAAACTGTTAGTTGAATATTGACACACCAGTTGCTGTAGAGCTTACCTTTTCTTTCTGTCGAAGTAGCTGCTTCCGTCAGTACCAGGTCGCTGTGCAAGAGGCAGAGTTGTACCGTCGATAAAGCCCACGCAACCGGGAAATCCATCTGCCGCCATCACTTGAGAGATTTCTTGACGCCTACAGCGGCTTGGCCACTCTATCCACGACGATCGCACGTCCCTGAGCGCAACTAACACCCTCTTGGTGTACTTCACGACGGAGCCGACGGATATTTTAAAATACCGATGTAGCTGGCCGACGCTAGCTCCGTTGCCGTTCTGACCAAGGCGTCCAAGTCCTACAGCTAACTGCAAGCTCACAGATTGCTGTGAGTGGTTTGCGTTTGGCGACGTCGAGTGAAAAACCGGTTGCTGTAGATGTAGTCGTGTAGCGCGCAGAACGATCGTTTTGATATCCGAGTGAGCTGCCTGAAGTCTTTGGAGCTTAGCGTCATGTGTGCATTGAAGCAGGAGTCAGCATGGTGAGAGCCAAGACGGATAGAGAGGTATCTGCTTGTGTCGACTGCCAGATATGCCGCCAATACAGCCTCGGCTGCATCGCTGTCCTCGCAGGAGGTATAGAAGAGATACAACGCGTGTAGCTCCGACAGCAGCGTCTTCCTTGTGGAGCGGCGAGGCATCGCGGTACGGCTCTGATTGCAAGAAAGGTTTTGTCTTGACTCGTGCCAGTGGTCTTATCGAAATCCACGTGGCATTTGCAAATCCACCACCTTCGAGGCTGGTGGATTTGGTGAAATGAAATACAGTGGGATTTTCAAGGATCCACTCGGATCCGCTCGTCTCATGCCATTGAGATCCTGACCATTTCAGGCGATTTTGAAACCCCTATTAGCTAGTACCCACTAAGTGAGCAATGGCAGCATCTACGACGAATAACTTGACTTAAGTTACTTGAGAGGTTCCTAAACTTTAAACCAATGGTCTTGTTGCTCCCTACTGATTGGTCGGAATTAATTGATATGCTTTGAGGTCCCTGGTGAAAATGTGTGATGGATTTGTGGCCACTGATGATAAAGATCCGCTGCTGCTCCTTCAGTTGCTCCGCTCGAAGATCTCCGAATAGAGGGGTATCTGAAAGACAGATGTTGATCGAATACATGGTGCATCTAGAACACGATCGAATGCGTGGTGGATTAATAGAAGCAGGTGTGAAAGACGGATGTTGATCGATTGCAACATCCGTCTTTCAGATACGGTCGCGTACAGAAGTTCCCCACAGTAGCGCTGAGCGTTTCTGAAGTGATTTGAGAGGGATTAGATGGTACAGCAATATCGATACAAAATTACAACCACTTGTCCTTCTGTGTTTATAGAATACGACGGGGTATCGAAACGACGAGGTGGCGCTACTGAGGGGATGTATCGTTCGATTTTCTCGACCATTTCCTTTCCTTTTCCTCCCCCTTCCCATTTCCTGTTTTGACGATGGGGAAGACCACGAACTTTTTCACGAGAATCTTCTCGAAGAAGAGCAAGAAGACGCAAGACGACAACCGAGCCGGCGCTTATGCAGTCGGGGTTGGCTGGTGGAGAGGAAGGGGACCCGCACTTTCTCCCTGTCAACGCCGCGATGTTGACGCAGACGCTGATTGGATTGACTGACGAGCAGCGCCAAGTGCTACAAGCAGAACTCGAATTAACGGACGAAGACCATCTTCTGGTCCTTCGCTTCAACCCACGCTGGCAAGGTCAAGTTGAACCCGTGTGCGATGCCATAGCAACATACGAAATGGGGGCAACGCACGCCGAGACGCCAACCCAGGTTGCCGCGGATGGATTTTTCACTTTGGCAATTATGGCGAGTTTGTGCCATGCAAGCGGGCAATCTACCAAGCTCACCCTGAAGCGTTTGCAATTACGCCAGAGGCGGTCACTCTCGGTGTTAACAACGGCGCTGTCAGAGCAACTCTTCCTACAGAGCCGATGGCGCTTGCAGCTGTGATCACCAAGATCGCTGTTCGTCAAGGCGATGCAGGAGCATTCGAGTTTTTCTACTTGTAGTTTTCGCCATGACTGCGGACCTTTGCGCCGCTCTTGACTATTGGTAATCAAACATGTGACCCACCAACAACTCGTGTTTCAATTGCAAAAGACATTCCACCATCTTCAGTTCACTAACTTGTTGTCATTCGCACGCAACGATAGATACTGCGTCGTACATGGTTGTCTTATACATGTTCAGCAGACTCGACAATTCGAATAGGCATCTGCTGCTTGCTTCCCTATCACGCCACACGGATCGGCGCAGGTGCCTCGCCCGCTTGGTGGAGTTCACTCTGCAGTGCTTGCTTCCCTATCACGCCACACGGATCGGCGCAGGTGCCTCGCCCGCTTGGTGGAGTCCACTCTGCAGTTGGGCCCATTTAGCCAGTTGCTGTTTCCGGTACTGCTTCACCTCGGCGCTTTTGTACACGTAGCGCTGGAACGGGTTATGACAGTCGCCAGCGCAACCCTCCCAAGCGTCCGAGTGGCAAGGCACACCGTTACGAGCGCACACGCAGTCCGAGTCGGCGCTCTGGCAGTTCTTCTTCTCTCGAGCCACTGTTTTCGCCGCGGCCATCAGCTCCGTCTTGCCGGGTCCAGGCAGCGGCACGTTCTGCTCTTGCAGGAACACACGCAGCTTCTTGACGTTCATCTTGGCCACTTTTTAACCAAATCACCACAAGAGCACCCACACGCATCATCTCGCGAGTCGCGGATCTTGGCAAACTCGTCCAGCTGCTCAATAGACACGCAGCCGAAACCGGGCGTAGTCAGCGCTGCGTCCGCCACCTGCAGCTGCAGCTCCTCCACAGCTTCCAAGCTCGAAGTGGAGCCCGTCGAGTACTTCCGCCACGACTTCTTCATTTCAGGAGAAGAAGTCATTTGAATGGCGTCGTCCTCCTGCGCCTGTTTCTCCAGTGTAAACACTTTCCTGCGCTCGTCCTCACTCAGTCGTGCGAACAGCGGGTTGTCCACGCCGCGTTGGTAGTCAAACTGGCGCGTCTCGCCCACGCGGACGTCCCGACGTTTGGACTTGGAGAGTTTCTTGGCTCGTTGCTGCAGCGTCTGCTCCTTCAGTTGCTCCACTTCGAACACGCTGCCAAGCTCCACATCTGCCACTTTTTGCCGAGTCCTAATGCCCACGTGCCGTCGTACGGCAAAGCGCCCCCTCCGCCGGGGAAGCGCGCGAACTCGCGCGCTGTTACCGCCCCCACATGATGTGCTTCTTGGCTCCGAGCGAGGCCGAGCGGTTCTTCCTCTACTACAGCTGCGCCAATGGGGCGCTCGTGGAGGCCACGTGCAGACTGTTGCTGCGAGCTTTGCGCTTCTTCTTGTGCTTCTTGCTCTTCTGCTGGGGCTTCTCGGCCGCTGCTGCTGCGGGCTCGGCAGGGATCTCGACGACCTGCACGGGCTCCGTGATGAGGCGCACGCTCTTGGGCGGCGACACGGACGCAGCAGCAGCGTCAGGTATACCAACGCACTTGATGCTATTCTCGGGTCTATGCGGCGCTTGGGCGATAGTAGGCACTCGGGCAGGTGGCTGGGCCAGCTCTGGCGCGGGCAGTCGCGGCCGCAGAAGAAGACGCGTCAGGCGCGCCGCAGGACAAGCAGCTCTTGGGGGCGGACATGGGGGCGGATCTCGTCGTGGTTGTGGAACGCTTTGCGTCGAAGAGGGAAGTGAGCATTGTCTGACGTTTCGGAGCTGCTGTATCCAAAAGACGGATGCTGAATCGGAGTTGAGGACATATGACAGAAAGAGGGTGTAAAGGGGACCCAGGTATGGACAATGGGATGCGGTTATGGTCCAGCGGAAGGCGGACAGCGATTGTGCAGTTTTGTGTTGAAGCCGCCCAGACTCTGCTCGCCGGTGACGGCTGCAGGGGACGGGGAAACTCTGCGCGTCATAAACGATCGGCGACCAAACTGCAGCAATTAGTGTTGTCTTCATTGCCAAGTGGATTGCATGTACTTCTGCGCACTTTGAAAAGCCGAGATAAGGTAAATGGTCAATTCGAGGCCATGTGGTCAATTCGAGGCCGGCGCATTATTGTCCACTGAGCACACTGTCTTTTAGATCGTTGCCGTTCATTCGCTAAATTAATTTAAGTACGAAACCTTTGCAAACAAATTTCAAGCTGGTTGGCGGGAAAACGTTGGCGGGGAAATGCATTGGTGGTGCGTACTGCTTCAGAGGTTTTGAGCAATTGATCATTTCCAAATTTGCATTTGCAAGATGAAGACGTACACGATCGAGAAGAAGCAAAGACACCATCGCTCTGGTCCAAGCAGGAGCTACGATTTCAGATGTCGCCCATGTCACCGGGGTTCAGGAGAGAACCATTCGAAAGTGGTTGGTGACAGCGGCGGAGACTGGCCTGCAGAGTGCTGCACGCCCGGGACCGAAGCCATTCTTCCCCGAGCTGGCAGAGCCCCACATCTTCGAGTGGGTGGTTGGGCGACAGCTGGTGGGTCACCCAGTCGGTCGGTTGGTCATCATTCACAAGGCCCAGGAGGTAGCACTGCTCGGATGCGGTCGGAGCATTGGTGGTGGGTGGTATCGCCGCTTTATGGAGCGATTTTCTGATCTCACGGGAAGATCTGCTCAAGCGCTACCACTAAAGAGGAACTTTGTTGTTTCCTCGGACCTTTCGACGCTGTTCAACACTTTGGCAAAACTGGTGATTGAACTCAAGCTGGATAGCTCACGGATCTTTAACATGGACGAGACGGCTTTCCAGAAGCAGTTGAAGAGCAAGAGGGTCATCGCTGTTCGAGGTTCCAGTAATGTGTGGTCCACGGTGCATACTGCCAACTTCCACCTCTCCATAGTGGCATGTGGAAGTGCTGCAGGCCTCGTTGTCCCTCCCGTGTTCGTCTTGCCCGGAAAGACAGTGTCGCTGAGTTTGCTCGAGGGCTGTGAGGTGCAAGGTGCGGCCGTAACTACGTCCGAATTCGGCTTCATGAACTCGGCTTTGTTTGAGGAGTGGCTGAAATTCTTTGCTGTTAGCGTTCCTACGAGTATCCAGCGACCGTTGCTTCTGATCCTTGACGGCTGTGGGTCCCACTACTCACCCCAGATCGTGGACGCTGCTGAGCATCTCCAGATCCTGCTTGTGTTCCTGCCACCGAACGCCACGCATCTCCTACACCCTCTGGACGTCGCTGTTTTTGCAACGCTGAAAGACAGAATCTGCAAGCTAATTGCTGGTCTCGTGGAAGAGGACGATGACGGCGGCTTCTCAATCAGCAAGGACGACGCCATCTCCTTAGCAAGTCTTGTTTGGCGGGGATCCAAGGTGGGCCGCAATATTCAGCGCGGTTTCACAGCCTGTGGTCTCTTCCCACTGTCTCTGGTGAAGATGAACGCTCGTCTAACGAACTTCACACGCAACGGGGTCCCAACTCATATGCAGCAAGCGACGTGGCTGCACATGCGGTCGCTCGTTGAAG
The DNA here is from genome assembly GCA_012656105.1 of Phytophthora syringae. Lineage (NCBI taxonomy): Eukaryota > Oomycota > Peronosporomycetes > Peronosporales > Peronosporaceae > Phytophthora > Phytophthora syringae. The sequence continues at coordinate 59,478 of JAAKBD010000481.1, forward strand.
AATCCATCCTCATATTGCCCAAGCCTCCGAGGAAAGGAACCAGCACGAAGCGCAAGCGGATCTCGGTTGGTGGGCGACTGCTCACGCATAAGGTTCTCCAAGAGATCCAGAGGGGTCCTGCAACCCGGGCTGCAAGCACGCGGCGCAAGAAGTCAGCGCCGATGATTCCTGCTGCGACAGGAGCTGTAGACGTTCTCGAATCTGCAGTCGTTTGATAGCAGCAAGTAGTTGAGAATTAGGCTTAGCACGAGCAAGAACTAAGGAAATACCTACGTTGGCTACAGTAGTTGACGTGCTGGATCACTTGCCGTCAAAGTCGAGACGTGCACTCGCAAGCGCGCTTCATTACGGCGTGTTGTGGCGCTGTTTGCGCAGCGTTTAGCCCGCCCTGCCGTGTTGTACCACTTTCCAGGGGCTTCAGACGCGCACGGGAGTACAGGACGGGCATGGCAGGACGCTTGGGCAGCTGTACGTTGTGTCCGGAGCGTCGAGGGTGGCCTAGGAGCGCCGGGAGATCCGCCGCCCCTCGCGCGACTTGCTGGCAGTGCGTGCGGCCTGAGAGTGAAGCACGTTTGAAAATTCCGTGAGCATTCCAAAACTTATAACCCTGTATAATTGCTACGGCCTTCTTGAAATTTGTTTTGACGAGTTACCTATCCCTGGGATGGCGTGTGTGCTGTCACGACAATTCAATACTGAAAGTGAGGTTAATGCCGGCCTCTGACTGGCGACGAGTCATTTTGGATAGGTCTTATTCGAAGATGACTCCTGTGCACATAAGTAATAAGTCCTTTGCCGGGAGAGGCCTTTAAAATAGCCAACACAATGGGCTTTTCGGAACTGTCAGAATTTATCCTGGGTTTGCGCTGGTTCTTTAGCCTCACAAATGCGAATGAAGCACTCGAGAAGCGGCCTCTAATTGAGCATTTACCTTACCGTAAGTTACATGTACCATTGCACCTTGAAACCGTGTGCGTGCAGTTGCTGCAAGTTGGAGAGAGAAACAGACTGTCTATTTAGTTTACGTTTTACAAGATGTCTGGAATTTCTGCAGCCAGGTTAACAACGCCGGTGTTGATGCATGATCCGGTGGTTGAACTTGACTCACCTCTTTCTGAGGCGCCTCTTTCGGTAGTCGCAAGAAGAGACCGATGCATAAGAGCAATCGGGTTCCTTGCACTCTTCTGTGAATCTTGCGACGTTCTCGTGTCGCCAGTGCTCTAAGGTGTCGTACCCCTACCTTCATAAACTCATTTAAGCTGCCGTGTTGCGCCACGCTGTCCCGGTCATGCGTCACTCTGTTGCGCTGCATCCAAGGGACAGTCGTGCATAGCGAACTTTGGACCCACCAGATTCGCTTCCATTCCGATTCGTACGCCGTAGTGTCATCCCCAAACGCGTTTTGGTGCCTTGACTTTATCCCCGCCGTCACCGGTGGAGGCGACCGTGACATGCAGTTGGATGACAATCTACTCAGCTTTTGAAGTGGCCAGTGTTGGCCCGTCCAGTGAGATATCAACTTCTGCCAGCACGCTTGTGCGCACGGGCAGCTCCAGAAAATATGTTCGTGCGTTTCCTTGGTTGCTGCGCAACAGACTAGCTTCTGACAGCTATTATCCACCGCCCTACCTTTGTGGAAGAGATTTAGCTGCTTCGTCGCGATCCTGTAATTCACCCACACTTGGTACTCTGTGATCGCGTTACGGTGACCCCACAGCTGCCGGGGGTCTGTCTCATCGCCTGGTGCTGGAGTTCATCTTTGTTTGCCCATTTTGCTAGCCGATCTATGACCACCGTTAACCCCTTACCAAGTTCCGCTTTCGCGTGCTGAAACGGTTGTTTTTAGGCTTGAACCACTTTGTTGTTTGAAATCGTCGCAGGAACAGACCACGGGAAATCATGAAGGTTGGGGTGTGCAATGAACACCAGCCCTTTGTTTCGCTGTGCCTTGTGAAGTGTCACCACATCTGGGTCAACACTTCCGAGCAGCCTTGTTTCCTCTGACACCTTCCAGTGGATGCCATCACTTTCTTGCTCCAACCGAATTGGGTGACTCTCACTTTCCATGCCATGCTTCGTCCTTCCGATAATAACCCCTGGTCCACCGGCGGCCCATCGATATTCATGTTTAAATTGCGGCGGGTTGCGCTGCTGCACCTCCTTTCCGACTGCCACCTGTCCCACTATTCGTAGTTCGTAACGAAGTGTAGAACTATCGTTAGCCGGCCGTTTTGTCCCAAACGGTATTTTTACCGGTATCGTCGGTATTGTAGCCATTCCGATAGTAAAGTCGTTTATGGGGTATTCACAGTTCGTTAAGAACTGTGTATAGTATTCTCGGCCTGGGGGGTCTACAAATGTCAGGGGTACTAATGTCAGATGGCTACATATATACCGATATGGCAATACATTCTGTTAGTATAACATAAATACTGGTAAGGGGGTACAAATACAATTTGTACGTAGGTGCTACGTAGGTGCTACGTAGATTCAACGGTAACGGGGATGGGAGGGGTACGCCACTCACCACTCTGCTGATTTACACGCCCTCTACTCGTGTGCCCCACACGAGTTAGGTCGGCATTGACGAGTTCGCGCCTTGCCACTAGCGTGGGCCACACGGAATTCAACGGTAACGGGGATGGGAGAGGGTACGCCACTCGTGTGCTCCACACGAGTTAGGCCCGTTGTGCTGATTTACACGCCCTCCACTCGTGTGTGGCCCACGAGTTAGGTCCGTATTGAAGATTTTGCGCACTGAATGTGAATTATGGAGATGGACCCCTCGCCCCGAGCAGCCGCGCCGTGGCGCGCCTTGGCCAACATGCGCCCTCAATGGGTGGCCCCATCACATGCGGCGCCGGGTGCCGCCCGAACCCAGTCCGTCTCATTCAACGATTTGCCGCGATGAGAGAGGTGAGTACCGCCGTACTTCCAGGCCCATCATTTGGACGTGTACTGACGTTTTTGTGTTGTTTTTGTGTTCCAGCGTAGCAGCAGGGGCGGTACCAGCCAGCTAGCAAGCCATGGCGTCAAAAGGTGAGCTTTTGCGTTGTGCAGCTTGCATTGGCCCCGTACTAACATTTGGGTGGTTTTGTAGCAGCAGCGCAGCAACTCGACCAGAAGCGGCAGCAGCGGCGGCACCAGCCCACGAGGAAGCCATGGCGTCAAAGGTGAGCTTCCCGCGTTGTGCAGCTTGAATTTGGCCGCGTACTAACATTTGGGTGGTTTTGTGAGCAGCAGCAGCGCAGCAACTCGACCAGAAGCGGCAGCAGCCAGCCAACGAGCAAGCCATGGCCATGGCGTTGAAAGGTGAGCTGTCCGTGTTTAACAGCTGGTATTATCTTCATGCTAACATTTTGCATTCTTCTGTGTACCACCACCACAGCGCGGAAACATAGTCAGCTACCAACTACGGCGGGAATAACGAGCAATCAAGGTGGACTCGGAAGGGCTTCTTATAAGTTAGACGTGGGCTTCGTGTTAGACTCTGTAGACGTCCGTGTGAGTTCCGTATAAGCGAATAGTTGGTTCCGTAGAAGATGACAAATGGCTTCATCCTCCACAGTACAGTTTGCCATGTATTCGATTTAGCATGTCTTTGAAGAAGAAGAAAACATTGGGATACGCCCGTTATCAAGAACGAATTTCACGTGGGAGTCGAAGGACGAGCAAGCGCTGTTACTCTGCGCTCTTCTGCTGTCGCGACATGACCAGAGCCACCACTAAAAACGACGAGGCGGACGAGGCTCGACCCCAGGCACCGAGCGAGTCGAAGTCCTCACAATTGCCTTCTGGGTGCACTCGTGAGCGCAAGCGAAAGCGCGAGCAAGGCGATGGCAGGACAGCGAAGAACAAGACGTCGAGGGTGAAGAAACGTGCCGGGGGCAAGGCTACTGAAGGTATTGAAGGAATGGCGACTCGGCGGACAAGAAGTGCGGCGAGCAAGACCACTAACGGCATTGAAGGCGAGACGACTCTGGAGACACGAAGTGCGGCGGCCACGAACACTGTTGAGGACGAGACGACGGGGATGGCGGGGCAGGCAATTGTGACAGACAAGTCTGGTGAAGATGTTGAGGACGAGACGACGCGGCAGACACGCAACGTGGTGGTGAGTGACGATCAAGAATTTTCGCTGGATGACTAGGAAGAAGCGGTGCCGGCGATGGAAAACATGCTCAAGGCTTGGAAAGGCACCAGCCGGCAGATGGGCAAACGCGGACCAGAAGAACGATTCAACTTCAGCCCATTCCAGTGCTGCTCTCTCGCCCAGAAGTATTTTGTGGCACGTAATCCGGCAAAGAAGTGGACTATGAGCGACTTGCAAAAACGCAGAATTTCAGCTTGTTCGATGGTTATGTGAGAGAGCTGAGAGACAATGAACCCATGGTTAAATCGCTTCTCAAGATGGCGTTGGTCGGACAGCGCGAGAGTGCTGCAGGAAGGCCCAGGAAAACGCTGACAGAAAGGGCTGCGAAGGCCAAGGAAAACTCCAAGTTGAAGGCGTTTATCAAGAGGGCGTTGTCGACCGAGCAGCGTGAAATTGTGAAAGCCAAACCCAAGGATGCAAACATTGAAGACTTAAAGGAAGTAGTTGCGAAGCTGGACATGCAGAACAAAGAGGGTCTTACGAAGCAGGAGCAGCTTCAAGAGGAGATTAAAAAATTGTGAGGAGCAGCACAAACGTGCGATTACGGAGCTGAAAAAGCAGCACGAAGTTGAGATTCGAGACCTGCAGAAAAAATTGACTGCCGCGGAGGCAGCGCTCAAACTGTTGGAGGGTGTGCTGACTGGAAGTGGCAAGTCTCCTGACTCTGGACGCGATTTGAAGAAGAACGCAGCAAGACTGGAAGAGAAACCGAGTGAAGGTGATTCTCCGTAGTCGAGCTAGTTGCTTTAGCAACAAACTTGACAAACGTAAAAAGCGCTGACAAAGAGAGAGGAAAATGTTGAGGAAAAATTCACAGAGCAGCAATTTGAACGCGGGTGTCTTGACGAGGAGTGGGCACCTCTGCGGCGCAAACTAAACCATGTGGAAAGTGAAAAGGAATGGTGGCAACGTAAACTAAACGAGGCAAATAATGACAAGAACAAGGCAAAGGATGACGTTGTCCGGCCAATGAAAGAGGTCAATCGCCTGGATCATGGATGGGAACGTGAGCACGAAGTCGTCTTCGATTTGGAAATGAAGCTGTTCTCGTTCGATCAGTGCTGTGCCACGGAGACCCGCGTTGAAGACGTATTCAGAAGACTCAATGATGGCCGTACGTATATTTTGTGTGTGTGTGTGTGTGCGATTGCGTTTTGCTCACTTACTTTGTGTTTTTGTTTTTACAAACAGGCTGTAATGGTACACCAAAGATGGAGCAATGCAGCACACTTGTCGAGGCAATGGAACGCGTCCGCCCGGATGCGGTATCCACCCTGAAAGGAGATCTCAATGATGTTTTCCAAACTCGGAACTTGCTGTGCCACCGGGGTGATGCTGTTAATTCGATTAACCACGACTGGTTTAAAAGCTTTGCAGCCGGATTGAAATCACGTTGGAAATGCTGGAGGAGTTGCTGAAGAAGAAGGACAACTAGCTTTGGTGGGCAGCATTGCGATTTTCATGTCTTGCCTGTGAGCTCTACTTAGCTGCGTATAAGTTTAATCCACTTTGATTGGTCAAAAGTTTTGATTTTAATGTCTTGCATGTGAGCTCGTTATAAGCTATATATAAGATTAACGCACTTTGATTGGCCAATATTCAGTGATAATGTTGAAGTGCGAGTTACTTGTATATAGTAAGGTGGGTAGATTGTGTTACTTCTCTCAATGGAGTGAACTCTAATATCCATTCCTCGTAGGAAAAAACCATCCTAATCAGTGTTTCTCCTGGCTACCTCCTAGCCTCCGCGTCGGCCGTTTCTGTTGCCACCGCCTTCTCTTCTCTTTTGTTCGTCCACATCCGCACATCTCCGTCCAAGAGCTTCAAAAGTCCTTTGTAGAGTAGGTGCTCCTCTCCTTCCGTTGTGAACGTTGCCATAGTGCTTTCCTTGTGTCCACGGCCTGGTTTGCTAGCCAGTGATGGGTCCACGACCCCACTTCCAGTTGATCTGCTAGTCTCCTTGATTGTTGGTTCCAATACCGTAGTTTGGCCGCCTTCGGAGGTTTCCGTGCCCTCATCATTCGCAATATTAGTGCACTGTCGCCGACGACATGAATGCCCACCCACTGTCTCTCTGCAGCGTATTGAAGCATCCGATGGAGCCCAATAAATTCCGCCACGTCGTTAGTTATTGATGGTTTTCCAAGGGCCGTTGTCGCAGCCCACACCAGTGTTCCTGTTTGGCCTTGTTGTTCCAGTTCCACCACGACGCTACCACTGCCTCCGGTTCGGGTGCGAGTTACTTGTAGTATGTCGCTGTAAACTATGGCGCCCTCCGCGTTTCCTACCATCAACACGACTAGCTTTAGTTATGGCTGTTACCTTCCCCGGGGCGGTGCTGGCACCATGCAGTGTTTACTTGAGGTGGCATTCATCGCGCCAAGCTAAAGTAAGGAAATCTCCAGACTCTAGCTTAGATGATTGATGCAATTGGATGATGCAAGCTGTTAGAGTTTGTATCTCACTTTGGCATCTACTCGACGCCATGCAGCAGCAACGCGAGAGAGAACAACACGTGATTCAACAACGCGCGAGACAACAAGAAGCGGTTCAGCGCGAAATTAACGCAGCGGAGGCGGTGCTGGAGGCTCCGAGAGTGCTCAATGAAGAACGCCGCCGTGATCACGACACTGACAACGCGGGGGAGCAGGTGGACGTCCGGCGCCACGATTACACATTGGCAAGTTGGGAGTCTAACTGGAGCGACGAGGACTACCTCCTGGCGCTGCAGGAAAACGAATTGCAGGTGCGCCATCGCCGTCGAGAAGACCACCGCCAGCGTTTTGCAGAGCATGGAGTTAGAGATCTATTCGAAGCGGAATCCAGCAGCGACGAGAGCGCTACCGATGACCCGATCCGTGCTGCCAATAATGGATCTGGCGAGAGCAGTAATCATGACCACGAATTGCCGCCGGGGCAATAAATGGATTCGGTCTTAGGACCACAATGGCTGCTGGTACGTCGTCCCCAGTCAACCGACCTGGAGGGCAATTGGCTGCTCAACCTCTGGTCGAACCAAGTCGTGTCATTCAATGGTTTGGGAGCGAAGAAGAAAGTTGATTATGGTGGCATCAGCGGTGAATCAGAGAGTGCTACTACTATCGCCAACTAAAAGCAATTAATGGTGAGCAGGAACGGAGGATGGAGGTTGGAGAAGTTTTAAAAATCAAGGAATGATTTAGACGGCGCTGTTAACGGTTCTCAGCTTCAGCCGCATTGTGACGGATTATGTACAAAAACACCCTGCGAAAATACTTAGAATATTCTTTCTCTTCGAGAAAGGAAAAGACTTGGCGTGCCCGGAAGAAGCTTAGTTTTACTTCCGTTTTGACGATGGAAGCAGCCCGTGTCCGCGCGAGTGCTCGTGAAAGTGCTTCTTTTGAAGATTACCTCGAAGCATTAAGACATTCACGTCGCTTGGTAGGAGATGGTATCGCGAGGCATAGAGCTGCGGACAACCTGACGTACACGCACGCGCGTTGGATGGAAGCACTCCGAGAGGCAAACAGAGCAGATGATGAGTATATTGCAGCTGTGACGTATGGTGTGGATCGGGTTCGTCAGGAGCGCCGGGAATATCAACTTCGTCGCATCGCTGATGTTGGGCTTTGATGGAGAGAACTAATAATAATAAGGTGAGGTGTATTGTGTTACTGATGCGCTGAGTCACCGAATTCTAATACCCATTCTTGCCTGGCATCCAGATCCTGACAAGTTCTGCCGGCCTCTGTGTTGCCGTCCTGATGGAGAGAACTAGCAGCGCCAGACACACCAGAACGCGATTGATGCCGTAACTTGCAAGTTTTTCGATTCGTTAATTTATAGCGAATTTAACACGGTGATTATCTGCATTCTTTCGCATTGAACGCAGAATTTTTTAAACTTCCAATAATTGCTCACTTGATAAACTTCCAATCTTTCCTTGTTAAACTTCGAATAATTGCTTCCTTGTTAAACTTCCAATAACTACTCTCTCTGCGCGGCGATTTCTCTAATGTTTGAAAAGGCTAGGAGAAGAAGATAACATGTTAGTGAGATCTGCATAAGATGTTTGTGAGATGAGGTCTATACAAGATGTGAATGAGATGAAACCCAGTTTTTGTAGAGCGCAGTGTCTTGCTTGCGATTTTCTCTCCGGTAGCTATATGACAAAGCCGTTGTCATCGAAAGTAACAAATGTAACGCCATTGACCACAATTATATATAGACACTACGGTACGGACGGTATCTTCAACCATGTTTTAAGCCGCTCTGAGCCAATAGCCCAGCACTTCGTCTTTTACCGCGCAAGAACCAGAAGTCACGGCGACATTTCCCTGCCAACATAGCCATGGTCACGCACGGGAAACGACAACGTGAGGATGAGAAGTCTGCATCAAGTGCCGATGACGATAATCTGCTAGCGCATCTCGATGCTCATTACCCAGAAGAACATGCCCAACCGGGTAAACCGCGATACAACAACAATCATGACAGGATTCATCGCGACGCGACTGCACCCCAGGTGTTTGTGCCGTTATTGCAAGAGTCTTTTCGCCATATGCACAATACTCCATCCATTGATCATCGTACAACTGCTACTGAAAGTGGAGATCATGAGAGTGATGACGGAGACTTACTGAAGCAGATCGATATCGAACGGAGACGTGAACGAGATCGACTTTACCAGCGCGAGCGTCGGCGATGTGAACGTGAGCGTACACAGTGTCGTACAACTGCTACTGAAAGTGGAGATCATGAGAGTGATGACGGCGACTTACTGAAGCAGATAGATATCAAAAGTCGTGAACAAGATCGACTTTGCCAGCGCGAGCGTAGGCGACGTGAACGTGAGCGGACACGGTGTGACCCGCTACAAACCGAAGTGAGACGTCCTAAAGTCAACAAGCCTGTGAAACCTCCACAAAGCGAAGATGGCGCTTGTGACGGTCGTGACGCAATTTTTGACCATGAGCTTCGTGAAAACGAGCGAGCAGATTGCATGAATCGACTTCAACAAGCGTTGGGGGCTGAGGGACTCGATGAATGTGCTTGTGCTGCGTGTGATCGACTAGTACTTCGTCGAGAAACACGTCGAGTGGATGATGACGATTGGACTTACATGGATAAGATGAAGAGGAGCTTAAAACGTACGACGAAAGTAAAGCTTCCCGATGATCTTGTGGCTCAGTACCGCGTCCCACCTCACTTGCCTGATTTAAAAACACGATGGTATCACCGCGCGGTGTACATTGCTACATGGATGATACCAACTCACCGCGAGCTTGGCTTTCAATATGCAGCGAATGCGACCGGTCAATTGAGAAGTGCAGGCTACCGAAATTCGCTATCGCAAATGGATTCTATGTTGGACGCCTTGACGAAAATTTGCGAGGACTTACACTACCGGAAAGACTATGACTCAGCTGGCTAGTATTCTTGCTGTTACGCGGGTGATGCGGGGTGGTCGTCATAGATGTATTCGTTCGCACTGCATCGCCTTTGACTGTACCCTAGGGCCTCCCATTTTATTATTGCCACGATCAATCGAAGACGTGTCTTCGTACCGGGTTGTCATGGTTGGTGATTTTACGCCGGTGCAGTCGAAGAAAGTACAAAAAATGCACAGGATTCGAAATCTAAAGGTTCGAGAGGTATTCAAGTTCTATCGCGAGAACAATCATTTGTACGGCAATGTGACGCCAAACGAATCGGTTCTGAATTCAGACTATTAGGATAGTGATGTTGAGAATAATTTCTTGGAGCATGTCGATGACAGCACCGGTGAATTAGATCGTGGTATGAATAAAGAGCAAGAAAATACTCGCGGGCAAAATGATGTTTTTCCTGTGGTGAACGAGGCTGAGGAGGCCGATATAGTCGAGAGAAGGATGGGACTATCAGAAGCATCCGCCCCCGTTATGGCGAGGAGCATCCAGTGACATCGAACGCTGGAGAGCGTCAATTTGAGATCCGCAGGTCCGACCAAATTTCCAACGATGCGTCTGAAGATGTATTTGCTCGTAAATTCCCACACCTTTTCCCTTTTGGACGGGGTCACCCAGGTGAATCTCGAGTGGTAAATGTTTCGGCTCAAGAATGCGTGAAGTATTACACTATGCTGAGCGAGTGCCAATTTGCTGAAGACGAGTTGTTCTCGCTGGTTGCATTTGACCGTATCGCGCTGCGAAACATGTACATCAACAACCATTTTCGTTGCCTGCGGTACCCTAATCTTCTAGACGGATACGAAAGCCTGACTGGTGAGCAAATAGGGCGAGCGGTTCTTGATAACGAACGAAGGCGCCAAGGATGCCTTCCTTGGCGTCCACAATCGGATTCCGTTGCCCAAAAATTCCTGACATCTGTGGAAATTGGAAGTAGATCACTTTGGGGCAGTAACGCCGAACGCTCGCAATGCAAACACAAGGCCTTGGCCTACCAAACACGCTTCGGCCAGCCTGCTCTTTTCGTTACTCTGACGCCGAATCCGGATAACTCGCTTGTTTTGGGACATTACGCTGGCATTTTGTCCGTAAAATCGTTGTTCGACGCGTTGGAATCGCGAATGCCAAATATTGCTGAGTTGAAAGCAGCAAGTCTCAAAAATGATTGTGCATCTACACGGCTGTTCATGCGTCAGGTTGATGCATTTATCAAACATGTACTTGGTATCGATCCTGTAACTAAAACGCGGCTGTCTTTTCGAGGATTATTGGGCGACGTGCAGGTATATTTTGGCATGGTCGAAACCCAAGGAAGGGGAACATTGCACATTCACATGTTGATATGGCTTAATAATTGCCCGTCCAATTATATCGCTGTTGAGCACTTGCTCAACAGCCCATCTCGAAAGCTCTTTCAAGATCGGGTGTCATCGTACACACAGAGTATCGTGTCAAATAACTTGCCAATTGACATTGAAAAGGACGGATGTTCACAGTGTGGAGCACCGTTTTCGGAGCTTGTTGGAATACGTATTCCTGATAGCGCTCGAAAAGACCCCATTGCAAAAGAACGAACCACTCCTACGAGACACAAAGTTACAGAACCTGCTCTGATCCAGTGTACCTCTTGTCAGTTTCGATTTAGCTCACAGCACTTGTTGCGAAACGCCCTGTTGAGATATTATCCAAATCAGTGGCCTCTGTGGAAGCGCCTCCTGTCAAGACAGGAGGTCAAAACACAGGCAGCCGTCGAATTGAGTTCTCGCGGGACAATGAAAAAGGCGATGGATAATATTGACGATCGAGAGACAAATTACGCCAGTTTAGTAGGTGAAAGTGCTGTTCACGCATTTTCATCGGATCAATTACACCAGCAAAATGGCGCTCAAAATGGGCTTTATAAATGCGACGAAGATGCGTTTAGGAGTGACCCACTGACCCGCTTGTTTGAGGTGTCACCTCCGTCCGTGGCAGATGAAAGAATGGATCGATCGTGCTTGGACTATATGGTTTCTGCATTGGCTGTGCACCTGAATCAGCACTTATGGAATCATACGTCCAGTTGCTTCAAGCAGTCTAAGACAACGACGGGTAGTTCGTGTTGCCGATACGGCTTTGCTCGTGAGCTTGTGGATCGCACTTCGTTTGCTGAATCAGGAGTGGAACTAAGCCGAAAACTTGGGCATGAGTACATGAATGGCTTCAACTACGAAAGTATGGCAACATTCAAGTGCAACCATGACATTCAAGTTCTGTTGGGGGTAGCGACGTAACTGATCGAATTTACTATTGCTGCAAGTATGTCACGAAGTTTCAAAAACGACTGGATTCACAAATCGCCTTCCGCGTCCGACGAGTCGGAGCTAGAGCCAGATCCGGAATCAGGACTCTGGATCTGGATAGCGCGGACGGCCTTCTTGGTTGGAGCGGTTGTCGCCGACGTGTTCGTCTTCTGTCGGAACTTGGATCCAAATGCTGACCGCTTCTGTCGTCCCTTGGCTCGCTCTCTCGCCCGCAACACCTCTTCCAACGCGTCGGCATCGGCGAGTCGATGCAGGGTGAGCTGGTCTGCCAGTTCTGGATCTCCCATGAAATGCTCCACGTGCTCTCGGCGGTCCTTCGGATTCCCGTCTTTGATCTTCAGTTTCGCACGAAGGGCCGCCACGTTCAAGCGGTAGAGATAATCCATCGGCGACTCTTCGGACCGCTTGCGGGCATGGTAATATTGCCACGCCACAGAAACTCCCAATCCACAATACTGAGTCTGAAAACTACGAAGTAGGTCGCTCCACTTGTTTCGCGTGGTGCGGCCCAGCTGTCGATACCAATTCTTCGTCGGTCCTGCGAGTAGATCCGCGAAGGTCAAACACATCTCTCCATCCTTAGCTTGATCCCTTAAGAACGCCGATTTGACCTTGCTAACCCATGCTCGCGCTCGATCCTCATCTTGATCTTTACCCGTGAACTCTTTGAGATCCGAGATCGCCGAGATCCGTACACGCTGGATCATAGAGGATCCACCAGATCCACCGGATCCGGCAGTCGCAGCGCGTCCTGAAGTTGAAACCTCCAGATCATCGGGGTCGTATTCCCAAGAATCCGGCGGAGGGGGATTCCGAGATCCAACCGACTCCATCTCCACATCCTGGGATCCAACGGGTTGGTTCGGAGCTGGTGTCGGCGGCCGTGTCGTCGCCTGTTGCTCCCGCAAGAACGTGCTCATGGCCGCTTGGAAGTACGTCTCTAGTTGCCCTGCGGACATCTGAGAGGCAGCTGTCGGTGCTCGATGAGATGTCGCAAGCGGTGCCTGATCCTCCGATGACGACCTAGTCCATGATGGCCAAGAATCCGATCTGGGTGGCAATGCTGGCACCGTTCGGTCCTCGGTCGGGACCTGGATCCGCGGTCGGAGTTCGGATCTGCTCCGCGGCAGGATCTGCTGTCTTCCGATTTCGGGACTTGGCTCTGGACTGGAGCATTGACGCTCCGGTAGGTCCAAGCGGCATACGCCTGGGCTGTCCCGAACTGTCCGAATCTGGTTCCGAAGTTGCTGATTCATAGTGCGATGATCCAGTTGCACTGACCTGGTGTTAGGTCCCTCTCAGATGTCCGCAGGGCAACTAGAGACATACTTCCAAGCGGCTATGAGCAAGTTGATCGGGCATTGTTCGTGGCTCGGTGACGGGTCCCTTCAGGATGCCAATCTGCTTCAGCTTCAGGATCTGCATCACTGGATCCTGCTTCACGAAGTTGCGTAGATTCTTGTGATGATACGCATATTCAAGGAGTTCAAAGATCCATCCGCCTGGTCTTCAGCCTCGGAGTCAGGCGCCCTGGGTTGTTTCCGCCCAGTCTTGGTCTTCTTCTTCTTAGACTTCGTCGCCGGCGGCTTCGGAGCTGGATCCGACTTCAACGGAGGTGGGTCCCGGCTGCTGGTCGTACGTCCGGTTTATGTTGAGTATGGATCCAGCTTGATGAACGAGTATGGCTCGGGTTTTACCTGCTCGCTCAGCGGATCTCGATTCGCATCGAGATCCGCGGGGGTCCCCGAAGGGACCTGGGGAGGAAGTCGAGGTTTCTCTTCCAGATCCGAATCCGAATCTTCCTCTTTTTGTCTGTCGACAGAATTCCTCGCAGGGCTTTGTCGATCTGCGGATCTTGCTTCATTCAGCAGCGTCGTCGTCGATCCGACGTCCGATGACGCTTCTTCCCCTGGTTCAATCTTTACTTGCACATCTTCTTCTTTCTCGGACTCACGGTGAAATCCAGAGTCCTCAAGAGATCCGGGCACGCGCACCATTGTGGTGTAGCCGGATCCGTCAAAATCTGACCAAGACTGGATCCACTTCCCAACTGCGCCCAGACACCGACTAACGGAGGGGTACTCCGATATCCGTGATACGGCTGAACTTCTCACCTTGTGTACCCGTCGGTGGGCTGGATCTGCTCTCTCGGGACTCCGAAGGGGTGCAGTTTGCGATTCTTGAACGTCTTGGCGGGACGCGGAAAAATTTAGTAGCATGGAACTCTTCACTCTACTGCCGGTTATTGGATCCAGATCCTAAGCGATTCTTCGAGCTTGGATCTGGCGGCCTGGACTGGATCCTGGGCCGAGGGTTGCCTTTGGGGTGTGGTTGTTGCCTTGCAGTTACTTGCCGCTTCCTGTAGCGGGGATCTTGGGGGTTGAGACACTGAAGGATCCGCGGGTCAAGTAAGGAAGTCCGTTGGATCTTGGATCTGCACTTGAATATATGTCACTAGAGTAGGTAAGGATCTGGCCAATTTATTATCCAGTCTTACGCTAACTACTAGATCCAATACAACTAAAGTCTGCTTAGTGTCGGGAGGCCAATGTCGTTCCTCTTCCAGGCACTTTGCAAACACTTGTGGGCTATGGAGCAAATTCAGTTCTGATTTACGTTATGTCCTATACCGTAGTGGATCCTACCTCGGTATCCTCTAAAACAGCTGTACAACTGTCGCTACTTGTGGCTTTCCTTGCATCTCATTCTTGACTATCGTCGTCCACTGCTATATCACTGCCCATCCTCGAAGTAATCACTGGATCGTGGATCCTGCATCTAATCAATTGTCGGTAGATCGTGCGTCTAATCAATTGTCGGTAAATCGTGCATCCCATCCTCTTGTCTCACGCCGCTCTTGTATCTTCGTCAGCTCGTTTCGTCATATGCCCGCCTCCTTCCAACCTCGTTACCTTCCGGACCCGTCGCCCGTTATCCGGGATCTACGATCCAAAGTGGTAGATCCAAGATCCAGGATCCAAGACCCAAAGTGGCGGATCCACGATCCAAAGTAGTGGATCCAAGATCCAGGGTCCAAGATCCAAAGTGGTGGATCCAAAATCCAGGATCCCAGATCCAAAGTGGTGGGTCCCAGATCACGGATCCAGGATCCCAGGTGGCAGATCCAAAGTCCAGGGTCCCAGGTAGTAGATCCAGGATCCAGGATCCCTGTTGATAGACCCACGATCCGAGATCCACCGGGTCCTGGTACGCGACCTGATCCTATTCGTGATATAGGGGAACCCTAGTCTCTTCGTTTGCATAATCCACAGAATGGGGAACTGGATCTGTCTTTCCGGATCCCTCGACCAAATCTGTCACAGATCCGGAGTAGTGACCTCGCCTCTTTCTCATTCTTTCTTAGTCATTCTCCATCTCCGTCATTTCCGCGATCCACTTTGCCACATGGCCGCTTCACTGCATTTTTGATCATTCTTCGTTTTGCAACATTCCCAAGACTTCTCTACTATCCGCCGCAATGGATCTATTAAGCGTAATTCAAGACGAAGTGCTGGAACAGAAAGAGTAAGAAGCTCACAACATGTTCTCACGTGTTGCAGATCTCCGTGGGTTCATCATGACCGAGAACCCTGCTCCCGACGTGACGGTCACGCTCAAGCTGTGTTGTCTCTCGGCTGAGCGGCTCATGGGTAATCGTGGAACGCGTGTTACTGCTGTCGATGCGACCCAGAAGACCGTGTTCGAACCAACAGCAGAAGCACTAGCAAAAGTACTTTCAAAAGTAAACCCGTTCTTCAGCCTAACCATTTTCATATGCTGTTTGAGGGGCGTAGCGGAACATATTTTTCGATGTCTTTTTCAGCGTTGCCCCTCAGCAACCGCGGCGACCAATCGCCGTGAAGATGCTCGGCAGCTTTGCTGCCATACTAGTAATACATACTAGTATCTGTCATCCCTGTTGGCTGTTGACTAGCTTCCGGTTGTTGGCTCACCGTACTTGACCATCAGCTGTAGTGACTCAGTGGTTCACGCTTTCACAACCCCAAGAAGTAAACGTCTACAAGTTTACATTGGTGCATTTTGCAGCAGTAGTGCTCTTTGGATCTCGAGCTCCTAGTTTCGTTGGCTATGCGAGGGTCTGAAGTTGTTTTTACAGTCGGCACAGGAAATATGTTCTTATCGGCAAATGCCATATTACGACTAACCACTTGGCGTTGAGCCCACAAGTTGGTCGAGAGCCATGCTCGGTCTACGTCGTCTGAGCAGCGGTTGCTTGTCAAATGTAACACCGTCAAAGAGGCGCGTGCAGGGTCAATCCTTAATCGGGTGTCGACGTGTGGCCCTGTTAACGCTGTCGATCGGGTGGCCTCGTGATCCACACTTTCGGTAGTGGGCGGCGGCTTCCACATGATTTCCAAGCGTGCCGGACAGTTGCTGCGACGACAATGGTGTGGAGAAGAGAACTTTCGGCTGGTAGTTCTCCTAACCGGATGCTGCTTCACGCATGGGCCTCGCAATACCGGATTAGTCTATCTGCTCGCTTGAGTATCCGTCTCGGTAGTTAACTACACCAACTGGTCCCAGGACTCCGGTGTCTATCCACGAATCTGGCACCACGTTAAATGGGCAAAATGTGAAGCTCCAAGTATGAGGAACGAGAGCAACCGATACGAAGCCTAACACCCGTGAATTCATTGTTCTTGCGCTATCACTACAGTGTGTCGAAGCTACAACTTCGTCAGCCAAAATATTTCGTCCGAGGTGAACTACTTTATCGTTAGTAGACATAGCAGCAGCCGCAGAATCGGCTGGCCTCCTTCAGCATTTGGGGTGCTCGATTCGGCACTATCCACAACCAGTGCGCCACGAATGCCATGTGCTTCCAGCAACCACCAAGCCATGAGGTGAGCAACTTATGGCAATGGCTCGACGCTGGTCCTGCTCCGACCATTTTGAAATCGGCAGAGGAGGAGCGACATCTACCATGCAGAGGTCAATACCATCGAAGGCTGCCTCCTTCATTGTGCTAATGCTGTTTCAAGTCGTCCTCCGTCTACCCCACGTCTCCGCTCAATTCGGCTCAGGTAGTGGGTCGCTCTTCACTGATGTCGACTCACCTCGTGACACAGCGACTGTAACCGTGGAGTCGCTCTTTGGTCAAGCACAAGGTCTCCAACTGGGCGGCAGCATCCTGGCCGCAGTTTCCATCATTGTCGGTGGCGTCATGGTTGTCTTTGGCTTCAAACTCATGCGAGCGACTCTTTTCGCCATTGGGTTCGTGGCCGGCGGCGTTGCCATTGCGATGATCGCCGAGCGAATGTTTCGCGACGAGACGTGGGTGGTCATGGCGTCTTGGATCGCGTTCGGGGTAGGAGGCATTCTGTGTGGCGGAGTTATCCTGTATTTGTACCCGCTGAGTACGTTCGTTGCGGGCGCGGCGACTGGAGTCATGACAGCCATGATCTTGACAAACTCGGTCGGGTACCTCATCTACCCAGGCCACACGACAGATCTGCTCATTCTAATGTGCGTCGTGCTCGGAATTCTATTCGGTGTGCTCGCATTGAAGCTGGGGAAGCCCGTACTCATCGTCTCGACAAGTCTCTTCGGTGCTGGATTGGTGGCGTGGGGTGTCGGCTACTTCGTCGGAGACTTCCCAACCCCCAACGACCTGGAGCAGTACGCTTCGGAAGACATCAATGGAGACACGGTGTACTCCATCCCGGCTGCGTGGTGGGGATACCTCGCTGGAATCATCGTGCTTTTCGTGTTTGGAGTGTACATTCAGTCATGTAAAACTGCGCGGAATGTCAAGGACAACAGACCCAAAGGTTTCGGCAAACGCGTCGATGTCAATGAGTACGTCGAGAAAAAGACCCAACGCAACCAGAACCAGGATCGCCCTGTCATGGAAGCCCCGCGTCGTCAGCGGCAAGTGCGGCGGGAACGACCAGTAAGAGAGGAACGTCAACCTCGACAGGTGCGCGAAGTCCGCGAGCAACAAACTCCTAGCAAAAATCGCAGCACGAAGCAACCGAAGCAGCAGACACCACGGCCCATGGCACGTCGTCGACCATACGCAGATATGAACGCCACAGATGATGTTGTGCAGTATGAGGAGCGGGCACCGCAGCAATATTCGATGCCACCTCGCCGACAATACGTAGCCACGGATGATGTTGTGCAGTCACCACAGCAATATCCGACGCCACTTCGTCGACAATACGCAGACTTGAACGCAACGGATGAGATTGTGGAGTACGACGAGCAGTTTGCTCAACCTAAGCGCGTGATCTACTCGGAAAGGGAGTCCGATCTGTACGACTTCGAGGCCAGCCGCGAACCGTGCCGCATTTGCGGAGACTACGTCCACCGAGACAGCTCGTGCTGCTCCGAAAAGGTTGTTCGCATCGACCGGCGTTAGATGGACGATGTCGCGTAGCTAACCCAGAACACTGCGCTAGAATATTTAACACACGAATGGGTTGCCACTTACGTTTACCTTGCATGATTTGGCTGTCACCTCTCAGTTCAGTTTGAAAGCACAGCACGTGGTGGCCATCAACATGACCCCGCATCTACCTGTTCGTTGACTTAAGTCATCCAGAAGTGGTGGTAGTGAAGTGAACGATTTGATGCGGTGGAAGCACCTGGCATATTGGTGATCGGAAGTCCACAAAAAACTCACGCTAGACTGTTCGTTGGCCACATCCATTTCTTCAGTTTGCATCGAGGTGACAAGTACATTTACGGACAGCAAAGAGCGTACCAATGACGGGTTCACACCATTTCCCAGAGACTCTGCTCGTACTCGTAGCAAGTCAACTCATTGCGACAGCAACTTGCGCGAGCAATGAGACGGTCACCGCAAGTGACTCAACGGGGTCGCCTTTCGATTCGGCAAAGGGTGTCCATCTCGGCGGCAGCATTTCAGCAATGACAGCAATCGCGCTCGGCATCGTGACGGTGGTTCTCGGGTATCGACTTTTTCGCGCAACGCTTTTCATGGTCGGATTCGCGTTCGGGGGATCAGTCAGCGCGATGGCAGTGGAGAAAGTTTTTGCAGCGGAAGAATGGGTCGTCACTGCTTCGTGGGTTGCGTTCGTGGTCGGGGGTGTCCTCTGTGGCTTCGTTGTCCTGTGTTTAGCATCACTAGGCATCTTCGCTGTTGGAGCGATGGCTGGTGTTGTGCTGGCGATGGTCCTCAGCGATGCATTCGGCTACATGTTGTACCCGACCAGCCCCGGGACAGTCCTCGCCTTGTTGTGTGTAGCTCTTGGTCTCATCGGTGGGTTTCTGGCGCTGACACTGGAGAAACCCGTTTTGATTGTCGCTACCAGTTTGTTTGGTGCCGGGGTTCTGGTGTGGGGCATTGGGTACTTTGCCGGCGACTTCCCAACGTTCAGTGACCTCCAGCAGATCGCGACGCAAGACGCCAATGGCGATTGGAAGTACTCCATCCCAGGGGCTTGGTGCGCCTACTTTGCTGGCTTCGCAGTGCTCTTCGTCCTGAGTCTGTTCATTCAGTTCCGTAAAACGTCTCGACACGGTCAGTACCACAAGCAGTACGCAAAGCAGCATCGAACAAGAGGTGCCCCATACGTCCGAGCATAGGAGGTAAAGGGACAAAGTTCTCTGCAAAATGTGATCCGACGACGTCGTGGCCTTGCGGTTGAGTTGTCCCTCGTGAAGTCGCCATCTTTCTCAGCTCATGACAGCAAAGCAGACATAGAGTTCGCCACGAGCTGGCAACGTCCATGTCACTTAGACTACTCCAGCTTGGGCTGCCTTCTTCCGCCGAGAGCTAATGCAGGGCTACAGTGGCTGTAGTGAGTGGCAGCCGATTTCCGCGATCCACCGCGTTGAAGCAAGCGAGTGGTTGCAATTTACGCTTCGGCCATGTCTACCGCCGCCTGCGACGAGCTCCGCAGAGGGAATTGGACTCCAATTTGGAGTCCATCATGCATAATGCAGAGGCCGAGCTGATGGCAGTGCGCTGGCGTGGGTTTCCTCGCGTTTTCCGCTCCGAGGACGTTTTGCATGGAGCGCGGATCGTCACTGTAATTGAAGCCACTTTTGCTCCGTCTTTGCGTGACCCAATAATAATCAGAGATGTGATACGCAGAAATAGAGCAGCACATTTTCGGCATCGCGAAGAGCTCAGCTTCCGAGCACCCCCGCGCGCCGCCGCCTTGAGCAACCGCCGCGCGGATGGTGCCACGACGACAAGCGGAGAGCTATACAGGCTGTCATCACAGCGAAACTCACTAGAGCTCTCTCAACGTGACGCATCGAAAGTCGATGTCGCCCGATCGCGATCGAAATGGTGCGTGCTGGGACAGCCTGCGCGTCCCGTTTGCCAGCGAAAAAGCGTCCAGCCCTGCTATTATACGTCCAGATGGACTCGCTTCGAGGCTGGCCAGATTGCCGGCGGCCACAGATCCACCGCACCAACACTCCCCAGAATCAACACCGGCGACGGCAGCATCGGCGGCAATGCAACATCGCAAGACGGGCGCAAAATGGCCGCAAACTTTGCGCTCGACCTTTCTGGTGTCCGAAGTGCCACTGTGCGAAATTTCCTTCCGCAAAGATACTCTTACAAACAAGTGCACAACCGTTGAAGCCGGGACGCTGGCTATCTGCTGATTCGGTATCCACTCGCCATTTGCGCCACATCGGCGCTGCACTCATTTTGCAACTGGCCTCCCAAGCCCGAGGACCATGCGCCTTCCTTCCGCGCTCTCGTCCGCGGCGCTGCTGCTGGCGTCCGCCGCCGCGCAGACCACCACCACCACAGACGTGTACACCCCTTCCGCGCTCTCCGCCGCCGGCAACGTCACGGGCCTCCCGGGCGGCAACGAGTTCTGCGGCTCCGCGCGCGTGCGCAAACCGTGGGGCGCGCTCACTGCCGACGAGCAGGCTCTGTACCTGGAGGCCACGGAACTGGCCGTGGCGGACGGCGGCGTGGCCGACTTCTCCGCCATCGCGGCCGACGCCCTGGGCCAGGCGCAGGGCGAGTTCTCGTGCGGCTTCTTCAGCTGGCACCGCCGGCTGCTGCTCGCCTACGAGTCGTACCTGCGCGACCTGGACGAGCGCTTCGCGTGCCTGACGCTGCCCTACTACGACGTGCACACGGCCTACGTGCAGGCGGTGAACGGCGACTGCGCCAACATGTTCGAGTGCAGCGGCATCTTCGGCGCCATCGGCGGCGCGCCGAACGCCACGGACGAAACGTCCCTCACGTTCGACGGGGTGGAAGCCACGGGCTACGCGGTGAGTGGCTCCCGTACCAAGAAAGCTGCGACGACGAGGACAATTGCGGCTACATCGTCCGCGACGATCTTTCCAGTAAGGGCGTCCCCAGTGCTGCCAGCTTCGGCTCGTTCCAGAGCGTCGTGGCCACCTCTGGAGACTACGCCACGTTCCTGGAGGGCATCCAGTACGGAGTGCACAACGAGGTGCTTGACGCCGTTGGAGGAGCGTTCTCCACGGCGGCTGCAGCTCGAGATGTGCTGTACTACTCGTGGTACTCGGCGCTGGACATGTACTTGCACGTGTACCACTTGTGCCGCATTGGCGTCCCTCTAACTTACGACCAGGTTGTCGAGAGTCTGGAGGCGTACGCCAATGCCACGCAGACGTGCGGCGGAGTGGACGGGGTGGACGCCACGTCCGCCATCATCATGAGGACTACCGTGGACGGAGAAGTCGTGGACGCGTCGCAGCACCCGACGCTCGGCCAGTACTTCGGCTACGTGGGTAGCGACAACTGGAACTATGCCGATATCCAGCAGCTCGGAGACTACTCGTACACGTACCAGCTGCCGGAGATGCTGCGTCAACAGATCTTGAGTAACAACGACATGTGCACGGGCTTCAACCGCGCGTTCGCGGCTTCGTACACGGCGGTGAACGCCGCTGCAGTCAAGAGCACGACCACGACCAAGACGACCACCAAGACCACCACCACCAAGACGACAAAGATCGTGAACGGCAAGAAGGTGACGACCACCAAGGTGACAAAAGTGGTGACGAAGGCCAACAGCACGTCGTCGTCGTCCGCCAAGTCGACGGTCACCAGCGGCCAACTTGTGAGCAAATATGGCTACACGTACCTGGGCAACTTCAGCACGAGCAATGTGGCGTATGGCGAGGGCACGATCGTGACCAACGGATACACGGGCTACACGCCGTACTACAGCAACGGAGCCATCACGACCAAGCACAACGGTATCGTGAGTGCGAACTACTCGTCGAGTTCGAGCTCCGCTAGCTCGACGACGTCCAGCACTTCCGCTCGCATGGACGCCACGTACTCGAACACGTCGAACGTGGTCATGAACGTGACGGTGGGCACCAGCTTGGTGGCTCGCAACGTCACGGCTTCGGTGGCCACGTCGGGTGCCTACTGGGCCTGGCTGCAGACCGCCTACAACGGCCTGTACACTCGTTTCGAGGGCAACCTGGACCTGGTGGCCACGCACATGAAACTGCTCGAGTGCTACACGTTCGACAGCGTCTACGGCTTGTCAAACTACACGACCACCTTCGTGACGGACAAGAATCTGATCACCAACCGCGTGGAGTGTGGCCAGCGCATGGACCTGGTCCGTTCCGGCCTGCTTCAGTTGGCTGTGCGCTCAACGGCGTACTCGTCCAAGAGCATTAAGTTCGCTAGCTCGACGGTGATCAAGACCATTCGCACGTCCTACAAGCGCGTGACCACCCGCAAGACCACGTACATCCGCAAGTCGTACACCCAGAAGGTGCAGAACTCGCTGGAGTCGACGCAGGAGGCTCTGGGCAACATCACCGTCACGTCGACGAGCGGCTCGGGCACTGACGAGACGTCCACCACGGTTGTGGACACTGGCTACATTGCATCCAACACGACGAGCACGACCCAGCAGACCGCCAAGAACGCGACGGCTGTGACGACCTCGAGCAGCACGACGACGACCACGACGACGGCTGCCAACGTGTCGGAGACCTTGTCTGAAGCGTCCTCCGGCTCGACTTCGGGATCGACCGAGCTGGGCGTGTCGGGATCGAGCAGCGAGACGGCCGGCAGCTCGGATGCGGGATCGTTGACCACGGCTACGGGTTCGAACGGCGAGACGACTACGACTACGGCCACAGGTTCGGGCGGCACCATTGAGACGACCACCACGGGATCGGGCGGCAGCATTACGACTGCCACGACGGGCTCGGGTGACACGACGACAACTGTCACCACTGGATCGGGAGCGTCGACCACAACAACGGGTTCGAACGGCGAGACGGGCACTTCAGGGGAGGGAGTGTCGACTACTACTACCGGTTCGAACGGCGAGGCCATTACGACTACGGCTACTGGCTCGGGCGGTGTTATCGAGACGACCACCACGGGATCGGGCGGCAGCATTCAGACCGCCACGACGGGCTCGGGTGCTACGACGACCACTGTCACCACTGGATCGGGAGCATCGACGACCACGACGGGCGGAACACACTCGAGCTCCACCACGACGTCCGGTGGATCAACCACGACGACTGGAACTACGACTGGTTCGACGACCACCTCTGGCGCCACGAACGAAACGACCTCGACCACCAGCGGAAACACTGCCTCGACCACGACTACCACGGGCTCAAACGGCGAGACTGCCACGACGACTGGCGGAAGCACCACGACGACCACGGGCTCGAACGGTGAGACGATCACGACGACCACCGGTTCGAACGGCGAGACGGCCACAACGACGGGCGGAAGCACCACGACGATCACGGGCCAGACCACGACTACCACGGGATCAAATGGCGAGACGATCACGACGACCGCCGGCTCGAACGGCGAGACGACTACGACGACCACCACCGGATCGGGCGGCGCCATCCAGATCACCACCACCGGATCCGGCGACTCTATCGAGACTACCACTACGGGATCGGGAGCTACGACGACGACGGTGACCACGGGATCGGGTGCTTCGACCACGACGACCGGCGGCGACTCGACCTCCACCGGCTCGAGCTCGAGTCAGACCACCACTTCAGGATCGAAGACCGGAACTTCGACTTCGACGTCTACTGTTGGTACCAAGACTCCTGGTGTTACCCCTGCTGCAACCACGCCTGGCGCAACCCCTGCTGCCACTACTCCGGGCGATACCCCTGCCGTCACGACGCCTAGCGCCACTCCTGCCGCCACGACGCCTAGCGCCACTCCTGCCTCCACGACGCCTAGCGCCACTCCGGCTATCACGACGCCCAGCGCCACCCCTGCCGCTACCACGGAGCAGTCTGAGACGTGCATTGACGTTTCTGTGGAAGGCGATGCTACGTACTGCATCGAGGGTCCCATTTGCAGCGGTTCTGGTGATTCTCCTGCTGGATCGCTGTGCCCACTGAAGGGCGACGTTGCTGTGCAGGACTGCCACGAGACGCTGTCAAGCTACACGAACTCTAGCACTTGTGTTGCTCCCATGGATGCTGTGTGCGAGAAGATCAAAACTGGTGCCTGGGGTTGCGTCTTCGGCACGCCGCAAAAGACTGCTACTCCGGCCCCAACTACGACGGAGACAGAAGCTCCTACGCCTGCTCCAACCAAGACTGACGAGTCGACGCCTTCCCCGACTACAACGGAGACGGAGGCCCCAACGCCTGCTCCGACCAAGACTGGCAACTCGACACCGGCCCCGACGACGACAGAGAAAGAGGCTCCTACGCCTGCTCCGACCAAGACTGGCAACTCGACGCCTGCTCCGATTGCTACGGAAACGGAGAAGCCCACACAAGCTCCGACGACGGCCGATACCAAGACTCCGGCCTCGACTACTACGGAAACGGAGAAGCCTACGCCTGCTCCGACCACGGAGGACACGACCCCAGCCCCTACCACCCCGTGCCCGGAGAAGACACCCGAGGCGACTACAACGTCTACCCCGGCACCATCGACTGAGGCCCCGACGCCGTACCCTACTACTGAAGTGCCGTCGACTGAGACCGACGTCCCCACGCCGTGCCCTACTACTGAAGTTCCTGAGACCGAGGCTCCTACGCCGTGCCCCACGACTGAAGTGCCGTCGACTGAGACCGACGTCCCCACGCCGTGCCCTACTACTGAAGTTCCTGAGACCGAGGCCCCCACGCCGTGCCCTACTACTGAAGTTCCTGAGACCGAGGCTCCTACGCCGTACCCTACTACTGAAGTGCCGTCGACTGAGACCGACGTCCCCACGCCGTGCCCTACTACTGAAGTTCCTGAGACCGAGGCTCCTACGCCGTGCCCCACGACTGAAGTGCCGTCGACTGAGACCGACGTCCCCACGCCGTGCCCTACTACTGAAGTTCCTGAGACCGAGGTCCCTACGCCGTGGCCTACTACCGATGTTCCTGAGACCGAGGTGCCGTCGACCGAGGCCCCCACGCCGTACCCGACGACAGTCACTCCAAAGACTGGAACGAAGACAGGAACGAAGACGACGACCTCAACCGCGTCTTCGAACCACGACGATGACTACACGTACGAGCAGCAGACGCAGCAGAGTGCTTCGTCGTCCACCGAGACGTTCACGTCGTACGCTGCTACTACTACCGACTCCAAGGAGACGGTCACCCCGGCAGGAGGCCTGGGTGCTGCTGCTATCGGTAGCATCATTGCCGCGGTCTGTGCCGTTGTCGCGCTCGCGGGCTTTACCGCGTACAAGATGCGGCAGCGTGCCAACGATGGAGGCCTGTCACCGAGCGGCTACTACAGCCAGCCGACGACGCCGGTCAGCCGGTCGATCAAGCTCTAAGCGGACCACAACCTTTTGTACATGTGATGGATGGCGAATCTGTAGTGGTAAGATGCGAGTGTGGCTTCGAGCAAGCCGCGCTTCACGCTGTGCATAACTTTTGTTTATACAATTCAAACAAATTACCATTACACCATTACACCATCCTCTCAAACGAAAGACTTCTTGGTCTTCGTACACATCGTCCGGTACTTGCTTTGTGGTGAAGGAGCCGACAACGGAGTTCAGCCGAACGCTCTGAGTTGCACAGATAGAAAACTAACGAGAAATGAGGTGGCGATCGGAAGGATATCTCCAGAACCCACCGAACCAACGCGTAACTTACACAATGAGTCATAATGGCCATCGTCCTTCTCACCAGCTCCAACAAGACAGGCTCGACTGGGTTCACAAGTTCTGTGGCCACTTGGCAACTCAAGTCCGAATCATTGAAAACAGAACACCCACCGAAGTGCACTCACCGTCCAGCATTCCAGCATGTTTGTCACAAAAATCAACCTCGTTTGCTGTTCGGTTGGTAGTCAACTTGACCCTGTACCTGTTACTGCGTTCATTCCGGAGTTCCTACTCCACCAAAAACTGTGCCACCACCGCAGTTGGTCTCATGATCTGGTACTTTCCGTCTTCGGTCAAGTTCAACACCCTCAACACTCGTTACCTAGACACACACCGCAATCCACCATTGACTCATCTTGGTGAGCTCGATTCCATCTTCATTCCCCAACTCTCACCATCAGTGACAGTCCCCCACTTTCAAGGCCACCTGCTACCTGCCCACCTCAATGCGCATCGGCTCCATTCTCCGGCCGCTCACTTTGCTGCTGGCTGCGACGCTTGTCAGCAATTCTGATGCACAAGCTGGCGGCAATGCAGCGTGTGGACAGAGTCTACGCGTTCGAAAGTCGTGGTCGAGTCTGAGCAGTAGTGAAAAAGTCTCTACCTTCAAGCAATGGACACCGCTATCAAGAACGGAGCGATCGAGCAGTTTGCCGCCATCCACGTCGATCCCAGCAGTGAGTCTCAAGCTCACCGCTCATGCGGGTTCTTCACTTGGCACCGTCGGCTTTTGATCGCTCTGGAGAGCTATCTGCGTGACCAAGACCCGAAATTTGCTTGCGTTACGATACCGTACTACGACGTACAGACTGCGTACGTCCGTCAAGCTGCGGGCGAGTGTGACAACTTCTTCGAATGCTCTGACATCTTACAAGATATCGGAGGTAACAAGGCCGAGAACCGGCAGGTGTCGTTGGTGCAGAACGGCAAAACAAGTACCGGGTACCCAGTCACGGGCGCCCCTTCGACAGCGAGTGCGATGACAGCAATGTCTGTGGTTACAGTGTTCGTAGTGATATGACCACGAAGCCGGTGCCTTCGGGTGCTGGATTTGCCTCGTTCATGAGCATCGTGCGTAGCTCCGCCGACTACGCGACCTTCTTGATGGGTATCCAGTTCGGAGTGCACAATGAAGTACACAATGCAGTTGGGGCACCATGGCCACTTTCGCCTCCCCACGCGATACGTTCTTCTACTCGTGGCACGCTGCGATTGACATGTACCTCCATGTCTATCACCTGTGCAATTTCGGCGTTCCTCTCACCGAAGAGCAGGTGCTGACTGCAACTAAAGCGTTCACCAAAGCCACCGACTCGTGCGATGGCGTGTCGGGAGTTGGATTGAACGCGAAAATCGTGCAGAATGTGGTCGTCAATGGACAAACAATTGACATCGTCGACCATCCGACGCTGGGCAAGTACTTCAGCCACGTGGGCAGCGAGATGTGGAACTACGGCGACGTCACGCAACTCGGAGACTACTCGTACACATACGACCTCCCCGACATCATGACCCAACAATTGCTGAGCAACACCAATATCTGCGAAGCGTTCAACTACCCTCCCCGACAACAGCTCCTGAAACAACTGAGCCTCCGACGTCAAAACCTGAGACGACAGCTCCTTCCACCAGTAACCCGTCGGATGGAAGCGGCTCCTTTCACGGCTCGTACTCTGGTGGCTCGAACGATAGTGAGGGCGTCTACGTCGACTCCCGGATGATGTTGGCTACGGGTACTACAACGAGACTGAAATACCCGAGCATTCTGGCATCTACGTAGTGGACAACTCGACCGATGGATCAATGCACGGACCGCCAACGGACGCCAATTCTGGAGACTACTGGCAGTGGACGCAAACCACGTACGATGGTCTGTACGATCGCTTCGACGGCGACATGGAACTGGTCGTGCAGCAGATGCAGTACGCAGAGTGCGAGGCGTACAATAAAGCGCACGGCATCGAGAACTTCTCGGACGATTTCGTGCAGAACTTCCACTTGGCGTCGAGCCGCCCCATCTGTGGCAAAAGGTTGACCGGATTGAGTCGGGCGATGTCACCGTGGCCTGCACCACGGACGAATTCAAGCCTGAAGCGGTCGAATTCGTCGACGACGAGGTCATCGAAGAGATCAAGCGGGACTACGTGCCCGTCACCGCTGCCATCACGGAGCAGTACATGGACTCCGACTACTACGTGGACGCCCAGACAAAAGCCCAGCAGACTCCTGTCGGTGACTCGTTCAACACGCCAGTCTCAACACCGGCGGCGACCCAAAGCCAAAGTGACTACTACGTCACCCCAGCTCCGACCAAAACCATCTCGTACACTCCAGCTCCAACGACCACCGACAACGAGCACAAACTCTGCTAAAACAACCACCAACGTCCGGTGATTTCTTAGCGATAAATACTGCCCTTACAAATTCCATGTTTCTTTTTGTCCTAGCACTCTGTCCGTGTGTTATGTACGCCACACATCAAAAACAACTTTGGTCCTTTTTCCTTCTTTATTTTTTTGAATTCCGGCTTAGGTCATTCTCTCAGTCCAGAATCTGCCACTTCCGAGAAAGATGATCCTGGTTATACAATGCATCATCGTCGGAGAAGAAGGATCTGTGGTCGTAGTCGAAATCGAGATCCCGTGACTCTCTTGCAGAAAAAGATCGCCAAAGCGATGAAGAATTATTCTGGTCGAGCATGTGACTTGGAGCTCTTCCTGGCGATCAAGAACGGCGAATGGCTGGCCGGTGACGACCCTGTTGTGGAAGAGCTGGAGCACGGGAGAACTCAGCCCGACGGCTTTCCACTGATTCCTGAATCCCAGCGTTTCTGGCCTGTCAAGGACGTCTTGGAACACAACAACTTGACTGCCCCCAAAGTGAAGCAAGTCCACCTGCTGGTGAAGGCTCCAAAGGTCCACGAGTCATTTGCAATGTTTACAGGTTCCTTTCGCGAACTCCGGCGTGATATGGTGGAAGTGAAGGAAGCACTTGCCTCTTTACGACATGACAAACCCTTAAACTCCGATGAGACACTGAGCGGTAACCGCGACACTGACCGCTCCGATAGTATAGCCAATGGCGAACACAGACTCGTACATGAAGCGGTACCCGAAGACAGCCATCCCACCACCGACAAGAACCGCCACGACAGCAGCGATGCATCCACCGAAACTGAGTCCGTTGGTCGACGCGAAGATTGAGTCAGTTGCAGTTTCAGTGCTGCAGCAGCGAGGAGAGTCATTTGGCTGAGTAAAAGCATGAACAACATGGTCGAACGCGTCATTTTCGATGTGGGGGACTGATGAGAATCGAAGAGTGGGGAAGCTCGCTACGTTCGACTGCTGCACTCGCCATGCGGCTAGAGTGCAGCTACCATTTTACCACATGGCCTGCTACAGTACATGTAGGCGATTCAATTCGATTTGGCGGACTTGTGGCTCTCAGACCTAACGACATCACACAACCGGAGAGTCTGTACGACATGTGGTTGGTGTGTCGACAAAGCGAGTCACTCGTCGACAAACTCCGTGCAATAGAGCGCTTAAGCAGTTCAGAACGAAACGAAAATCTGATAAGTTCTGATAATTTTAAGCAAAATTCGTTTCGTTGTCGTCTTTGGAGACGATAAGTTGCGTGGCTGCTTTACAGCACGAAACGGAATCAGACATTTTTTCAGTATGAATTTTGCGGCCTGCTCCCTGCAGTGGTGGACTCTGACAACGACGACGACATCCTCACATCCCGCCGCGTGGCGAGGGAGCTGCCTTCTGCATCAAGCGTGAAGCAAGTTCATGACTGGGAAGGGGCTGTACGACTACGCTGATCTGGCTTATCAATTCTGTACTTCGTACGTGTCGTGTTCGATTTGGCATCGACAAGATCACGGATGCTATTCTACTGTTTCACGCACCGCCAACACGTCTACTAAGCCGCAATGGAGCTTCTGTCGCAGCTATTTCCTCGTAGCTCGAGTCAGCATTCTCATCCTGCTTTACATCACATCATGGCTCTCAGCCACCAGCGTGTTGCTCAACTTGGGGGCTCTTGCGGTGAAGAAGGAGGGGGTCCTGCAGCTCGCCATATCGCCGAGAAGGCTGTCGCTTTCGCTGCTGTATGTACCGGTAGCAGCAACAGCAGCCATTGCTATCTTAGAGGGGAGTTAGATGTAAAAATGATTTGATGATCGACTTTCGTTTCGTTGGTGCTGCATACGTGCCATTTTGGGAGTTCGTTCTGAAATCGCATAACGAATTTTTTTCGTTGTGAAAGTCGTTTTCGTGCTGCAGCTTAAACATAATAATAATGAAGAGGCCACCTTCAACGCCAAAATGACCCAGCCGGCGCTAGGCGCTGCGAGAAGTTGACCAGCTCTAACCATGCGGTTGCGACAATGAGACCGTGGGAAACGATGGCCAGGTGGGCATCGGATAAGCTTTTAGTTTTGGATGTCCTTGTGAAGTCGCCTTCTCCATCAATGCCATCAGTATACAGTACCGTGTGAGCAAGTTGTCAACGTGAATCTTGTGGTGGGGTGCCATTGCAGAGAGTTTGAAGCCCGTGTAAACCCACGATGCCGACTGCAACGTGACAGGTAACTTACCTGAGGTAAGTATCCCGGATCAATACACGATGGAGATTGAAAGGAAAAATGAAAGGTTTGTCGATTCATTACTGGTACATCGTAGTTCGTTGTTCAGCTCGTTCTGTTGCGAGTGAAGCTCCTAGCGTCTCCCAACCTTGAGAGATTTTAAACGTGGCTGACTGGGTTGCCGTACTGCACGTTCTGCTGCGGAGTTCCGGCCTCCACGTACTGCACGGTCTCGGTGCGACGGCCCATGGCTTGTGACTTGTGGTACACACCGCCGCGGCCGGTCTTGCGGAACTGGATGAACAATCCGAGCACGAAGAGCACGACGATGCCGGCGAGGTAGCCCCACCAAGCGTCAGGGATCGAGTAGACCCAGTCGCCGTTAATGTCCTGCGTGCCGTACTCCTTGAGGTCGCTGGTGGACGGGAAGTCGCCGGCGAAGTAGCCGACGCCCCAGACCAGAATGGTGGCTCCGAAGAGGCTGGTGGCGGTGATGAGCACGGGCTTCTCAAGCTTGAGCGTGAGTACGCCACCGATGATACCGAGCACGATGCACAGCACGATGAGGACCACCTGCGGGTGGCTCGGATAGATCTCGTAGCCGACCGAGTTGTTGATGATCATGGCGAGCGCGACCCCCGCGGCCGCACCGGCGATGAAGATGCCCAGTGAGTAGAGCGAGACGACGATGCTGCCGCAAATGAGGCCGCCGACCACGAACGCGATCCACGAGGCGGTGACCACCCAAGACTCGGAATCAAAAATGTGCTCCACGACCATGGCGACCACGACGCCGCCGGTCACGAAGCCGACGGCGAAGAGTGTGGCACGGAAGAGGCGGTAGCCCATGATGACCATCACGGCGCCGACCGCAATGGCGGCGATGGCGAGGATGCTGCCGCCTACTTTGATGCCTTTGGCGGAGTCGAAGAGGGACTCGACTGTGTCGCTGGCCGAGTCCACGGCGCTGACGAGCAGCGACAGTTGGCTCAGCATGAGCATGAAGAGGAACGACATGGCAGGCGGAGAGCGAGTCATGACGGGTCTGTTTGGGTAGTTGGTTGGTTGGGTAGTGGAGTGCTCACTTGAAAGGAAATTGAAGAATGAGTGAGTCTATCGTGGTGGTGCCGGCCCGTTTCGGTAGTTGAGCCCTGTGGGTTATCAACACCAGCTCTTTCGACCAATCACGGTGGTGTCCAGCTACTCTCTCGGCCAATCACAGCGGTGTCCAACAGCGAAAATTTTGGATTGACATGCGAGGTGGATTTTCGCATAAGTCGCTTTTTAGTCATGGGTACACGTTTGCATGGATGGATTGTCGTGCAAGTGATCGGCTTGCCCATCTTGTCGCGCCTCCATACATCTACTGCACCGCCAGGTGGCGGCAGCGCTGTTCGAGCATGTAGGACAGTGTCCTGGACACTGTGCGCTTTGTGGCTGCCCTGGCCAAAAGATAGCAGAAAATCCGCGCTGACGTTGGATCGCCGCTGCGATCACTATGCGATACGAGCACTCCAAGCACTCCCACAGCTACCAGTGCAGGCACCTTGCCGACAGGATGGAGACGATTCGGGCCTACATGCCGGGGACCTGGAGGTTTTGGCTGCAGGTGCCGCTTGAGGTGATCACGTCACACGTTGCTGCAGTTGCCGTTGTTACACCCCTTCAGTTGTTGAAGTGTCAAACGCCTCAGCTTGTTACCGGTAGCGTACTTTGCGAAAGGATATTTGCTGTAAGGTTATCCGAAGGATCTCATGTCGGCACACGTCGAAGTTGTGTGTTTAAAAACCATGGAGGTAGGTAGACACTGGACATGACACATATGATGAAACGAAATACATTTTACGAAGAGCAGTGTACGCTAGGCAAGGACTCTGCCGCTACGGCGGACTTATACGGCTCCTTCAAACTTGCCTTCTTCCTCGTGCTCGTTCTCGTGCTTCTTCTCTGCCGCGTCGTCAATTACGAGTGCGCCGTTCTCCATAGTTTCGTCCTCCGAGGCATCCTCATCCGCGCTGACGTCACCCGCCATAGCCACAGCAGCTTCGTCATCGGTCAACACGGAGCCGCCAGCATTCTGGTTGCGGGCTTTCCGTACGACAAACGCGAGCGCCACAGCGATAATGCCAACAAATCCACCAACAGCCGCACCAATCTGGATGAACTGGGTCGACTTCGAGGCACTGGCCTCTTCGGCGTTTTCAGTGGCAAGAGCCACACTCTCGTCATTGAGCTCTTCTTGACTCACAGTCGCGGAGCCATCCAGCGAGCCGGAGGCGGATTCCGAGCCATGCACAAAGTCAACGACATCTTCAACAGCGTCCTGCGTGCGGCTCTTAGCGGAGTCGTAGGCATCATGCGTCGCGTTCTTAGCGGAGTCGTAGGCATCCTGCGTCGCGTTCTTAGCCGCGTCAATGGCGTTCTCCGTGCCGTTCTTCACGTGCTCAGCGGCGTCCTCCACGGCGCTTGAGACGGAGTCAACGGCATCGTCAAACCACCCCTTCTGCTTCTTCTCGTCCTTCTCATCCCCTTCCTCCTCATCGTACGAGTCGTAAGATTCCTCGTCTTCGTCCAGGTCGTGAATGTCCACCCACTCAGCCATTGAGCCAGAAGCAGAGTTTGAGTCCGTGTCGTTCAGCATGTCGTAGGTGTCTTCAGAAGCGCTTGCCACGCTGTTGCTGGCGTCACTGCCCTCGTCCGAGTATTCCTCACTGCCCTCATCCGACTCACTTTCATCAGAGTAACTCTCACTTCCCTCCTCTTCACTCTCCTCTTCCTCTCCTACAAACTCCACTGAGCCATCAAGCGACGCGGATGCCGACTCATCGCCGAAAAATTCCACCGAGCCGTCGAAGGAATCAGAAGCCGACTCCGTCGCCTCGTACACGACCTCCTTCTTGTGCTTGCTGCTCTTCTTGTGCTTCTTCTCCACAACCTCCTCCTCTTCTTCGTCCGAGGCCGATTCGGACTCCTCTTCAGAAGCCGAACCAGACTCCTCTTCATCAGAGGCCGAACCAGACTCAGACTTAGACTCGTCCTCGCCGCTCGCGCTCTCAAACTCAACGGAGCCTTCGAGCGACCCAGAAGCCGAACCTTCCGTCACGACCACCTCCACATCGGCGTACGATCCCGAAGCCGACTCCACCGCCTCGTCCACGACCGCCTCCTTGTGCTTCTGCTCCACAGTCTCCCCATCCTCTTCTTCAGAGGCCGACTCAGACGCCGACGCTTCTTCAGAGGCTGACTCAGACGCCGATGCTTCTTCGGATGCCGAGCCAGACTCCGCCTCCTCCTCACCGCTCGCACTTGTCTCGTCGTCCTCCTCCGCCTCCTCGCTGTCTTCGCTGCTGCTCCAGCTCGGCTCCTCTCCCGCGTCCGCTGCGTCCGCGAGGCTTCCGCTGCCGACTTCTGGGGCCAGAACGGCCTGGCTGCCGCTCGAGGACGCCGGAAGCTCCGGCTGCTCGGTCGCGAGCTGCTTGTGGTGGCGCGCGTGGTGGTGCGCGGTCTGCTCGGCCGAGGCCACGGCCGCCAGCGCCGCCACGAGCAGGAAGAAGTTGCTGCGGAACGCCATGGATGGTACTGGACTGTCTACTGAGTCTGAGACTTTGGCCCGCCAGAGGAATTTCACGAATGCTGGGGACGATGTGGAAAAGCTGAAGGTGCCAGCCGGTTTGCCGTCGCACCCATTCACTACATCATTTTTTGAAACTGCCAGTTTCTGCTGACATATTTGGTATAGCAGGTGAAGCACTTTAGTTAGATCGTGTGAAAGTGGTGAAACGCTGACGAGCACCGTGGATGGAATGCGATCACAGAGGTCTGGGGGAGTATCGTGACTAGTGCGATTACAAAAATCCAAAAGGCCGAGACACTTGCACGGGTGCAGTTGGCGTGGGATGA
Organism: Phytophthora syringae; assembly: GCA_012656105.1. Taxonomy (NCBI): domain Eukaryota; phylum Oomycota; class Peronosporomycetes; order Peronosporales; family Peronosporaceae; genus Phytophthora; species Phytophthora syringae. The sequence continues at coordinate 93,929 of JAAKBD010000481.1, forward strand.
AGGGAACAAGGTCTCCTGTAAAGCAAAGTATCCGATCATCGGTCTGATGACAGCAAAATGAACAGCAAGATGCCAGTCATCAAGAAAGCAAGATACGTTGCCGTTGCTGCAAGTATTGTTTCCCTTCATAACCGCTGACCCAACGGTTCCCCGACTTGCACGTAACGGCTCGGCCAAGGAGAAAATTTCTCCATTTCAGTGGATATTGGCGCGCATTTTAGTGACTGCTGCGATGCGGCTGTCCGTGGAAATCAAGCCTTCAGCACGAGCAGCAAACTCCACTGATTCAACCCACCGCGCAACCTCATGCAAACTTTGCTGGCCGTGATCTTCCGTCCCCGATTACGAACGCCGAAAGGGGAGTTTGTACCGTGGCAGATCTGAGTTTTGAAGTCAAACCGCTTTCCGAACTATCCTGAATACGTTCACGTTGAAGCCATCTTGGGTTCAAAGCAGCTTTACTGCCAGTCGCTGGGCGGCGGTAGTTCCTCTTCCATCTCCATGGACTCGTCCCCAGACTCTATATCTCGAGCAAACGAGTCCTCTTCTCGATGCCGCCCTTCGCCCCTAACGATCGTAGCTCTGCCCGTTGTCTCCCCCTCCTCCTCCTCGTCGTCTTCCTCCATGTCGTCCTCGTCCAACTCGTCGTCCTCTTCCTCTTCTGCTTCATCTCCTTCGGACGAACTCGACCTCATAAACTGCATATCCGTGTCCTGCGGCATCCCGCCACTTCCAAACGAGTCTCTGCCTGCTGCAGCCGCTTGCTGCGGTGCACTGCCGGCCCCTTCGCGGTGGAACTTGGCCCCGATGGGCACCGCTGCTGGACGGTTCACCAGCTCCTGGACCATCGTCTCCAGCGCTCGTTCTTCGCGCTCGAGCTCATCCAGGTCTTGCGCGTAGGCGTCCGCTTCGCCTACGCGGAACGCGCCCCGCTCGCGCCGTACAACTCACTGATGCGCGGCGTCAACGACGGGAACTCCATTCGGTAGATATGATACAATCTTTTAAGTACGAGTTTGAACTGCCTCGTCGCACACCAACGTTGAAGTGCCTAAAAGAAGAAGTACTTCTTCATTAACTTCCCTCTCAGTATAAAATAAAGCCACGGAAGCGTCGACCCGGCTTCAACAAGCACGGGGTGTCCTAGGCTGCGGGGTTCATCGACGTCGAAGCTACGAGTTGGCTGGTATTGCGGCGCCCGGAGTGGACGCTGACGCTGTAGACCAGCAAATTCCCGCAGTGCCCGCAGGCGCTCGGGTTGCCATCGGTCGAGTGAACGTGGCCACACGCATCGCATGCCGAGCCAGTGTACGTGGGGGCCAGCACGGGAAGCCATTCGCGTACTCGCGTTTCATGCCGAGCGCCTTGTCCAGCGCTCTCCAGAGCGGCTCTGCCAGCGGACATGCCACTTCTCCACCCAAAAGCTGTCTTGCCGTGACGTTAGGGCCGTAGCACTTGGCGTTCAGGGACTTGCGCGTGCAAATGACGCCGCCACTGAGTCCAATGCCCCCGTAGAGCCCCTTGCTGTGGCTGTAGGAGTAATTCGGCGCGATGCCGCCAACTCCGACATTCAACGAGGCGCTAGCCGCTCGTCCAATGGGCCCCACCGCGATGTCGAGCTCCGATCCCAGCTGCACTTGTCCATTGCGCGTAAACACTTTGACTGCACTTCTCGAGTTCAAGATGATCATGTAGTTGACAATTTCTCCTCCAGCCATCATGCCGAAGCCAAACCCTCCCGAGGTCAGGAAACTCGGCGCCGACCATCCTCCCGTCGTGCGAGAGATGATAAAGCCCGTTCCAATCTTGCCCGAGAACAAGAAACCCACCTTGTACATGGTGATGAACACCAGTCCGTACGCTTCGGCCAGCAGTTCGTGCGGAATGGACTGGTCCTTCAGCAGCTTCGGGGACAGGAACGTCTCCACCACTTTCGCTGCATTGTCCATCTCCTTCTTCAGTTTCGCCGTGGCTTTCACACTCATCGTGTGGCCATTGCCAGGTAAATGGGAGCGAATGGACTCGAGCGCCGCCAACGAGTGGGACCGCTCTCGAAGCGCCGCGGCCGCCTCCTCCGGCGTCGGATGAGAAACAGCGGACGCCCGGCTCAGCAGCGCGTCGTCCGCGGTGTCGGATCTGGACAGCATCGCTCGCTGCTGCTCCTCGTGCTGCTGTTTCTGCTGCAGAATCAGAGCTTTAGTGGACGGTTTACGCATCGGGTGCGAAGCGCTGCTGCCGATGGAGGAGGACGAGGACGTGACAGATCGCGGCTTGGGCGGCAGGCCGATCGGTGAGGCGGCGGTGTACGTCGAGTTCATCATGCTTGGCGGTCCGATCGGGAGTGTGCGGGTACTTGGAGAGCGCCGTCCCGTCGAGCTGCGATGGAGTGTGCTCGCGTGCCGTTTCAATGTTCACACACTCGCTCTTTTTCTGAGCCATTCAGATGGGAATAGACGACTCATATTCTGCGGAATGGTGTGCCGCACGTAAATGACGTACACCACAACCATTTCGTAAGCAAGTTACGAGCCTGGAAGCCTGGGGAAGCAGCCTCTGGCAACGACGACGTTGTGTATGTCAAACTGTTTCTGCGTGTTTTTCTTGGTTTATTTCGTGTACTTATCGGGCCCCCATGCACCCGTCCGCCTCGTGGCTGTAGAAACTCCAGTACCGACATCAGACACCGCACGGGTCCACGACGCCACTTTCCTCCTGCTCCACCTGCTGTCTGCACCGACCGCCTCTCTTTTCAAAGACAGAGACGAGTTACTGATCCTCCTCCTTCAAGCCAACAGAGACGACTGACTGCTTCCTAGGACGAAAGTGGCGACGCTGCTGAGCTCCTCCCCCTGTTTGCTGTCATTATCTGCGTTTAACTCCAGTGCGTGCGGTGCTCGGCGTCGTTGGCGTACACGCCCCACTTGACGGTGCCCACGAGCAGAACCGCGGACGGGATGAGGATCAGGCCGTTCTCCTTGATCTTGCGGACGGTCTTGTACGGCATCGTCGTGATGAGGCTCTTCACCGGGTGCACCTCGTACGGAGACAGGTGGCGCGTCGTGCGGCCGAACTCGGGGCCGAACTTGGACCAGAACTTGACGAGGTTCACGCTGGGCGGCATCTTTACGTACGTTGGGCTCTCGACTGACGCTTCCGCTTGTGCTTCTGGTGGTGACCCCCGCAGACGAGCGGCTAGCAGGAAAAACCTCTCGCTCGATGTAAGCGGCAAAAAACCTTGCAAGTTGATACCGGTAACTACCGACGGTGCAAAAGTTGCGTTTCTACGCACGGTATCCGACCGGTTAGAGGCGGTATGCCTATGTACCGGTACCCATGTTTGGTTCGCCCATTTCGAGTTCGACAACAATGGTCGAAGCTGGACAAGAGGATAATGGCACTGTTGCAGCCGCTGCATCGGCGGGCGAGACGGCGCTGTCGGAGATGAACGCAGCGTTCGCGAGCTGCCTGTCGCTCGTGTGTCCGCCCATCCAGTACCCGCCGCACTGCCGCTTTAACCCGGTGCGAGACGCGGCCGACACGGCGGAGATCGAGACGAGACTGGAAGAGTTTTTCCTGCACGCCAAGCAGCTGGAGCAGCTGTTCCTGAACGACGCGGCGGACTCCCTGTCCTCCATGAGTCTCGAGACGTCCACCACGGACGTCGAAGTGGACGCTGAGCCCGCCAACCGCCAGCAGAAGAGCGAACTGGAGCTGGAGGTTCTCAACTTGGAAGCGGAGCTCGCGGAGAAGAACGACCTGATCGAGAAGTACACGGACGTGGTGCGGGGCTGGGAGGGCAAGTTCAAGAGGTTGGACCATCGGATGTCACCCGACAGAGAGTGAACGAGAGGGAAATACAGACGTTGAAATGGTAGCTTAGCTGCATGTTGTGTGCTCTTGGACCACTGCCTAGAAAGAGGAAGCGGCTACTAACGTAGTACTACACTGCAGCTTACTGAAGAGGCTCCCAGGCCTTGAGCAGAACGGCTGTCTGCTGCGGGTTGCGGACGGCGATACGCACGAAGGTGGGGAGGTTGTAGCCGGGCTTGCCACTGCGAACGGGGACGCCGTGTTCCTTGGCCAGCTTGCAGGCCTCTTCGCACGCAGTAGCGGACTTGGTGTCCACCCAGATCCATGACAGGAAGGGCTTGCCGATGCACTCCCACTTTGGGAAGCGTTTGGCCAGCTGCTCGACGGCGTTGACGCGCCACTTGGTGGTCACGTCCCACGTCTCGTTCATGTAGGCGTCGTCTTTCACCACGGCAGACACGAAGGCCAGCGCCATGGAGTTGACGGACCACGGCACCTGCTTACGCTTGATCTCTGCCGCGTGCTCGGCCGTGGGGGCCACGACGCTGCCGATTCGCAGCCCCGTGCAGGACCAGATCTTGGTCCAGCTCGTCATGACCCACACGTTGATGTGGCGAGTCTCGCTGAGCTGCTTGACCCAGTCGCGCTGGTGGATGAGGGAGTCTTCACGCCACTGCGGACCCACCCATGGCTGCATACTCTCGTCGATGATGATGGTGTGGTTATCGGGGCAGTTGGTCTCAATGTAGCTCTTCATCTCGTCCACGTTCATGTAGTCGCCCGTGGGGTTCGTGGGGTTCACAAGACACGTGAGCGCCGCCTTGGGGTCGTTCCAAGCTAGCGTCTCACGGCCGTCGGCCTTGCTGGAGCGCTCGTACTCCTTGTACTGCGTGAGGGTGCCACCCGGACGCCAGCCGCCGGACTGCACACTGCGGATCACCAGGTCGATGAGTTCGCTGGCGCCGTTCCCCATGAGCAGCAGCGGCAGGTTTTCCTGCCAGTCACCAGGCCACAGGAACTCGGCCAAGTGGCTGATGGCAGGCTGGAAGTCCGCCGGGGGTAGTGGTGTACAGTGCTCATGGCCTGCGTAGCCGCCTCCAGCGCCTTCTTGGGCGTACCCAGACCGTTGGTGGTGACGCTGAAGTCCTCGGCGAAGTTGGACAGGAACTTCCAGTCCTGGCCGCCGTGGAACGTCTGCGTGTTCGCGTCCCACACAGCGGAAGCGGAAGAAGAGTAGGACGCCATTTGATCGGTTGAAAGGGGGACGAGTCGAAATGTATCCAACCAGAAACACGCAGTTTTTAAGGGCCGTCGGTTTCTATTGTGTATTGGACACAACATATCTGTATCTCTTAGAAATGTCCATTTCTACGTTTAGAATGGGGACTCGCGTGTTTTGACAAAAACCTCTGCCAAAATCGGATCTCGATGCGAGCAGCTCCGGCTGACGCGGCCACGGAGCTGACGCCGCTGATCGGCGGGCCTCCCCATGGCTCCAGCCGCTCCAACTCGGGCTCGGGCGCTCCACTGCTGTCGCCCAGCTACGCGGCGTCATCCCCGTCGTCCTCCGCCTTCTCGCCTTTCACCGTCCGTCCTGGCGAGGACGAGCCGTTAGAAATCCCCAAGTCGCCGGCGTCTCCTCCACGAGCCAGCAATCTCCAGTCGCTCCTGTCGCAGCACGAAGACGATGACGAGCCGCTGAGTGACGAGGAGCAGGACGAAGCCAGCGAGAGCCGGTACGCGTACTTTGCGTCCCCAGCCAAGGTTTTAGGCTCGGCCTGCGTCAAAGGCGACTATTTCCAAGCCCAAAGTGCTATAGAAATGGCCATTAGCAAGGCCGTCCAAGCAGCTGAGAGAGCGGAGCAGAAAAGGACGGAGAGACAAGTGAGACGTCGCGTGGCCGAGAGCGTCTTCCGACTGCTTACGGTGCACGAAGCGCGGCATCAGATGAACGCGCTGCACCTTGCGGTGCTCTATGAACACCCGACGGTGGTCAACTACTTGCTGTCAGTGGCGAAGAAGTACTTTCCCAGAAATGCAGAGGTTTCTAACAGTGGAGACAAGAGACACCTGCATTTAAGGACCAATGTAAATGGTCCGGAGTGTACGTTTTCGGATACGGAGCAGCTCGACGAAGAGACCAACAGCAATGCAAGTACAGAGACGCAGGAACTGGAGGAGCAGACACTGGCGTGCGGTACGCTGCAGGACTTTCTGGACAGTCGATGTGGAGAGTCGAAACACCGTGCAACTGCACTCATGTTGTGTACGTCGGTGGCGTGTGCGGCTACTTTGATTGACAACGGCGCGTCACTGGATGTCATGAACTCGTCCGGGATGACAGCGATGCATTACGCAGCGAGCACGGGCAACGCAGCTTTCGTGAGTTTGTTGGTGTACCGAGGAGCGGATGTGAACCAGACGGATAGTCGCGGCGCTACGGCGTTGCACTGGGCGGTGTTTGAAGGGTTCCAGTATACGGCGATGCTACTGGTGGGGTATGGAGCAAATCAGAAGATCTGCGATTCGGAGAAACAGACCGCCCTGATGATCGCCAGCGCTCTCGGAGATGCCTTTTTGGCGAAACAGCTTGTAGTAGAAGGAGCTCCTTTGAACGCCAAGGACAAACATGGGAGAACGGCGATGGATATTGCGCGGCAAGGTGCACATTTTGACACGGCTAGCGCATTGAAAGCTGGTTCGTCAGATCGATTGGTGGCCTGGGCCTCGCGTAAGGGTGCTTCTGTGCTCTTCTTTTGGGAATGGTGTTCTCAACGGCTACACTTTCAATGATTTTTGCGGCGCCGTGCTTGCCACCCCAGACGGCGTCTCAGACAATACGGTACCAGACAATGGGGATGGCATTTTTGACTTTCACGTGTATCATGTACGTGTACGTTTGCATCAAGGACCCGGGGTACGTGCCACGCTCCACGCGCCCCGCTTACGAATTACTGGCAGAGGAAGATAATACCATACCCTGTCCGACCTGTGTCACGCGAAAGCCACAGCGGTCGAAACATTGCTCGGCTTGTAGACGCTGCGTACACCGTTTCGATCATCACTGTCCGTGGATAAACAACTGCGTGGGAATCGGTAACCACCGCAGTTTCCTGTTTTTCCTCATCACGCTGTCGAGCTTTTGCTTCACCATCGGCGCCATTTCACTGAGCGTTTTGTTAGGTCGTGTGCCTCTCCATCCTCCCAGTTTTGGAGATGATTCTGGAGATACTGTGCAGTGGCCGTGGCGTTGGCTACAGCCCCTGAATGGGCGCTCGCTGGAGAAGTGCACCCTCACACGGAGCCCTCAACTCTGCTGTTGCATGGTATCCACGGCACCCTTTTGCTCTGTGCAGTTGTATTCGGTATGCCGACGTTCACGTTGCTGATGATTCAGCTGCGCAATGTCAGTCGTAACCTGACAACAAATGAAGTCTTCAACAAGGACAAGTACCCGTACTTGAAGACACCAATGGACGAGTTTTACAATCCGTTCGATCGCGGTTGCGCCCATAACTTTGCTGAGGTATGTCGAGGTGATATCCCTACAAACGAGGAAGAAGGTGAGCTTGATGATTCAAGGAGCTCCGCACTTCAGGATCATGATATCAGCACTTTCAGCGAAAGATAGGAGAGCGATGTCGACGCTTGTTTCTCTGCCAGAAGCTCAGTTTTGCTGTTCGGCACGCAGCAGTTGAAGGTTTAGACTGCGCCGTGCGAGCTGATGGAGAGTTCAAGAAATGATTACTACTAGTAAAACAATAACAAGGCTATTGCTGATGGTGGACACGCCGTCACGAAAAGCGATTGCCCGCTTGGATAGTTTACTCTGCCCGGTACATGTTCTTGGGCTATTTTATCTGCTGGCTGGTGCTCTACTGACGGAAGAATAGCCTTTAGCGGCCTGCACAATCTCGCGCGCAATCTTCTTCTCTTCCTTGAGCTGCAACAGCTTCTCTCTCTGACGTGCTTCATGCAGCGCATCGTGGCGCTTCATCTGCACGCGACGACGCAGCTCCTCTTCCTCGCGTTGCTTCTTCTTTTCGGAATCCTCAGCCAACTTGAACTCCTGGTCGATGATAAAGAGCTTGGATTTTTGCTTGTCCAGGTCCACGATGCGGCCGCGTTGGTCAATCAGGCCGAGTTCGTTCAAGTGGCTTTGAAGCGGACGGCTCTCGAAGTGTTGACGCAAGTTTCGGTCCATCAGCGCATTGTATCGGGGTAGGCGCTCTTGGTGCACACCTGACAGGTTGAAGCCGCTTTCACGTTGCCGGAGGTATTCCTCGCTCTTCTTTTTGACATCGCGTTCCCAACCATTTTTTCCCGGAGTCTTGAGTTCTTCGGGCTTGTTGCTGACTGAAACGATCACGTTGCCGCTTGCGTCCTGAAAATTCACGCGCTATTTGAAGCTCGGGAGTTGAACAGCGAAAATAACTCGCCATGCCGATCACTTCGCTGTTGGCGCGATCGTGTTGGCGACCCAGTACGAGGCATGGAGACGCTCCCATGGCTTCCAACTATTGAGTAGACGCTCGTTTGTTGCTTGGCGGACCTCAAACTGGAAGGTAGTGTCAGCATTGCGCTCTTTGGTCTTGGTCAGCATCTCCGTGATGCACTGAACTAAGGCGGTAGCATCCTCCGTAGCGTCATCCTCTCGACGGCCGAGCTGCGTTTCACCACCGGCTCCTTGAAGTAAGGCTTGCATAGATTTCACAGCTTCTCGAGTCAAATACACCGTGCGAAACGCGTTGCCGTCTGTTCTGATGTTTACACACACCAGTGCGATCACATCGCGAGGAAATATGAAGTTACTTGACCCCAGCAGAGGTAGGACCTTGACAACAGTCCCATCCCAATGCAAGTGTCGGTTCGGTATGTCGGAAGACGTGTTAGTTTTTCGCTTGTATCACATCCACCTCCTTCGTGAGCCTGCAGATCTTGAGTGAGTCGTTCTTGCTCGACCACTTCAACATAATGCTCGTCACATTCTTGAGGTGGAACGAAATCCATTCGCAAAATATCCCGCTCCACGTATTTCTTCAACTGCGTCAATTCTACAGGGAAGTCGTTCGAAGATGGATTTGAAAAAGACCTCCGCGTTGCACCAGCCTCGCGCTGAAGGCACTGGAAATGATCCCAGAATGGAGACTTCTTGGAGGGAAAAGAAACAATCTGCGTGCTTTCCACCAAAACGCAGTCCAAAACGCGTAGTTGCTCATCGTAGTGCGATACCTCCAGTCCACTCAAGCACAAAACTGCACCTTCTTTCCAGATCCTCTTGTTTCCCCGGCGGAAGGCAAACGACGAAGTTGAACCGCGCTTTAAGGGGCTAGTTTTCTTCTTCAGCATGCCGACTTCCATTCCGGAAACGCGAATACTCATCAGATGACGACTTCGGTCAGTGACGAAGACATGCTCGACATACCGAGATTCCTTGGGTTTGAGGGCGGGGTCAAGCAGTGAAACCTCTGCCTGCCTCTTAGCCGCTACACCCGATTCATCTTGCGTTTCTCGAGCTGCAACCAATACTACGCAGACGCAGACATCAATTGTTGGTCTTCTTTCATTCCTGCGATCACTCTCGAAGTTAGCTCGGTAATCTGTTGTCGCTTGTTGCACGTCAACGCACACTCGTTGGATCCGATTCAGCTGATCAGAATCCGCCGCTTCTTCATCGCTCAGCGATATTTCTTCGTGGACTTCCTCAAAATTGCTATGCTTTGTTGAGCTCAGGCGCAAGAACGCATCCTGGCCCCGCCCACCATCCACCTTCCAGTTAACGGTCAAGCTGCTTGCGAAGTACATGGCACCTTCTCTGAGCACACCCGAGAGCAATTCCTCTGATGGTCGCCAGATAGTTAAAATTCCGCAGCCTACACCTTGATTGCCATTGGGAGGATGTGTACATTCCACATCCACTTTAATAAATGGGATTGGCGGCGGTACATCGATCTGGTCATTTCCTAGCCAGTCTTCTTCTCTAATGTCCACCTCATCATGTTGCAGCTTTCTCTGCATGGATGCCCGTCCATACTCAGATCGGAGCTGAAAATACGTCGATAGTTGTTCCTCACAAAGAATTCGCGGCCCGAGCGTCCACTCTTTCGCCTGAAGATGTAAAACTGGAGAAATGCGGGTCACTCGGATTCGAACTGAGCGAACCATACCGCCACCAACCTCTAGGCTTTTCAGTGGTACGCTCTTCAGCATTGAAAACGTGAGTTGTGGTTGCTGTTTCCGGGCCCGTCGATTCGTAGGAATCATGTAATGTAGTTTTTCCAAACCTAATCGAGTATCAAATCTTACTCGGCGTGTACTGTTGTAACGCAACTGCAAATATGGCCACTGCGTTAAGTCCTCTTTAGCCAACAAGGGATTCTTCCATTGTGATTCATGAACAATGGCACATTCCAAAGGATCGATGCCCTCCGTTGAATTCTGCAGACTAGCATTCCACGTAGCGATTTTCGTTCCGACTAAACTCGATTTCGTGTGCGATTTCCACAGGATCGCGGCTAAGGGAGCATCTGGGACAGCATACACAGAATACCATCCGTCTGTCAGAACTAGAGACATATTCCAGCAGGCCGGTAGTTCTTGGTCGACGGATTGATTGCTATCAGCAGGGAATGGCAGCACAGCAGCAATGCAGAGCACCATACAGCTCAGCGAGCTTGCATCTCGATGAAGAATTTTTTAAGAATCGATCGTTGCGCGTTGTTCAAGTCCCGCTGGTAGCGATGTGTAATCTGTTTCATGACTTGATCCTGTGTCAGGTACTTTCCCAACAAAAGACGAGGGAAGGACCGTTCCATAGCAGCCAATTTCCATACGATCCACCGATAGTGATTGAGAAACCACGCGAAAGTTGCCCCAGAGAACTCTAAAATGTGCTTTCCTTCCCTCAGTTGGGAGTAGAGCTCACGTGGACCAAGAATGAGTGCATTCTGGTAAGAAATGTCAGAGGAGTGCACCACATCGCCAGCACACGTAAAACGAACACCAGCGGCGTTTTCTGCTGTAATCGAGTTCAGTACTTGAAGTTGAGACGGATCCAAGTCTCCGACAGAAGCCGTTCCACCTTCACGAAGCCCCACCATAACACGAAATGAAATCTTCATAGCCTCGTTGAAAATGAAAGGCTGGGACCCGGTGCCAACAACTTTTTGTTTTTTCTCGCTGGAGCTGCGGGGTGTCGAGCATCACTGAGGCCCTGAGCATCGCTGATGTGTACCTTTTGCTTGCAACCGGAGGGTGAAATCGCTTTTTGCTGCTTATTCTTGACGTGGTGGATGACTTCACGGCTCTCTTCGCGGCCATATGCGGCGTTGACGTTTGGTGCTGAGAGTATCTGCCAATTAATCTTGAGTTTAGCTGCGTTGAGTGCCATGATTTAGATGCTTCCAATGCTGCTGTCTTCCGAGCCAGTGCATTTGCAGGGTGCACATTTTCCTTGTCTCCGCAGTGAAGTCCTTGGTCTTGACGATGCTGTAAAGTAGCGGTAGGATACGCCCCCACAGAGGAACGAGTTCCACTACTGTGAGAAGAAGAGTTGCGATTCACCGATGCCCGCACACGCCGAGACGAACCCAATCCCCTGGCACTGTCAACATTCCTCAATGCAATTCTCTCAGGGACTGATTCAGAATCAACGTTACATCCCACAACGTCGGTATCGTGAACGTCACGCGGTTCACCCACCGTGGGCGTCACCACCGATTCCTCTTCGATGCGAAGCCGCGCCTCATAAGCTTGTAGCCGCGCCTTCGACACCGACACCGCCTTCCCCGAACCGGTCTGGAACAGACTTGGTACAGTGGCCGCGTTCGCACTAACAACAGCGCCATGCACGTCACGCGGTTCACCCATCGTGGACATCTCCACTGACTCCTCCTCGCTGCGAAGCCGCGCCTCATAAGCTTGTAGCCGCGCCTTCGACACCGACACCGCCTTCCCCGAACCGGTCTGGAACAGACTTGGTACAGTGGCCGCGTTCGCACTAACAACAGCGCCATGCACGTCACGCGGTTCACCCATCGTGGACATCTCCACTGACTCCTCCTCGCTGCGAAGCCGCGCCTCATAAGCTTGTAGCCGCGCCTTCGACACCGACACCGCCTTCCCCGAACTGGTCTGGAACAGACTTGGTACAGTGGCCGCGTTCGCACTAACAACAGCGCCATGCACGTCACGCGGTTCACCCATCGTGGACATCTCCACTGACTCCTCCTCGCTGCGAAGCCACGCCTCATAAGCTTGTAGCCGCGCCTTCGACACCGACACCGCCTTCCCCGAACTGGTCTGGAACAGACTTGGTACAGTGGTCGCGTTCGCACTAAAAACAGCGCCGGCACCATGCACGTCACGCGGTTCACCCATCGTGGACATCTCCACTGACTGCTCCTCGCTGCGAAGCCGCGCCTCATAAACCTGTAGCCGCGCCTTCGACACCGACACCGCCTTCCCCGAACCGGTCTGGAACAGACTTGGTACAGTGGCCGCGTTCGCACTAACAACAGCGCCATGCACGTCACGCGGTTCACCCATCGTGGACATCTCCACTGACTCCTCCTCGCTGCGAAGCCGCGCCTCATAAGCTTGTAGCCGCGCCTTCGACACCGACACCGCCTTCCCCGAACCGGTCTGGAACAGACTTGGTACAGTGGCCGCGTTCGCACTAACAACAGCGCCATGCACGTCACGCGGTTCACCCATCGTGGACATCTCCACTGACTCCTCCTCGCTGCGAAGCCGCGCCTCATAAGCTTGTAGCCGCGCCTTCGACACCGACAACGCCTTCCCCGAACCGGTCTGGAACAGACTTGGTACAGTGGCCGCGTTCGCACTAACAACAGCGCCATACACGTCACGCGGTTCACCCATCGTGGACATCTCCACTGACTCCTCCTCGCTGCGAAGCCGCGCCTCATAAGCTTGTAGCCGCGCCTTCGACACCGACACCGCCTTCCCCGAACTGGTCTGGAACAGACTTGGTACAGTGGTCGCGTTCGCACTAAAAACAGCGCCGGCACCATGCACGTCACGCGGTTCACCCATCGTGGACGTCACCACCGATTCCTCTTCGCTGCGAAGCCGCGCCTCATAAACCTGTAGCCGCGCCTTCGACACCGACACCGCCTTCCCCGAACCGGTCTGGAACAGACTTGGTACGGTGGTCGCACTGGTCATTGTTTTTTTGTGAAGTGGAGGTGGAAGCTTCGTGGTTTCGGCAAACCGATTTGCGGTGTACGCTGCCAGGCGAGCCTTGGAAATTGCAACTGTCTTTCCTGATGCAGTTTGAAAGAGACGCGATACGGTTGCACTAGTCGTCCCCTTACCAATTGCCGAAACTCCGTCACGCACATTTGCAGGATTGCTTTCTTGTCCATCGTCAGAAATCAAACTGGGTCGATTAATTGCGGTGGCGCCAACAGCAGAAAAACTAACGTTTTGCGCGTTGAAAGTCAACGTCCTCGGTGCCGTTTGAGCTGTAAGCATCTCGTTGTTTTGATCGGAAGAGGGCTCGTCAAGATCAGCAGCCTCTTCGCTTTTCTCCTCTTCAATCGTCATATTAACAGCGCCCTCCTGCACGCAACCGACTTTATTTCCTGCCCGCGTGTGAAACAAGCTGGAAACTGCAGTAGGAGACGTATCAGCTGACCTGTTTCGTTCTTCAACATTGCCACCGCCACTAGACACGCCAGTCCCATTTACACGTACAGGCTTTTCACCTGTAAACTCACCCGCCGTTTCTAAACACTCATCGTTTCTAATGACTGGCGCACGAATATCTTGGTGGGCTGAACTCAGCTGCGACGCCACACAGTTTGGAGTTTGTAATGAACAATTTTGCTGCGTCCACGGCGCCTGCGTGGCCTCCTCCTCTGCTGCGCTGGATATAGAGCTCCAGAGCTCACTGGACTGTGTACAGCTGCCAAACGGCGAGGTCGGAGGCTCTGCACGCGTCGACTGAGACGTTTCTGTTCGTCGGCGCTTCCTGCCGCGGCTCTTGGTGCGTCTTGTCCTCGACGTGGACGGGTCGTCCAGCGACAGTCGCGCCACCTTCTCGTCCTGGAACATGAGGATCTGCATGGCCGTGTCGAAGTCCTGCTCGAACACCAGCAGCCCGTCGAACGCCTCGCGCCAGGCGCCGCCGTCCTCGCCTTCCTGCGCTTGCATGTCTTTCCCAGAATGCGGAATTTGCCTTTTGGCGCGCTCAAGAGTGCACCACACCAACTTTACCATCACTCTGCCTCCCGAACTGCAATACAGCATTAAACTTGAAGAGACGCAAGATGCCGCAGCCTGTACTTAACTTGGGGCTGCTGGGCGCGGCGAGCAAGGACACTGCAGCGAAGAGGGGCGGGGAGAGCAAGTTCGACCATGTCATGGCGCTGCAGGAAGAGCCGATTCAGGTGCGGTCTCTGCCGACGGAAAGTTACGGGTCGAGCACGGGTAACGGGCGGTTTTGTGCCTGTAGATTACATTCTTACTGCCAGATGACTCGACGGTGTCCAGCGAGGTATATGCTGGTGTTCGTGGGCTGTGTGTACTGGTACTGACATTGGGGTTCCTCTTTCGTCAGTTCAAGAAGGGCCAAACGATTGCCGTACTGAAGGCTTTCCTGGAGGACGAGTGCGACCTTAAACAAGACGAAACGGTGCGTTGGTGGACTGCGTTTGGTAGTTGATGTAGTTGCTGATGCTAGCAGTTTCTAACTTCTTCGCTCGACCAGCAACTCTGCCTGGACGGCACCGTCCTGCTGGATCCATTCTCCTTAACGGATTTCCCGTGCGTCTTGGAGGCGTCCGCCATCGACGTCCAAGTGCGCTGCAGCAGAAGCCGCAAATAAAGCAGCACGAGAAATCCACCGCAGCGAAAGGTGCTCGTCTGCAAGATACGAGCAAACGCGAGCTAATACATTAAAAGGAGCAGAGTGATGTTGAAGTTGTGTGTATTTGACACATCGTTTACGTACGCCACACCATCTTTATTTGAGGCTCTCTCCAGCCGCTCATTCGCCAGCGACTCTCAAAAAGCGGTCAAGATGCCGTACCAAGTGCTGCCCGGCCTCGTGGTCATCTCCGTTGCCTTCTCGCTCATGGGCGTGGGCTTCGGCGCTCTCAACAAGATGCAGGCCCGCGACAACATGCAGGTGCGCTCGCTGTGGTCCGCTCACAACTGGCGCGGGGCCGGCGTAATTCTAACAAGAACTGGCTCGTTAATGTGGTGTGGACGTATAGAGCAAACTGCAGCTGCTGACGGACTGGGACCGCATGATGGACGAGCGGGACCGAAAGCTGGCGGCGAGGGCGGCGGCGATTAATGCGAATCAGTAGCAGAACGCTGAGGAAGGAGGAAGAGCAGCCTCGACAGAGTGAAGCGATCGGAGTGAGCGGTGAGGCGGCAGACGCAGGTGTTCAACCAGTAGTGGACGAGCGGCAGGGGTTAAAAAATCATTCACAGTCTGAGACGTCCACTCGAGCGAACCGACCGTCTTGGCGCGCCGAGAATTGAACTACGCCAAGGAAAACAGGAAGAACAAAAGAAAAAGAGTTAAGAGAAGTAGGACAGGCAGCACGCACGCTCGATGACTTTCGATATGTATTTGGTTATATACCCGCGTTCAACAGCTCGCCTGGTGACTGTTTGTAAGTTGTGCAAATGGCTGTTGCTGGCTTGTGTGCTGAGGCTGAAAGTCTGTGCTGCCCATTGACGAGCTATGCTGCGGATACGCTCTGCTTGGTACGCTACAGGGATCCAAGAGGGATGCTGTTTATCACGTCGACAGCATCGGGGTTTTGCAGTGCAGACCACGGAGCAGACCCCGAGACCTTCATGATACCGTCGGTCGTCGTCCGGTTGAGACAGCAAGGTACTCAAAAGATCGTGCTCCGAATCAAGGGCAGGTCTCAACTACAGTCTGTAGTCAACAGATCAAGGGTGCGCTTGCCAGCACGATACCGAAGCACGAAAAGAGACGCTCGTGATTTTGCATGATCGTTTGTGTTTGTCGACATGTTAGTTTAGTTAATAAGAAATTCGAGCTCCCCGCGCGCAGGTCACTCCTTCTCTCTCGCACCACTACGTGTCTCGCCCCCACGAAAGGCCGAAGTTCTCATCGGGAAAATACTAGTACAAAGCGGGCAGTATCCGCGCGTCGTCACACATCTATACCCTCTCCTTTCTCGCTCGCTCCCTCTCTCCTCTCTCGCAGTTGGATCCAACGGTGCTTACTCCTTGGCGCCGGGGCAGTTCCGGGCCCAGTGGCCGGTCTCTCCGCACTGGTAGCACTTGTCCTCGCTCGGGCCGCTGTCGTCGGGGCAGTCACGACGCAGGTGGCCGCTCTGGCCACAGTGGTGGCACTTGCGCGACTCGCGCATCTCCGACGGGCAGTCGCGACGCAGGTGGCCGGTCTCGTTACAGTTGTGGCACTTGGGCGGCTGCACCTCCTCGGGGCATTCGCGACGGATGTGGCCCGTCTGGCCGCAGTTGTGGCACGCACGGCCGCCAGAGGGGCAGTCGCGCTTCAGGTGGCCGGTCTTGCCGCAGCCGAAGCAGGCGGCGCCGCTGGCGTTGAAGCCGCCGAAGCCGCCCTCCTGGGACGGGGCTTCGGGGCAGTCGCGGCGGATGTGGCCGGTGTTACCGCAGTTGTGGCACTTGCGCTGGTCGGCAGGGGTCTCCATTCTTGTCTGTGTTTAAAAGCTGATCGTCAACAAAGATACGCCACATGTCAGTCGCTGTGGTTTCTTCCTCGTGCAAGACGCAGCGGAGCGGCCAGCGAGAGATCCTTTCGCAGCGCCTCCTCCGCCTTCCTCATGCCCTTCAAACCCACCTCTTCTCTCCGATTCTTCCGCAGAAATGACACGCGAAGAGCGGCTCGGGGCTCGGATAGAGCCCACGCGTTCGCCGAGAGATTGGTCGCTGGGCGCTCGAGGTTTTACAGCAGGATATGTAAAACCTCGTCCGGCAGGGCGACATCTTGGTGCCGTTTCTTTGGACCACAAGGCGGCATACTGGGGCCAAGTCAAGCCTGAAGATCGCTACCGCATCGGAGCCTACACCTCTGGGCCGCAAGCAGCATTTTCAGCACGAGTACAACACGTGCGAAAAACGAGGCTCTGCTGACTCACGAGCAGAATGAAAGCGCATTACACGATTCGAGACTCGCCACGACCGCCACAGCCAGCGCCAGTCAAACATGGAACAAAAAGTCCCGCCGTCCAAGATTGAGCGGGTCTTCCCTCCTCCGCGGTCCATCAAATTATTCCCCAATCAGCGATCGTCTCGTCTCATTGGCTGCAATGCAATTCCGATCGACCAATCCGAGCGAAGATCACTCCAGCTTCAACTTGCTTGACACGCAACAACAACGCCGCAACCAGCGGAACAGGCCTGCAACACCGGACTTGATCAGCACAAAGCCCAGTGCGAGACACACAGGCGACCACGGGGCATTGCACAGCCACTCGAGCGATTGATCGATGCACCGACGCAGCGTTGACGCGTCGACTTTCGGCTTGGGCACTGTAGGCGGGTCGGGCCAGTGGTGCTGCACGAACGCTGCAAGGGACGGGTTCCCACGCTCCAGAGCCGGTAGATACTCCCTCACAAACGTCCTTGTCCACCACTGCGGACTGCTGCTGTTATCCAAAACATTTGCTGTGGGAAGAGCTTCGTTCCACGACGTGTTCAGCCGCGTAAAGTCGTAGTAGTAGAGCTGAGCGCGAATTGCGTCCGGTGGGGCATCGGCAAACGGATCGCGCGTTACATCGAGCAGCTCTTTCACATCGTGAGAGCCTTCTAACAGCTTGGCCACGAGGTTCACTAGCCATGGGGCGCTTTGGTAGTCGCCTAGCGCAGCAAACCACATTTGCCAGTCCAATCGCGGATGGAACGGGGCCACTACGCGCGGAGCCGACATCAAGTCGCCAGGCTTGTACTTGAAATGAAAAGCTTCCCACGTCTGACCGCCGTCTGTCGTTCCCTCCAGAATAATTTCCGGTCGAGCGACGACCGAAACCCGGTGCCCATTGTCGAGCTCTATCATACCCACGCCAGTCATAGAGCGGAACAAGCCGTAAGCACTCGTAAGTCGATATTTCTCGGTCGAGCGATATGCCGAGACGACGAATGGAGGCAACGACTGCTGGAAAGATTGGTCTAGCACTGACAGCGTGAGAACGCTGCTCGTAAAGATCCACATGCTTGCCATCGTTGTCGTCAGCAGATATACCAAACGCAATAGGAGTCGTTTCCTGAGACGATATACTGTCTTGGAGTTGACCTCCGGGGTGAAGCAGGTCCGAACAAGCTGCCAGCAGCTGGAGCACACCACCAGAAAAGCAGCGTAAACTACGCAGCGAGGCAAGATGCGTTCAAGCCATACGTGGGTATCCTCCACACTAGGCAGAAACTGGATCCTTGTGGCCAGCAGTAGCTCGAGGAAGCTGCGATCACGTTGGTCTCCTGACACGGCATCTTGTACAGTCATCGCAAATACTTCGTGCCACGTGTAGACGCAGAACCAAAAGCTGCCCACCAGCATAGCTTTCGTAACCAGCGGGTGTGTCTGAAACTTGTACCATCCCCAGTCGACTCGAGCTACCCACGACTTCCGTGTCTCTGCTGCTTCCCTTTGAATTTCAATGCGGCAGTCGACATCAAGTAGTGCCGCTGCCAGAACGATGGTCAACACGTTGAAGAAATTGTAATTCCCCGTGAGGAGAATGGAAATCTGTAGCGCAATTTGCTGGATGGCTCCGACTCTCCGCAGCGTCGTATGAGGCGCGAGCAAGAAGAATGTCCAGGGGCCTTCGATTAGTAGCGTGACGGCTACAGCTAAGCGATTGATGATCGGCTACCAAACATCTCTGTTAGTCAAAACTGTTCATCACAACAAGGCACGAGCAGTGTTCACATACCGGGACCTGCAACGCATACCAGGCGAGTGGCAATGGTAGCGGCTGTGACGCGAAGTGGAAGTCCAGCGCAGTAAGTCCGAGCCAAGTGGGACATCGCGACTGGATCTTGACTGCGCCGGACATGAGCATGAATTTGAAAAGCAGGAACCGCAGCGTCCAGACCGCGGCTGACGGTGTTTCAAAGGTCTCGTCCGTGTCGCCATCCCGCCACCAAGGAGCCAAGAGCACCGCCAAAACGCCAACCTCCAGTAGCAACGCGTCCCACTGGAATTGCATGAACGTCTGACCAACTTGCACGATGGAAAAGTAGCAGATCCACAAGAGCATTAGCGGTCCAGCAGTGCGCCACGCTGGTTGAATCACTCCTAGCACTGATACGGTGACGGCCAGTAGGCAAATCACTTCCATGCCGAAGCTCGGCGTCCATTGCAGCGGCTCATGCAGCCACACGAGCGTCGGGAACCTATTGACGACCCACTCAAACGTCGAACCGTCAGGGGCGTCTGATGCTTTGTACTGGTGCTTTACATTGCGTAAGAATACATCCACAGGCTCGACGCCATTCCTACACAAGATACACGATGAAGCCGTTAGAAAGCCAATTGCAGGGGGGAACAAGATGGACAGCTTACGCACTCGCCGTATAACCCTCGCGCTTGCTCTCGAATGGATGCGAAGGCTGCCGCGTACACTGCGCAAAGGCAAATGAGGAAGGAAACTCGTGGGAAGCGCAGCATCGCCGCCGTCGGCGATCAGAGAATTGACGACGCCGTCTTCGGACAATTGAAGCAACGGTATTTCAACCGGTATTTTTGGCGGTACGTACAGTTATCCGGACGTTATCCGGATGCTCGGATACTTTTCTAAAGTTAGAAACGCACTTGACCATGGACAAGGGCTCGGGCGATTTCCTGCCGGCGGACAGCGCGGCCAAGCTACTGCGCGTGTTCTGCTTCTTGCGGCAGCACGACCGCAAGGCGCGCATTGCAAAAAGGCGGCCGAGATCACCGCGTGGCGTCCAACGCCGCAGCTCGAGGAGCGACCACCCGACGAGACGGACCTGGTAACCGAGCTGAACCTGCTCGTCGTCACTCTAGAACCGACCGGCGGTAAGAGCGGAGCTGATACCGGTATCCGCAATGCCTCGAAGCCCATCGCACCGACGATGCAAGAGCTCCGCAACGAGATGAAGGAGCTGCAGAAGGGGTCATCACCAGCAACAGCGACACGTCCGGTGTCATCACTGCTGCAGATCTGAGCTCTTGCATGAAGAGCCTCAACAGGGCGCCCTCAAAGGTACGTCTATCAAAGCAATTCCTAGTGAAAGCTTTCTGACACTAGCGCCAGGGCGAGGCTCAGTGGATGATTTGGGAGATCGACGACGACCTGGACGGCTGTGTGAGGTGGGAGGAGTTCAAGGCCTGCTACGTGCGCACGCTGCGAGACTCGAACGGACTGGAACTCAACCAACTTTACTACTTGACCCAGTTCCTGCTTTGTGATACGGACAGCAGCCAGACCGTATCAGGTAAGACACTTCCTGTGTGGCTCGAGCAGCAGATTTTGACTGACATCGATTTCTGTGCTTTAGCGGACGAAATCACGGCCGAGCTGCAGCGCATCGGCGGTACGGAACACTTGACAGCCAAGCTGTATTCAGTTTTGGAGAGTGAGAATGAGGAGCAGCAGCTCCTGCGCAAGCTGACGCTGTCCGAGTTCCTTGACGCCATGCTTGGTGACTTGCCCGCGAGCTTCAAGCTGCACTAGTTCTGACGGATGGTACTCGCAAGGATAGCGCCACATTGGCCTCAAGCTCGCTTCCACAGCGTTCTCTCGACCCCGCCCTGCAGTCGCTCACGCTTCGTTTGAGGTCGTGGAGAACATTCGAATTTGCTCCGTTGTGGATACGGATGAAGGTCCTCGACTAGGATTCCTGGTTAGCATCATTGAATTTGATGCCCTTCCTCCTCCAAAGTCTCAACCGTACGCGTAACTCGAATGCCGCGCGAGACTTTCGACAATTTCTGGAAGGGAGGGGTGGATTGTGGTTACGAGGACGAGGTGTTACCAAGTTATTTATCGCTCTGGGAGACACTCCGAATGCAGGAACATCGTTAGGAACGGAGGCTTTTGGTAATGGCGTGTTTCTCTTCATTCAAAACGCACAAAATGCAACAAAGAGATGGCTTCATTGAGGACAGAAATGGAAACATTATGGACAATACGTCCACGTTGAGACGGAGGACAGGGCTACCAAGAGTGGAGTTTCTAGTGCTTTGGCTGGTGGTCATGATGTTGCATGCTCTGTGTGCGGGATATTTGCTGGCGATGGCGAAACTTTACTTCTTTATGGATCACTCGACGATGAGCTACTTCTCAAACCTCTTGGCGCTTCCTGAGGAGCGGCATTTTCGAGTGTTTGGAGGACTTGTGGGAGTTCTAGGGACTTTGCATGCTGTTCAATTGATGCTGCATGTTGTATGGTGCATTGGAGCACGAGCGCTGGTTGTTTGGCCTTGGACAGCAATGGGAAATCGCTTTGTGAAATTTCTCTGTGGGCCCACGAAGAGGAACCGACAACGCAACTCAATTTTACAAACACTCACTTGGCTGCTGGGTGTGTCGAGTATTGACGGAGACGTGTTCGAGCTAATGTTTCTTTTGCGCAAGGCAGTGGAGATTATTGCACAAATTATCCAGTGCCACCGCTACAGCACGCTGATGTCTCGAGTGTGGATCAACCAGGCATTTGTGGCCATGGTTGTCTCGAATTGCCTATTTACGCCACTGCTGAATCACGTTATGCTGGTCTCTGCTTCGCGAGCGCACGCGCGAGTCGCATCGATTGAAAATGTCAACGCAAGAATTCCAGCCGTCCGGGGCCGAACATTGTGTGTGAGCGTGGATGTTT
>JAAKBD010000482.1:0-17328 GCA_012656105.1 Phytophthora syringae
GCGTGGGAATCGGTAACCACCGCAGTTTCCTGTTTTTCCTCATCACGCTGTCGAGCTTTTGCTTCACCATCGGCGCCATTTCACTGAGCGTTTTGTTAGGTCGTGTGCCTCTCCATCCTCCCAGTTTTGGAGATGATTCTGGAGATACTGTGCAGTGGCCGTGGCGTTGGCTACAGCCCCTGAATGGGCGCTCGCTGGAGAAGTGCACCCTCACACGGAGCCCTCAACTCTGCTGTTGCATGGTATCCACGGCACCCTTTTGCTCTGTGCAGTTGTATTCGGTATGCCGACGTTCACGTTGCTGATGATTCAGCTGCGCAATGTCAGTCGTAACCTGACAACAAATGAAGTCTTCAACAAGGACAAGTACCCGTACTTGAAGACACCAATGGACGAGTTTTACAATCCGTTCGATCGCGGTTGCGCCCATAACTTTGCTGAGGTATGTCGAGGTGATATCCCTACAAACGAGGAAGAAGGTGAGCTTGATGATTCAAGGAGCTCCGCACTTCAGGATCATGATATCAGCACTTTCAGCGAAAGATAGGAGAGCGATGTCGACGCTTGTTTCTCTGCCAGAAGCTCAGTTTTGCTGTTCGGCACGCAGCAGTTGAAGGTTTAGACTGCGCCGTGCGAGCTGATGGAGAGTTCAAGAAATGATTACTACTAGTAAAACAATAACAAGGCTATTGCTGATGGTGGACACGCCGTCACGAAAAGCGATTGCCCGCTTGGATAGTTTACTCTGCCCGGTACATGTTCTTGGGCTATTTTATCTGCTGGCTGGTGCTCTACTGACGGAAGAATAGCCTTTAGCGGCCTGCACAATCTCGCGCGCAATCTTCTTCTCTTCCTTGAGCTGCAACAGCTTCTCTCTGACGTGCTTCATGCAGCGCATCGTGGCGCTTCATCTGCACGCGACGACGCAGCTCCTCTTCCTCGCGTTGCTTCTTCTTTTCGGAATCCTCAGCCAACTTGAACTCCTGGTCGATGATAAAGAGCTTGGATTTTTGCTTGTCCAGGTCCACGATGCGGCCGCGTTGGTCAATCAGGCCGAGTTCGTTCAAGTGGCTTTGAAGCGGACGGCTCTCGAAGTGTTGACGCAAGTTTCGGTCCATCAGCGCATTGTATCGGGGTAGGCGCTCTTGGTGCACACCTGACAGGTTGAAGCCGCTTTCACGTTGCCGGAGGTATTCCTCGCTCTTCTTTTTGACATCGCGTTCCCAACCATTTTTTCCCGGAGTCTTGAGTTCTTCGGGCTTGTTGCTGACTGAAACGATCACGTTGCCGCTTGCGTCCTGAAAATTCACGCGCTATTTGAAGCTCGGGAGTTGAACAGCGAAAATAACTCGCCATGCCGATCACTTCGCTGTTGGCGCGATCGTGTTGGCGACCCAGTACGAGGCATGGAGACGCTCCCATGGCTTCCAACTATTGAGTAGACGCTCGTTTGTTGCTTGGCGGACCTCAAACTGGAAGGTAGTGTCAGCATTGCGCTCTTTGGTCTTGGTCAGCATCTCCGTGATGCACTGAACTAAGGCGGTAGCATCCTCCGTAGCGTCATCCTCTCGACGGCCGAGCTGCGTTTCACCACCGGCTCCTTGAAGTAAGGCTTGCATAGATTTCACAGCTTCTCGAGTCAAATACACCGTGCGAAACGCGTTGCCGTCTGTTCTGATGTTTACACACACCAGTGCGATCACATCGCGAGGAAATATGAAGTTACTTGACCCCAGCAGAGGTAGGACCTTGACAACAGTCCCATCCCAATGCAAGTGTCGGTTCGGTATGTCGGAAGACGTGTTAGTTTTTCGCTTGTATCACATCCACCTCCTTCGTGAGCCTGCAGATCTTGAGTGAGTCGTTCTTGCTCGACCACTTCAACATAATGCTCGTCACATTCTTGAGGTGGAACGAAATCCATTCGCAAAATATCCCGCTCCACGTATTTCTTCAACTGCGTCAATTCTACAGGGAAGTCGTTCGAAGATGGATTTGAAAAAGACCTCCGCGTTGCACCAGCCTCGCGCTGAAGGCACTGGAAATGATCCCAGAATGGAGACTTCTTGGAGGGAAAAGAAACAATCTGCGTGCTTTCCACCAAAACGCAGTCCAAAACGCGTAGTTGCTCATCGTAGTGCGATACCTCCAGTCCACTCAAGCACAAAACTGCACCTTCTTTCCAGATCCTCTTGTTTCCCCGGCGGAAGGCAAACGACGAAGTTGAACCGCGCTTTAAGGGGCTAGTTTTCTTCTTCAGCATGCCGACTTCCATTCCGGAAACGCGAATACTCATCAGATGACGACTTCGGTCAGTGACGAAGACATGCTCGACATACCGAGATTCCTTGGGTTTGAGGGCGGGGTCAAGCAGTGAAACCTCTGCCTGCCTCTTAGCCGCTACACCCGATTCATCTTGCGTTTCTCGAGCTGCAACCAATACTACGCAGACGCAGACATCAATTGTTGGTCTTCTTTCATTCCTGCGATCACTCTCGAAGTTAGCTCGGTAATCTGTTGTCGCTTGTTGCACGTCAACGCACACTCGTTGGATCCGATTCAGCTGATCAGAATCCGCCGCTTCTTCATCGCTCAGCGATATTTCTTCGTGGACTTCCTCAAAATTGCTATGCTTTGTTGAGCTCAGGCGCAAGAACGCATCCTGGCCCCGCCCACCATCCACCTTCCAGTTAACGGTCAAGCTGCTTGCGAAGTACATGGCACCTTCTCTGAGCACACCCGAGAGCAATTCCTCTGATGGTCGCCAGATAGTTAAAATTCCGCAGCCTACACCTTGATTGCCATTGGGAGGATGTGTACATTCCACATCCACTTTAATAAATGGGATTGGCGGCGGTACATCGATCTGGTCATTTCCTAGCCAGTCTTCTTCTCTAATGTCCACCTCATCATGTTGCAGCTTTCTCTGCATGGATGCCCGTCCATACTCAGATCGGAGCTGAAAATACGTCGATAGTTGTTCCTCACAAAGAATTCGCGGCCCGAGCGTCCACTCTTTCGCCTGAAGATGTAAAACTGGAGAAATGCGGGTCACTCGGATTCGAACTGAGCGAACCATACCGCCACCAACCTCTAGGCTTTTCAGTGGTACGCTCTTCAGCATTGAAAACGTGAGTTGTGGTTGCTGTTTCCGGCCCGTCGATTCGTAGGAATCATGTAATGTAGTTTTTCCAAACCTAATCGAGTATCAAATCTTACTCGGCGTGTACTGTTGTAACGCAACTGCAAATATGGCCACTGCGTTAAGTCCTCTTTAGCCAACAAGGGATTCTTCCATTGTGATTCATGAACAATGGCACATTCCAAAGGATCGATGCCCTCCGTTGAATTCTGCAGACTAGCATTCCACGTAGCGATTTTCGTTCCGACTAAACTCGATTTCGTGTGCGATTTCCACAGGATCGCGGCTAAGGGAGCATCTGGGACAGCATACACAGAATACCATCCGTCTGTCAGAACTAGAGACATATTCCAGCAGGCCGGTAGTTCTTGGTCGACGGATTGATTGCTATCAGCAGGGAATGGCAGCACAGCAGCAATGCAGAGCACCATACAGCTCAGCGAGCTTGCATCTCGATGAAGAATTTTTTAAGAATCGATCGTTGCGCGTTGTTCAAGTCCCGCTGGTAGCGATGTGTAATCTGTTTCATGACTTGATCCTGTGTCAGGTACTTTCCCAACAAAAGACGAGGGAAGGACCGTTCCATAGCAGCCAATTTCCATACGATCCACCGATAGTGATTGAGAAACCACGCGAAAGTTGCCCCAGAGAACTCTAAAATGTGCTTTCCTTCCCTCAGTTGGGAGTAGAGCTCACGTGGACCAAGAATGAGTGCATTCTGGTAAGAAATGTCAGAGGAGTGCACCACATCGCCAGCACACGTAAAACGAACACCAGCGGCGTTTTCTGCTGTAATCGAGTTCAGTACTTGAAGTTGAGACGGATCCAAGTCTCCGACAGAAGCCGTTCCACCTTCACGAAGCCCCACCATAACACGAAATGAAATCTTCATAGCCTCGTTGAAAATGAAAGGCTGGGACCCGGTGCCAACAACTTTTTGTTTTTTCTCGCTGGAGCTGCGGGGTGTCGAGCATCACTGAGGCCCTGAGCATCGCTGATGTGTACCTTTTGCTTGCAACCGGAGGGTGAAATCGCTTTTTGCTGCTTATTCTTGACGTGGTGGATGACTTCACGGCTCTCTTCGCGGCCATATGCGGCGTTGACGTTTGGTGCTGAGAGTATCTGCCAATTAATCTTGAGTTTAGCTGCGTTGAGTGCCATGATTTAGATGCTTCCAATGCTGCTGTCTTCCGAGCCAGTGCATTTGCAGGGTGCACATTTTCCTTGTCTCCGCAGTGAAGTCCTTGGTCTTGACGATGCTGTAAAGTAGCGGTAGGATACGCCCCCACAGAGGAACGAGTTCCACTACTGTGAGAAGAAGAGTTGCGATTCACCGATGCCCGCACACGCCGAGACGAACCCAATCCCCTGGCACTGTCAACATTCCTCAATGCAATTCTCTCAGGGACTGATTCAGAATCAACGTTACATCCCACAACGTCGGTATCGTGAACGTCACGCGGTTCACCCACCGTGGGCGTCACCACCGATTCCTCTTCGATGCGAAGCCGCGCCTCATAAGCTTGTAGCCGCGCCTTCGACACCGACACCGCCTTCCCCGAACCGGTCTGGAACAGACTTGGTACAGTGGCCGCGTTCGCACTAACAACAGCGCCATGCACGTCACGCGGTTCACCCATCGTGGACATCTCCACTGACTCCTCCTCGCTGCGAAGCCGCGCCTCATAAGCTTGTAGCCGCGCCTTCGACACCGACACCGCCTTCCCCGAACCGGTCTGGAACAGACTTGGTACAGTGGCCGCGTTCGCACTAACAACAGCGCCATGCACGTCACGCGGTTCACCCATCGTGGACATCTCCACTGACTCCTCCTCGCTGCGAAGCCGCGCCTCATAAGCTTGTAGCCGCGCCTTCGACACCGACACCGCCTTCCCCGAACTGGTCTGGAACAGACTTGGTACAGTGGCCGCGTTCGCACTAACAACAGCGCCATGCACGTCACGCGGTTCACCCATCGTGGACATCTCCACTGACTCCTCCTCGCTGCGAAGCCACGCCTCATAAGCTTGTAGCCGCGCCTTCGACACCGACACCGCCTTCCCCGAACTGGTCTGGAACAGACTTGGTACAGTGGTCGCGTTCGCACTAAAAACAGCGCCGGCACCATGCACGTCACGCGGTTCACCCATCGTGGACATCTCCACTGACTGCTCCTCGCTGCGAAGCCGCGCCTCATAAACCTGTAGCCGCGCCTTCGACACCGACACCGCCTTCCCCGAACCGGTCTGGAACAGACTTGGTACAGTGGCCGCGTTCGCACTAACAACAGCGCCATGCACGTCACGCGGTTCACCCATCGTGGACATCTCCACTGACTCCTCCTCGCTGCGAAGCCGCGCCTCATAAGCTTGTAGCCGCGCCTTCGACACCGACACCGCCTTCCCCGAACCGGTCTGGAACAGACTTGGTACAGTGGCCGCGTTCGCACTAACAACAGCGCCATGCACGTCACGCGGTTCACCCATCGTGGACATCTCCACTGACTCCTCCTCGCTGCGAAGCCGCGCCTCATAAGCTTGTAGCCGCGCCTTCGACACCGACAACGCCTTCCCCGAACCGGTCTGGAACAGACTTGGTACAGTGGCCGCGTTCGCACTAACAACAGCGCCATACACGTCACGCGGTTCACCCATCGTGGACATCTCCACTGACTCCTCCTCGCTGCGAAGCCGCGCCTCATAAGCTTGTAGCCGCGCCTTCGACACCGACACCGCCTTCCCCGAACTGGTCTGGAACAGACTTGGTACAGTGGTCGCGTTCGCACTAAAAACAGCGCCGGCACCATGCACGTCACGCGGTTCACCCATCGTGGACGTCACCACCGATTCCTCTTCGCTGCGAAGCCGCGCCTCATAAACCTGTAGCCGCGCCTTCGACACCGACACCGCCTTCCCCGAACCGGTCTGGAACAGACTTGGTACGGTGGTCGCACTGGTCATTGTTTTTTGTGAAGTGGAGGTGGAAGCTTCGTGGTTTCGGCAAACCGATTTGCGGTGTACGCTGCCAGGCGAGCCTTGGAAATTGCAACTGTCTTTCCTGATGCAGTTTGAAAGAGACGCGATACGGTTGCACTAGTCGTCCCCTTACCAATTGCCGAAACTCCGTCACGCACATTTGCAGGATTGCTTTCTTGTCCATCGTCAGAAATCAAACTGGGTCGATTAATTGCGGTGGCGCCAACAGCAGAAAAACTAACGTTTTGCGCGTTGAAAGTCAACGTCCTCGGTGCCGTTTGAGCTGTAAGCATCTCGTTGTTTTGATCGGAAGAGGGCTCGTCAAGATCAGCAGCCTCTTCGCTTTTCTCCTCTTCAATCGTCATATTAACAGCGCCCTCCTGCACGCAACCGACTTTATTTCCTGCCCGCGTGTGAAACAAGCTGGAAACTGCAGTAGGAGACGTATCAGCTGACCTGTTTCGTTCTTCAACATTGCCACCGCCACTAGACACGCCAGTCCCATTTACACGTACAGGCTTTTCACCTGTAAACTCACCCGCCGTTTCTAAACACTCATCGTTTCTAATGACTGGCGCACGAATATCTTGGTGGGCTGAACTCAGCTGCGACGCCACACAGTTTGGAGTTTGTAATGAACAATTTTGCTGCGTCCACGGCGCCTGCGTGGCCTCCTCCTCTGCTGCGCTGGATATAGAGCTCCAGAGCTCACTGGACTGTGTACAGCTGCCAAACGGCGAGGTCGGAGGCTCTGCACGCGTCGACTGAGACGTTTCTGTTCGTCGGCGCTTCCTGCCGCGGCTCTTGGTGCGTCTTGTCCTCGACGTGGACGGGTCGTCCAGCGACAGTCGCGCCACCTTCTCGTCCTGGAACATGAGGATCTGCATGGCCGTGTCGAAGTCCTGCTCGAACACCAGCAGCCCGTCGAACGCCTCGCGCCAGGCGCCGCCGTCCTCGCCTTCCTGCGCTTGCATGTCTTTCCCAGAATGCGGAATTTGCCTTTTGGCGCGCTCAAGAGTGCACCACACCAACTTTACCATCACTCTGCCTCCCGAACTGCAATACAGCATTAAACTTGAAGAGACGCAAGATGCCGCAGCCTGTACTTAACTTGGGGCTGCTGGGCGCGGCGAGCAAGGACACTGCAGCGAAGAGGGGCGGGGAGAGCAAGTTCGACCATGTCATGGCGCTGCAGGAAGAGCCGATTCAGGTGCGGTCTCTGCCGACGGAAAGTTACGGGTCGAGCACGGGTAACGGGCGGTTTTGTGCCTGTAGATTACATTCTTACTGCCAGATGACTCGACGGTGTCCAGCGAGGTATATGCTGGTGTTCGTGGGCTGTGTGTACTGGTACTGACATTGGGGTTCCTCTTTTCGTCAGTTCAAGAAGGGCCAAACGATTGCCGTACTGAAGGCTTTCCTGGAGGACGAGTGCGACCTTAAACAAGACGAAACGGTGCGTTGGTGGACTGCGTTTGGTAGTTGATGTAGTTGCTGATGCTAGCAGTTTCTAACTTCTTCGCTCGACCAGCAACTCTGCCTGGACGGCACCGTCCTGCTGGATCCATTCTCCTTAACGGATTTCCCGTGCGTCTTGGAGGCGTCCGCCATCGACGTCCAAGTGCGCTGCAGCAGAAGCCGCAAATAAAGCAGCACGAGAAATCCACCGCAGCGAAAGGTGCTCGTCTGCAAGATACGAGCAAACGCGAGCTAATACATTAAAAGGAGCAGAGTGATGTTGAAGTTGTGTGTATTTGACACATCGTTTACGTACGCCACACCATCTTTATTTGAGGCTCTCTCCAGCCGCTCATTCGCCAGCGACTCTCAAAAAGCGGTCAAGATGCCGTACCAAGTGCTGCCCGGCCTCGTGGTCATCTCCGTTGCCTTCTCGCTCATGGGCGTGGGCTTCGGCGCTCTCAACAAGATGCAGGCCCGCGACAACATGCAGGTGCGCTCGCTGTGGTCCGCTCACAACTGGCGCGGGGCCGGCGTAATTCTAACAAGAACTGGCTCGTTAATGTGGTGTGGACGTATAGAGCAAACTGCAGCTGCTGACGGACTGGGACCGCATGATGGACGAGCGGGACCGAAAGCTGGCGGCGAGGGCGGCGGCGATTAATGCGAATCAGTAGCAGAACGCTGAGGAAGGAGGAAGAGCAGCCTCGACAGAGTGAAGCGATCGGAGTGAGCGGTGAGGCGGCAGACGCAGGTGTTCAACCAGTAGTGGACGAGCGGCAGGGGTTAAAAATCATTCACAGTCTGAGACGTCCACTCGAGCGAACCGACCGTCTTGGCGCGCCGAGAATTGAACTACGCCAAGGAAAACAGGAAGAACAAAAGAAAAAGAGTTAAGAGAAGTAGGACAGGCAGCACGCACGCTCGATGACTTTCGATATGTATTTGGTTATATACCCGCGTTCAACAGCTCGCCTGGTGACTGTTTGTAAGTTGTGCAAATGGCTGTTGCTGGCTTGTGTGCTGAGGCTGAAAGTCTGTGCTGCCCATTGACGAGCTATGCTGCGGATACGCTCTGCTTGGTACGCTACAGGGATCCAAGAGGGATGCTGTTTATCACGTCGACAGCATCGGGGTTTTGCAGTGCAGACCACGGAGCAGACCCCGAGACCTTCATGATACCGTCGGTCGTCGTCCGGTTGAGACAGCAAGGTACTCAAAAGATCGTGCTCCGAATCAAGGGCAGGTCTCAACTACAGTCTGTAGTCAACAGATCAAGGGTGCGCTTGCCAGCACGATACCGAAGCACGAAAAGAGACGCTCGTGATTTTGCATGATCGTTTGTGTTTGTCGACATGTTAGTTTAGTTAATAAGAAATTCGAGCTCCCCGCGCGCAGGTCACTCCTTCTCTCTCGCACCACTACGTGTCTCGCCCCCACGAAAGGCCGAAGTTCTCATCGGGAAAATACTAGTACAAAGCGGGCAGTATCCGCGCGTCGTCACACATCTATACCCTCTCCTTTCTCGCTCGCTCCCTCTCTCCTCTCTCGCAGTTGGATCCAACGGTGCTTACTCCTTGGCGCCGGGGCAGTTCCGGGCCCAGTGGCCGGTCTCTCCGCACTGGTAGCACTTGTCCTCGCTCGGGCCGCTGTCGTCGGGGCAGTCACGACGCAGGTGGCCGCTCTGGCCACAGTGGTGGCACTTGCGCGACTCGCGCATCTCCGACGGGCAGTCGCGACGCAGGTGGCCGGTCTCGTTACAGTTGTGGCACTTGGGCGGCTGCACCTCCTCGGGGCATTCGCGACGGATGTGGCCCGTCTGGCCGCAGTTGTGGCACGCACGGCCGCCAGAGGGGCAGTCGCGCTTCAGGTGGCCGGTCTTGCCGCAGCCGAAGCAGGCGGCGCCGCTGGCGTTGAAGCCGCCGAAGCCGCCCTCCTGGGACGGGGCTTCGGGGCAGTCGCGGCGGATGTGGCCGGTGTTACCGCAGTTGTGGCACTTGCGCTGGTCGGCAGGGGTCTCCATTCTTGTCTGTGTTTAAAAGCTGATCGTCAACAAAGATACGCCACATGTCAGTCGCTGTGGTTTCTTCCTCGTGCAAGACGCAGCGGAGCCAGCGAGAGATCCTTTCGCAGCGCCTCCTCCGCCTTCCTCATGCCCTTCAAACCCACCTCTTCTCTCCGATTCTTCCGCAGAAATGACACGCGAAGAGCGGCTCGGGGCTCGGATAGAGCCCACGCGTTCGCCGAGAGATTGGTCGCTGGGCGCTCGAGGTTTTACAGCAGGATATGTAAAACCTCGTCCGGCAGGGCGACATCTTGGTGCCGTTTCTTTGGACCACAAGGCGGCATACTGGGGCCAAGTCAAGCCTGAAGATCGCTACCGCATCGGAGCCTACACCTCTGGGCCGCAAGCAGCATTTTCAGCACGAGTACAACACGTGCGAAAACGAGGCTCTGCTGACTCACGAGCAGAATGAAAGCGCATTACACGATTCGAGACTCGCCACGACCGCCACAGCCAGCGCCAGTCAAACATGGAACAAAAAGTCCCGCCGTCCAAGATTGAGCGGGTCTTCCCTCCTCCGCGGTCCATCAAATTATTCCCCAATCAGCGATCGTCTCGTCTCATTGGCTGCAATGCAATTCCGATCGACCAATCCGAGCGAAGATCACTCCAGCTTCAACTTGCTTGACACGCAACAACAACGCCGCAACCAGCGGAACAGGCCTGCAACACCGGACTTGATCAGCACAAAGCCCAGTGCGAGACACACAGGCGACCACGGGCATTGCACAGCCACTCGAGCGATTGATCGATGCACCGACGCAGCGTTGACGCGTCGACTTTCGGCTTGGGCACTGTAGGCGGGTCGGGCCAGTGGTGCTGCACGAACGCTGCAAGGGACGGGTTCCCACGCTCCAGAGCCGGTAGATACTCCCTCACAAACGTCCTTGTCCACCACTGCGGACTGCTGCTGTTATCCAAAACATTTGCTGTGGGAAGAGCTTCGTTCCACGACGTGTTCAGCCGCGTAAAGTCGTAGTAGTAGAGCTGAGCGCGAATTGCGTCCGGTGGGGCATCGGCAAACGGATCGCGCGTTACATCGAGCAGCTCTTTCACATCGTGAGAGCCTTCTAACAGCTTGGCCACGAGGTTCACTAGCCATGGGGCGCTTTGGTAGTCGCCTAGCGCAGCAAACCACATTTGCCAGTCCAATCGCGGATGGAACGGGGCCACTACGCGCGGAGCCGACATCAAGTCGCCAGGCTTGTACTTGAAATGAAAAGCTTCCCACGTCTGACCGCCGTCTGTCGTTCCCTCCAGAATAATTTCCGGTCGAGCGACGACCGAAACCCGGTGCCCATTGTCGAGCTCTATCATACCCACGCCAGTCATAGAGCGGAACAAGCCGTAAGCACTCGTAAGTCGATATTTCTCGGTCGAGCGATATGCCGAGACGACGAATGGAGGCAACGACTGCTGGAAAGATTGGTCTAGCACTGACAGCGTGAGAACGCTGCTCGTAAAGATCCACATGCTTGCCATCGTTGTCGTCAGCAGATATACCAAACGCAATAGGAGTCGTTTCCTGAGACGATATACTGTCTTGGAGTTGACCTCCGGGGTGAAGCAGGTCCGAACAAGCTGCCAGCAGCTGGAGCACACCACCAGAAAAGCAGCGTAAACTACGCAGCGAGGCAAGATGCGTTCAAGCCATACGTGGGTATCCTCCACACTAGGCAGAAACTGGATCCTTGTGGCCAGCAGTAGCTCGAGGAAGCTGCGATCACGTTGGTCTCCTGACACGGCATCTTGTACAGTCATCGCAAATACTTCGTGCCACGTGTAGACGCAGAACCAAAAGCTGCCCACCAGCATAGCTTTCGTAACCAGCGGGTGTGTCTGAAACTTGTACCATCCCCAGTCGACTCGAGCTACCCACGACTTCCGTGTCTCTGCTGCTTCCTTGAACTTCAATGCGGCAGTCGACATCAAGTAGTGCCGCTGCCAGAACGATGGTCAACACGTTGAAGAAATTGTAATTCCCCGTGAGGAGAATGGAAATCTGTAGCGCAATTTGCTGGATGGCTCCGACTCTCCGCAGCGTCGTATGAGGCGCGAGCAAGAAGAATGTCCAGGGGCCTTCGATTAGTAGCGTGACGGCTACAGCTAAGCGATTGATGATCGGCTACCAAACATCTCTGTTAGTCAAAACTGTTCATCACAACAAGGCACGAGCAGTGTTCACATACCGGGACCTGCAACGCATACCAGGCGAGTGGCAATGGTAGCGGCTGTGACGCGAAGTGGAAGTCCAGCGCAGTAAGTCCGAGCCAAGTGGGACATCGCGACTGGATCTTGACTGCGCCGGACATGAGCATGAATTTGAAAAGCAGGAACCGCAGCGTCCAGACCGCGGCTGACGGTGTTTCAAAGGTCTCGTCCGTGTCGCCATCCCGCCACCAAGGAGCCAAGAGCACCGCCAAAACGCCAACCTCCAGTAGCAACGCGTCCCACTGGAATTGCATGAACGTCTGACCAACTTGCACGATGGAAAAGTAGCAGATCCACAAGAGCATTAGCGGTCCAGCAGTGCGCCACGCTGGTTGAATCACTCCTAGCACTGATACGGTGACGGCCAGTAGGCAAATCACTTCCATGCCGAAGCTCGGCGTCCATTGCAGCGGCTCATGCAGCCACACGAGCGTCGGGAACCTATTGACGACCCACTCAAACGTCGAACCGTCAGGGGCGTCTGATGCTTTGTACTGGTGCTTTACATTGCGTAAGAATACATCCACAGGCTCGACGCCATTCCTACACAAGATACACGATGAAGCCGTTAGAAAGCCAATTGCAGGGGGGAACAAGATGGACAGCTTACGCACTCGCCGTATAACCCTCGCGCTTGCTCTCGAATGGATGCGAAGGCTGCCGCGTACACTGCGCAAAGGCAAATGAGGAAGGAAACTCGTGGAAGCGCAGCATCGCCGCCGTCGGCGATCAGAGAATTGACGACGCCGTCTTCGGACAATTGAAGCAACGGTATTTCAACCGGTATTTTTGGCGGTACGTACAGTTATCCGGACGTTATCCGGATGCTCGGATACTTTTCTAAAGTTAGAAACGCACTTGACCATGGACAAGGGCTCGGGCGATTTCCTGCCGGCGGACAGCGCGGCCAAGCTACTGCGCGTGTTCTGCTTCTTGCGGCAGCACGACCGCAAGGCGCGCATTGCAAAAAGGCGGCCGAGATCACCGCGTGGCGTCCAACGCCGCAGCTCGAGGAGCGACCACCCGACGAGACGGACCTGGTAACCGAGCTGAACCTGCTCGTCGTCACTCTAGAACCGACCGGCGGTAAGAGCGGAGCTGATACCGGTATCCGCAATGCCTCGAAGCCCATCGCACCGACGATGCAAGAGCTCCGCAACGAGATGAAGGAGCTGCAGAAGGGGTCATCACCAGCAACAGCGACACGTCCGGTGTCATCACTGCTGCAGATCTGAGCTCTTGCATGAAGAGCCTCAACAGGGCGCCCTCAAAGGTACGTCTATCAAAGCAATTCCTAGTGAAAGCTTTCTGACACTAGCGCCAGGGCGAGGCTCAGTGGATGATTTGGGAGATCGACGACGACCTGGACGGCTGTGTGAGGTGGGAGGAGTTCAAGGCCTGCTACGTGCGCACGCTGCGAGACTCGAACGGACTGGAACTCAACCAACTTTACTACTTGACCCAGTTCCTGCTTTGTGATACGGACAGCAGCCAGACCGTATCAGGTAAGACACTTCCTGTGTGGCTCGAGCAGCAGATTTTGACTGACATCGATTTCTGTGCTTTAGCGGACGAAATCACGGCCGAGCTGCAGCGCATCGGCGGTACGGAACACTTGACAGCCAAGCTGTATTCAGTTTTGGAGAGTGAGAATGAGGAGCAGCAGCTCCTGCGCAAGCTGACGCTGTCCGAGTTCCTTGACGCCATGCTTGGTGACTTGCCCGCGAGCTTCAAGCTGCACTAGTTCTGACGGATGGTACTCGCAAGGATAGCGCCACATTGGCCTCAAGCTCGCTTCCACAGCGTTCCTCTCGACCCCCGCCCTGCAGTCGCTCACGCTTCGTTTGAGGTCGTGGAGAACATTCGAATTTGCTCCGTTGTGGATACGGATGAAGGTCCTCGACTAGGATTCCTGGTTAGCATCATTGAATTTGATGCCCTTCCTCCTCCAAAGTCTCAACCGTACGCGTAACTCGAATGCCGCGCGAGACTTTCGACAATTTCTGGAAGGGAGGGGTGGATTGTGGTTACGAGGACGAGGTGTTACCAAGTTATTTATCGCTCTGGGAGACACTCCGAATGCAGGAACATCGTTAGGAACGGAGGCTTTTGGTAATGGCGTGTTTCTCTTCATTCAAAACGCACAAAATGCAACAAAGAGATGGCTTCATTGAGGACAGAAATGGAAACATTATGGACAATACGTCCACGTTGAGACGGAGGACAGGGCTACCAAGAGTGGAGTTTCTAGTGCTTTGGCTGGTGGTCATGATGTTGCATGCTCTGTGTGCGGGATATTTGCTGGCGATGGCGAAACTTTACTTCTTTATGGATCACTCGACGATGAGCTACTTCTCAAACCTCTTGGCGCTTCCTGAGGAGCGGCATTTTCGAGTGTTTGGAGGACTTGTGGGAGTTCTAGGGACTTTGCATGCTGTTCAATTGATGCTGCATGTTGTATGGTGCATTGGAGCACGAGCGCTGGTTGTTTGGCCTTGGACAGCAATGGGAAATCGCTTTGTGAAATTTCTCTGTGGGCCCACGAAGAGGAACCGACAACGCAACTCAATTTTACAAACACTCACTTGGCTGCTGGGTGTGTCGAGTATTGACGGAGACGTGTTCGAGCTAATGTTTCTTTTGCGCAAGGCAGTGGAGATTATTGCACAAATTATCCAGTGCCACCGCTACAGCACGCTGATGTCTCGAGTGTGGATCAACCAGGCATTTGTGGCCATGGTTGTCTCGAATTGCCTATTTACGCCACTGCTGAATCACGTTATGCTGGTCTCTGCTTCGCGAGCGCACGCGCGAGTCGCATCGATTGAAAATGTCAACGCAAGAATTCCAGCCGTCCGGGGCCGAACATTGTGTGTGAGCGTGGATGTTTTGTTGACTGCAGTGTCGAGTCTCGTGCTGCCGCTTGCCATATTCGCACCTTGGGCCCAGAATTTTGATGCTCTGGTGAAGACATTTCCTGATGAGGTGCTATACAGCGACATCACATTCACGAGACTAGTGTTTGAGAACAAGGCCATCTTCGCTCTATCTGCCAGTGACAGTCTGACAAAACTGGTTCCACATCTTAGTATCTTTCTAGGAATGGCAACGATTACGTCCGTTCTCGAACGGAACCCTCCGATTGCCAAGCTGAATGGGGCCATAGCTACCCAACACCATCCGTTCGCTGTGCCGGCCTCGCCTTTGCAGTCCCACTGGGACTCCCAGCGTTGCTTCGCTCATGCCACAAATCCTACGCTACATGTACACCGTGTACATGTAGCGTAGGATTGTCCTTGTACGTGTACTACACGTACATGGATATCCGCGCCGCGATTAGCGTTGCAAAACAAGCTGGAGCCCATTCCCCAATTTTCTCGGTGTCGAGAAGATTACACAGCCTTCCTCCATCCCAGGTTGACGTGCTAACCCCTCCGGATCTCTCGATCAACGCTCTTTGCAACCATGGTTTACTCGCCCCGCACCTACCTCGTCTCCGCCGCTGTCGGCCTTGTGGCGCTGCAGATCCAGCAAACGTCTGCCGCGTCGTTGTACTACGTCCCTGAGACGACGTCCGGCACGACGGACGAGCTCACGAGCAAGTTCCCTGCTTTCGGTGCCGATGTGGCCGACCAGGACTGTGCCATCACGGTCGAGGTGGACCCCACGCTGCCGGACATCACCACCATCTCGTCGGTGCCTGTGACGTACCCGGATCTGCTGGCCAACCTGACCACGACCCCAACTGAGCCGGTGTTCACCAAGGTCGGCACGGAACTTCTGTCGGAGGACATCCCCGCCACAGAGACCGACCAGGACGCGTATGTGACTTCGACGCCCACGCAGGGCTCCACGACGGTGACTGAACCCACCACCAAGTCCGGCGTGACGACGGCCTCGCCGTCCGGTCCGGGCAAGTCCGGCGTGACCACCCCGTCTTCGACAACCCCGACGTCCACCAGCCCTACGTCGACCACCACGACGACCACCACTCCGGTTGTGAAGGGTGCGGCGCCCAAGGACTGCGCCACTGGCTGGGAGGAGGAGACCAAGCCCACCCGCAAGCTGCGCGACAGCGATGTGTCGGGCCGTGCTCTGGAGGAGAAGATGCAGACCAAGCGTCAGCTGGAGACTCTCACGAACAAGGACATCACCAAGCTTGAGACGTACTTCGGCACCAAGATGGAGAAGTCCCTTGAGGCCCTTCCCACTCAGGGTGTATACTCGCCCTCACCCTGGGCTGGCCCGTACTGGCCGACCTACCAAGACGGCATCAACGTCGAGTGGAGCCAGGGCCAGGCCAGTCCGGCCGAGAAGTACGCCACGGCCTTTGGCTTGGACAAGACGGACTTCATGAACAAGGTGTCCAAGGACAACGGTGTTGACTCCCAGAGCAGCCGCAGGAGTGTTCCTCGCAAAACGACTGCGCGTCTCTCACTGACGGCAGTCAGTGTGCGATTCGTGCCGGCGCTAGCTCGGGCTACTGCATCCCGGGATGGTTCGGCATCTGCCACGCTTGGGCTCCGGCCGCCATCATCGAGGCTGAGCCCAACTGCCCCGTGACCCACAACGGCGTCACGTTCCAGCCGATGGACCTGAAGGCCCTGATCTCGGATATTTATGATGGCGCCAAGGTCTCGACGGTCTTCACGGGTGCTCGTTACAACGGCGGCGACGATGGCGCTGACGAGTACGGTCGCCACACCAACAACGCGTACCGTGACCTGAACCCCGCGTACTTCCACATTGCTGCTGCTAACATTCTCGGCAAGCTTAACGCTTCGTTCGTCGTGGACGTGACGGCCGGCTCGGAGGTGTGGAACCAGCCTGTGCGTGGTTTCAAGGTGTACGAGCAGACTGCCATGTCGCTCGAGGAGGCTTCCGAGACGTTCTACGGTCTGGAGGCGTACCCGTGGAACGCTGCTGCCAAGAGCATTGTGTACGTCAAGTCGCGTCTCTCGTGGGTTTTCGAGACCTACACGGATGGTCCTCTGGTGTCTTCGGGTGAGATCGACAAGTTCACGACCGGTGCCTACTACACGTACCTGCTCGAGCTTGACGAAGCCGGCGAGATCATTGGCGGTGAGTGGGTGTACAACTCGGACAGCGAGCACCCGGACTTCCTCTGGTTCGCTAAGGCCAAGCCTGCCGCCGACACGGTGACCAGCATTGGTCTCAGCTACGCTGACGTGAGCATGCTGCTCGAGAAGTCGGTGGCTTGCTCGACTCCTCTTCGGCTTCGGGTTCGGTTGGCTCGTCGGCCTCCGCTTCGGCTTCGGGTTCGGTTGGCTCGTCGGCCTCTGCTTCGGCTTCCGCTTCGACAGCCGCTTCGACTTCTGCTTCCACGGCTGCATCAACTTCGGGCTCCGCCACGGGCTCGGCCTCGACCGGCTCGACGGGTGTCTCCACGGAGGTGCCAGCCACTTCGACGACTGCTTCCAGCACCGGCGGAAACGGAGCCACGGAGACCCCGGCCG
>JAAKBD010000483.1:0-101259 GCA_012656105.1 Phytophthora syringae
CGACGCCCGGAAACCCAGAAGCCGCCTCCGAAACCGCCGATGCTCGTCGCTGACCACGTCGAGCGCTGTCATGCGCCACGCCCAGTTCACTTCGCGTCCAGCCTGGCCTGGCAGGGTATTCACCGCGCTGCTGGTGTGCATAAAGCGCGGCCATACGGTGGGTGTGGCGGCAGGAGGAAAAGCAAAATTCCTAACCGGGACTCGAACCCGGGTCGCGTGGGTGAAAGCCACGTATCTAACCGCCTAGACTATTAGGAGCACCTTCTCTTCACGCTGCACCTCCAAACGCAAGCTCCTTGCGCGCTAACCACACGCACAACACTGCCAAGCCACACCCCACTGCACCTGCTGCCGCCTCACACGCTGCCCAACGACGCCCGGAAACCCGAAGCCGCCTCGAAACCGCCGATGCTCGTCGCGACCACGTCGAGCGCTGTCATGCGCCGCCCAGTTCACTTCGCGTCAGCACAGCCTGGCGGGGTATTCCTGCCGCGCTGCTGGTGTGCATAAAGCGCGGCCATACGGTGGGTGGTGGCGGCAGGAGAAGCAAAATTCCTAACCGGGACTCGAACCCGGGTCGCGTGGGTGAAAGCCACGTATCCTAACCGCCTAGACTATTAGGGAGCACCTTCTCTTAACCCACGCTACCTCCAAACGCAAGCTCCTTGCGCGCTAACCACACAACACTGCCAACCACACCCCACTGCACCTGCTGCCGCCTCACACGCTGCCCAACGACGCCCGGAAACCCGAAGCCGCCTCCGAAACCGCCGATGCTCGTCGCGACCACGTCGAGCGCTGTCATGCGCCGCCCAGTTCACTTCGCGTCAGCACAGCCTGGCGGGGTATTCCTGCCGCGCTGCTGGTGTGCATAAAGCGCGGCCATACGGTGGGTGGTGGCGGCAGGAGAGGAAAAGCAAAATTCCTAACCGGGACTCGAACCCGGGTCGCGTGGGTGAAAGCCACGTATCCTAACCGCCTAGACTATTAGGGAGCACCTTCTCTTAACCCACGCTACCTCCAAACGCAAGCTCCTTGCGCGTAACCACACGCACAACACTGCCAAGCCACACCCCACTGCACCTGCTGCCGCCTCACACGCTGCCCAACGACGCCCGGAAACCCGAAGCCGCCTCCGAAACCGCCGATGCTCGTCGCGACCACGTCGAGCGCTGTCATGCGCCGCCCAGTTCACTTCGCGTCAGCACAGCCTGGCGGGGTATTCCTGCCGCGCTGCTGGTGTGCATAAAGCGCGGCCATACGGTGGGTGGTGGCGGCAGGAGAGGAAAAGCAAAATTCCTAACCGGGACTCGAACCCGGGTCGCGTGGATGAAAGCCACGTATCCTAATCGCCTAGACTATTTGCGAGAGCCTTCTCTTAACCCGCTACCTCCAAACGCAAGCTCCTTGCGCGCTAACCACACGCACAACACTGCCAAGGCACCCCACTGCACCTGCTGCCGCCTCACGCTGCCCAACGACGCCCGGAAACCCGAAGCCGCCTCCGAAACCGCCGATGCTCGTCGCGACCACGTCGAGCGCTGTCATGCGCCGCCCAGTTCACTTCGCGTCAGCACAGCCTGGCGGGGTAT
The DNA here is from genome assembly GCA_012656105.1 of Phytophthora syringae. Classification (NCBI taxonomy): domain Eukaryota; phylum Oomycota; class Peronosporomycetes; order Peronosporales; family Peronosporaceae; genus Phytophthora; species Phytophthora syringae. The sequence continues at coordinate 1,593 of JAAKBD010000483.1, forward strand.
TCCTGCCGCGCTGCTGGTGTGCATAAAGCGCGGCCATACGGTGGGTGGTGGCGGCAGGGAGAAAAGCAAAATTCCCTAACCGGGACTCGAACCCGGGTCGCGTGGGTGAAAGCCACGTATCCTAACCGCCTAGACTATTAGGGAGCACCTTCTCTTAACCCACGCTACCTCCAAACGCAAGCTCCTTGCGCGCTAACCACACGCACAACACTGCCAAGCACACCCCACTGCACCTGCTGCCGCCTCACACGCTGCCCAACGACGCCCGGAAACCCGAAGCCGCCTCCGAAACCGCCGATGCTCGTCGCGACCACGTCGAGCGCTGTCATGCGCCGCCCAGTTCACTTCGCGTCAGCACAGCCTGGCGGGGTATTCCTGCCGCGCTGCTGGTGTGCATAAAGCGCGGCCATACGGTGGGTGGTGGCGGCAGGAGAAAAGCAAATTCCTAACCGGGACTCGAACCCGGGTCGCGTGGTGAAAGCCACGTATCCTAACCGCCTAGACTATTAGGAGCACCTTCTCTTAACCCACGCTACCTCCAAACGCAAGCTCCTTGCGCGCTAACCACACGCACAACACTGCCAAGCTACACCCCACTGCACCTGCTGCCGCCTCACACGCTGCCCAACGACGCCCGGAAACCCGAAGCCGCCTCCGAAACCGCCGATGCTCGTCGCGACCACGTCGAGCGCTGTCATGCGCCGCCCAGTTCACTTCGCGTCAGCACAGCCTGGCGGGGTATTCCTGCCGCGCTGCTGGTGTGCATAAAGCGCGGCCATACGGTGGGTGGTGGCGGCAGGAGAGGAAAAGCAAAATTCCCTAACCGGGACTCGAACCCGGGTCGCGTGGGTGAAAGCCACGTATCCTAACCGCCTAGACTATTAGGGAGCACCTTCTCTTAACCCACGCTACCTCAAACGCAAGCTCCTTGCGCGCTAACCACGCACAACACTGCCAAGCCACACCCCACTGCACCTGCTGCGCCTCACACGCTGCCCAACGACGCCCGGAAACCCGAAGCCGCCTCCGAAACCGCCGATGCTCGTCGCGACCACGTCGAGCGCTGTCATGCGCCGCCCAGTTCACTTCGCGTCAGCACAGCCTGGCGGGGTATTCCTGCCGCGCTGCTGGTGTGCATAAAGCGCGGCCATACGGTGGGTGGTGGCGGCAGGAGAAAAGCAAAATTCCCTAACCGGGACTCGAACCCGGGTCGCGTGGGTGAAAGCCACGTATCCTAACCGCCTAGACTATTAGGGAGCACCTTCTCTTAACCCACGCTACCTCCAAACGCAAGCTCCTTGCGCGCTAACCACACGCACAGCACTGCCAAGCCACACCCCACTGCACCTGCTGCCGCCTCACACGCTGCCCAACGACGCCCGGAAACCCGAAGCCGCCTCCGAAACCGCCGATGCTCGTCGCGACCACGTCGAGCGCTGTCATGCGCCGCCCAGTTCACTTCGCGTCAGCACAGCCTGGCGGGGTATTCCTGCCGCGCTGCTGGTGTGCATAAAGCGCGGCCATACGGTGGGTGGTGGCGGCAGGAGAGGAAAAGCAAAATTCCTAACCGGGACTCGAACCCGGGTCGCGTGGGTGAAAGCCACGTATCCTAACCGCCTAGACTATTAGGGAGCACCTTCTCTTAACCCACGCTACCTCCAAACGCAAGCTCCTTGCGCGCTAACCACACGCACAACACTGCCAAGCCACACCCCACTGCACCTGCTGCCGCCTCACACGCTGCCCAACGACGCCCGGAAACCCGAAGCCGCCTCGAAACCGCCGATGCTCGTCGCGACCACGTCGAGCGCTGTCATGCGCCGCCCAGTTCACTTCGCGTCAGCACAGCCTGGCGGGGTATTCCGCGCTGCTGGTGTGTGCATAAAGCGCGGCCATACGGTGGGTGGTGGCGGCAGGAGAGGAAAAGCAAAATTCCCTAACCGGGACTCGAACCGGGTCGCGTGGGTGAAAGCCACGTATCCTAACCGCCTAGACTATTAGGGAGCACCTTCTCTTAACCCACGCTACCTCCAAACGCAAGCTCCTTGCGCGCTAACCACACGCACAACACTGCCAAGCCACACCCTGCACCTGCTGCCGCCTCACACGCTGCCCAACGACGCCCGGAAACCCGAAGCCGCCTCCGAAACCGCCGATGCTCGTCGCGACCACGTCGAGCGCTGTCATGCGCCGCCCAGTTCACTTCGCGTCAGCACAGCCTGGCAGGGGTATTCCTGCCGCGCTGCTGGTGTGCATAAAGCGCGGCCATACGGTGGGTGGTGGCGGCAGGAGAGGAAAAGCAAAATTCCTAACCGGGACTCGAACCCGGGTCGCGTGGGTGAAAGCCACGTATCCTAACCGCCTAGACTATTAGGGAGCACCTTCTCTTAACCCACGCTACCTCCAAACGCAGCTCCTTGCGCGCTAACCACACGCACAACACTGCCAAGCACCCCACTGCACCTGCTGCCGCCTCACACGCTGCCCAACGACGCCCGGAAACCCGAAGCCGCCTCCGAAACCGCCGATGCTCGTCGCGACCACGTCGAGCGCTGTCATGCGCCGCCCAGTTCACTTCGCGTCAGCACAGCCTGGCGGGGTATTCCTGCCGCGCTGCTGGTGTGCATAAAGCGCGGCCATACGGTGGGTGGTGGCGGCAGGAGAAAAGCAAAATTCCTAACCGGGACTCGAACCCGGGTCGCGTGGGTGAAAGCCACGTATCCTAACCGCCTAGACTATTAGGGAGCACCTTCTCTTAACCCACGCTACCTCCAAACGCAAGCTCCTTGCGCGCTAACCACACGCACAACACTGCCAACCACACCCCACTGCACCTGCTGCCGCCTCACACGCTGCCCAACGACGCCCGGAAACCCGAAGCCGCCTCCGAAACCGCCGATGCTCGTCGCGACCACGTCGAGCGCTGTCATGCGCCGCCCAGTTCACTTCGCGTCAGCACAGCCTGGCAGGGTATTCCTGCCGCGCTGCTGGTGTGCATAAAGCGCGGCCATACGGTGGGTGGTGGCGGCAGGAGAGAAAAGCAAAATTCCCTAACCGGGACTCGAACCCGGGTCGCGTGGGTGAAAGCCACGTATCCTAACCGCCTAGACTATTAGGGAGCACCTTCTCTTAACCCACGCTACCTCCAAACGCAAGCTCCTTGCGCGCTAACCACACGCACAACACTGCCAAGCCACACCCCACTGCACCTGCCGCCTCACACGCTGCCCAACGACGCCCGGAAACCCGAAGCCGCCTCCGAAACCGCCGATGCTCGTCGCGACCACGTCGAGCGCTGTCATGCGCCGCCCAGTTCACTTCGCGTCAGCACAGCCTGGCGGGGTATTCCTGCCGCGCTGCTGGTGTGCATAAAGCGCGGCCATACGGTGGGTGGTGGCGGCAGGAGAGGAAAAGCAAAATTCCTAACCGGGACTCGAACCCGGGTCGCGTGGGTGAAAGCCACGTATCCTAACCGCCTAGACTATTAGGGAGCACCTTCTCTTAACCCACGCTACCTCCAAACGCAAGCTCCTTGCGCGCTAACCACACGCACAACACTGCCAAGCTACACCCCACTGCACCTGCTGCCGCCTCACACGCTGCCCAACGACGCCCGGAAACCCGAAGCCGCCTCCGAAACCGCCGATGCTCGTCGCGACCACGTCGAGCGCTGTCATGCGCCGCCCAGTTCACTTCGCGTCAGCACAGCCTGGCGGGTATTCCTGCCGCGCTGCTGGTGTGCATAAAGCGCGGCCATACGGTGGGTGGTGGCGGCAGGAGGAAAAGCAAAATTCCCTAACCGGGACTCGAACCCGGGTCGCGTGGGTGAAAGCCACGTATCCTAACCGCCTAGACTATTAGGGAGCACCTTCTCTTAACCCACGCTACCTCAAACGCAAGCTCCTTGCGCGCTAACCACACGCACAACACTGCCAAGCCACACCCCACTGCACCTGCTGCCGCCTCACACGCTGCCCAACGACGCCCGGAAACCCGAAGCCGCCTCCGAAACCGCCGATGCTCGTCGCGACCACGTCGAGCGCTGTCATGCGCCGCCCAGTTCACTTCGCGTCAGCACAGCCTGGCGGGGTATTCCTGCCGCGCTGCTGGTGTGCATAAAGCGCGGCCATACGGTGGGTGGTGGCGGCAGGAGAGGAAAAGCAAAATTCCTAACCGGGACTCGAACCCGGGTCGCGTGGGTGAAAGCCACGTATCCTAACCGCCTAGACTATTAGGGAGCACCTTCTCTTAACCCACGCTACCTCCAAACGCAAGCTCCTTGCGCGCTAACCACACGCACAACACTGCCAAGCCACACTGCACCTGCTGCCGCCTCACACGCTGCCCAACGACGCCCTGAAAGAAGCCGCCTCCGAAACCGCCGATGCTCGTCGCGACCACGTCGAGCGCTGTCATGCGCCGCCCAGTTCACTTCGCGTCAGCACAGCCTGGCGGGGTATTCCTGCCGCGCTGCTGGTGTGCATAAAGCGCGGCCATACGGTGGGTGGTGGCGGCAGGAGAAAAGCAAAATTCCTAACCGGGACTCGAACCCGGGTCGCGTGGGTGAAAGCCACGTATCCTAACCGCCTAGACTATTAGGGAGCACCTTCTCTTAACCCACGCTACCTCCAAACGCAAGCTCCTTGCGCGCTAACCACACGCACAACACTGCCAAGCCACACCCCACTGCACCTGCTGCCGCCTCACACGCTGCCCAACGACGCCCGGAAACCCGAAGCCGCCTCCGAAACCGCCGATGCTCGTCGCGACCACGTCGAGCGCTGTCATGCGCCGCCCAGTTCACTTCGCGTCAGCACAGCCTGGCGGGGTATTCCTGCCGCGCTGCTGGTGTGCATAAAGCGCGGCCATACGGTGGGTGGTGGCGGCAGGAGAGGAAAAGCAAAATTCCCTAACCGGGACTCGAACCCGGGTCGCGTGGGTGAAAGCCACGTATCCTAACCGCCTAGACTATTAGGGAGCACCTTCTCTTAACCCACGCTACCTCCAAACGCAAGCTCCTTGCGCGCTAACCACACGCACAACACTGCCAAGCACACCCCACTGCACCTGCTGCCGCCTCACACGCTGCCCAACGACGCCCGGAAACCCGAAGCCGCCTCCGAAACCGCCGATGCTCGTCGCGACCACGTCGAGCGCTGTCATGCGCCGCCCAGTTCACTTCGCGTCAGCACAGCCTGGCGGGGTATTCCTGCCGCGCTGCTGGTGTGCATAAAGCGCGGCCATACGGTGGGTGGTGGCGGCAGGAGAGGAAAAGCAAAATTCCCTAACCGGGACTCGAACCCGGGTCGCGTGGGTGAAAGCCACGTATCCTAACCGCCTAGACTATTAGGGAGCACCTTCTCTTAACCCACGCTACCTCCAAACGCAAGCTCCTTGCGCGCTAACCACACGCACAACACTGCCAAGCCACACCCCACTGCACCTGCTGCCGCCTCACACGCTGCCCAACGACGCCCGGAAACCCGAAGCCGCCTCCGAAACCGCCGATGCTCGTCGCGACCACGTCGAGCGCTGTCATGCGCCGCCCAGTTCACTTCGCGTCAGCACAGCCTGGCGGGGTATTCCTGCCGCGCTGCTGGTGTGCATAAAGCGCGGCCATACGGTGGGTGGTGGCGGCAGGAGAGGAAAAGCAAAATTCCCTAACCGGGACTCGAACCCGGGTCGCGTGGGTGAAAGCCACGTATCCTAACCGCCTAGACTATTAGGGAGCACCTTCTCTTAACCCACGCTACCTCCAAACGCAAGCTCCTTGCGCGCTAACCACACGCACAACACTGCCAAGCCACACCCCACTGCACCTGCTGCCGCCTCACACGCTGCCCAACGACGCCCGGAAACCCGAAGCCGCCTCCGAAACCGCCGATGCTCGTCGCGACCACGTCGAGCGCTGTCATGCGCCGCCCAGTTCACTTCGCGTCAGCACAGCCTGGCGGGGTATTCCTGCCGCGCTGCTGGTGTGCATAAAGCGCGGCCATACGGTGGGTGGTGGCGGCAGGAGAGAAAAGCAAAATTCCTAACCGGGACTCGAACCCGGGTCGCGTGGGTGAAAGCCACGTATCCTAACCGCCTAGACTATTAGGGAGCACCTTCTCTTAACCCACGCTACCTCAAACGCAAGCTCCTTGCGCGCTAACCACACGCACAACACTGCCAAGCCACACCCCACTGCACCTGCTGCCGCCTCACACGCTGCCCAACGACGCCCGGAAACCCGAAGCCGCCTCCGAAACCGCCGATGCTCGTCGCGACCACGTCGAGCGCTGTCATGCGCCGCCCAGTTCACTTCGCGTCAGCACAGCCTGGCGGGGTATTCCTGCCGCGCTGCTGGTGTGCATAAAGCGCGGCCATACGGTGGGTGGTGGCGGCAGGAGAGGAAAAGCAAAATTCCTAACCGGGACTCGAACCCGGGTCGCGTGGGTGAAAGCCACGTATCCTAACCGCCTAGACTATTAGGGAGCACCTTCTCTTAACCCACGCTACCTCCAAACGCAAGCTCCTTGCGCGCTAACCACACGCACAACACTGCCAAGCCACACCCTGCACCTGCTGCCGCCTCACACGCTGCCCAACGACGCCCGGAAACCCGAAGCCGCCTCCGAAACCGCCGATGCTCGTCGCGACCACGTCGAGCGCTGTCATGCGCCGCCCAGTTCACTTCGCGTCAGCACAGCCTGGCGGGGTATTCCTGCCGCGCTGCTGGTGTGCATAAAGCGCGGCCATACGGTGGGTGGTGGCGGCAGGAGAGGAAAAGCAAAATTCCCTAACCGGGACTCGAACCCGGGTCGCGTGGGTGAAAGCCACGTATCCTAACCGCCTAGACTATTAGGGAGCACCTTCTCTTAACCCACGCTACCTCCAAACGCAAGCTCCTTGCGCGCTAACCACACGCACAACACTGCCAAGCACACCCCACTGCACCTGCTGCCGCCTCACACGCTGCCCAACGACGCCCGGAAACCCGAAGCCGCCTCCGAAACCGCCGATGCTCGTCGCGACCACGTCGAGCGCTGTCATGCGCCGCCCAGTTCACTTCGCGTCAGCACAGCCTGGCGGGGTATTCCTGCCGCGCTGCTGGTGTGCATAAAGCGCGGCCATACGGTGGGTGGTGGCGGCAGGAGAGGAAAAGCAAAATTCCTAACCGGGACTCGAACCCGGGTCGCGTGGGTGAAAGCCACGTATCCTAACCGCCTAGACTATTAGGGAGCACCTTCTCTTAACCCACGCTACCTCAAACGCAAGCTCCTTGCGCGCTAACCACACGCACAACACTGCCAAGCCACACCCCACTGCACCTGCTGCCGCCTCACACGCTGCCCAACGACGCCCGGAAACCCGAAGCCGCCTCCGAAACCGCCGATGCTCGTCGCGACCACGTCGAGCGCTGTCATGCGCCGCCCAGTTCACTTCGCGTCAGCACAGCCTGGCGGGGTATTCCTGCCGCGCTGCTGGTGTGCATAAAGCGCGGCCATACGGTGGGTGGTGGCGGCAGGAGAGGAAAAGCAAAATTCCCTAACCGGGACTCGAACCCGGGTCGCGTGGGTGAAAGCCACGTATCCTAACCGCCTAGACTATTAGGGAGCACCTTCTCTTAACCCACGCTACCTCCAAACGCAAGCTCCTTGCGCGCTAACCACACGCACAACACTGCCAAGCCACACCCCACTGCACCTGCTGCCGCCTCACACGCTGCCCAACGACGCCCGGAAACCCGAAGCCGCCTCCGAAACCGCCGATGCTCGTCGCGACCACGTCGAGCGCTGTCATGCGCCGCCCAGTTCACTTCGCGTCAGCACAGCCTGGCGGGGTATTCCTGCCGCGCTGCTGGTGTGCATAAAGCGCGGCCATACGGTGGGTGGTGGCGGCAGGAGAGGAAAAGCAAAATTCCCTAACCGGGACTCGAACCCGGGTCGCGTGGGTGAAAGCCACGTATCCTAACCGCCTAGACTATTAGGGAGCACCTTCTCTTAACCCACGCTACCTCCAAACGCAAGCTCCTTGCGCGCTAACCACACGCACAACACTGCCAAGCCACACCCCACTGCACCTGCTGCCGCCTCACACGCTGCCCAACGACGCCCGGAAACCCGAAGCCGCCTCCGAAACCGCCGATGCTCGTCGCGACCACGTCGAGCGCTGTCATGCGCCGCCCAGTTCACTTCGCGTCAGCACAGCCTGGCGGGGTATTCCTGCCGCGCTGCTGGTGTGCATAAAGCGCGGCCATACGGTGGGTGGTGGCGGCAGGAGAGGAAAAGCAAAATTCCCTAACCGGGACTCGAACCCGGGTCGCGTGGGTGAAAGCCACGTATCCTAACCGCCTAGACTATTAGGGAGCACCTTCTCTTAACCCACGCTACCTCCAAACGCAAGCTCCTTGCGCGCTAACCACACGCACAACACTGCCAAGCCACACCCCACTGCACCTGCTGCCGCCTCACACGCTGCCCAACGACGCCCGGAAACCCGAAGCCGCCTCCGAAACCGCCGATGCTCGTCGCGACCACGTCGAGCGCTGTCATGCGCCGCCCAGTTCACTTCGCGTCAGCACAGCCTGGCGGGGTATTCCTGCCGCGCTGCTGGTGTGCATAAAGCGCGGCCATACGGTGGGTGGTGGCGGCAGGAGAGGAAAAGCAAAATTCCCTAACCGGGACTCGAACCCGGGTCGCGTGGGTGAAAGCCACGTATCCTAACCGCCTAGACTATTAGGGAGCACCTTCTCTTAACCCACGCTACCTCCAAACGCAAGCTCCTTGCGCGCTAACCACACGCACAACACTGCCAAGCCACACCCCACTGCACCTGCTGCCGCCTCACACGCTGCCCAACGACGCCCGGAAACCCGAAGCCGCCTCCGAAACCGCCGATGCTCGTCGCGACCACGTCGAGCGCTGTCATGCGCCGCCCAGTTCACTTCGCGTCAGCACAGCCTGGCGGGATTCCCCGCCGCTGCTGGTGTGCATAAAGCGCGGCCATACGGTGGGTGGTGGCGGCAGGAGAGGAAAAGCAAAATTCCCTAACCGGGACTCGAACCCGGGTCGCGTGGGTGAAAGCCACGTATCCTAACCGCCTAGACTATTAGGGAGCACCTTCTCTTAACCCACGCTACCTCCAAACGCAAGCTCCTTGCGCGCTAACCACACGCACAACACTGCCAAGCACACCCCACTGCACCTGCTGCCGCCTCACACGCTGCCCAACGACGCCCGGAAACCCGAAGCCGCCTCCGAAACCGCCGATGCTCGTCGCGACCACGTCGAGCGCTGTCATGCGCCGCCCAGTTCACTTCGCGTCAGCACAGCCTGGCGGGGTATTCCTGCCGCGCTGCTGGTGTGCATAAAGCGCGGCCATACGGTGGGTGGTGGCGGCAGGAGAGGAAAAGCAAAATTCCTAACCGGGACTCGAACCCGGGTCGCGTGGGTGAAAGCCACGTATCCTAACCGCCTAGACTATTAGGGAGCACCTTCTCTTAACCCACGCTACCTCCAAACGCAAGCTCCTTGCGCGCTAACCACACGCACAACACTGCCAAGCCACACCCCACTGCACCTGCTGCCGCCTCACACGCTGCCCAACGACGCCCGGAAACCCGAAGCCGCCTCCGAAACCGCCGATGCTCGTCGCGACCACGTCGAGCGCTGTCATGCGCCGCCCAGTTCACTTCGCGTCAGCACAGCCTGGCGGGGTATTCCTGCCGCGCTGCTGGTGTGCATAAAGCGCGGCCATACGGTGGGTGGTGGCGGCAGGAGAGGAAAAGCAAAATTCCCTAACCGGGACTCGAACCCGGGTCGCGTGGGTGAAAGCCACGTATCCTAACCGCCTAGACTATTAGGGAGCACCTTCTCTTAACCCACGCTACCTCCAAACGCAAGCTCCTTGCGCGCTAACCACACGCACAACACTGCCAAGCCACACCCCACTGCACCTGCTGCCGCCTCACACGCTGCCCAACGACGCCCGGAAACCCGAAGCCGCCTCCGAAACCGCCGATGCTCGTCGCGACCACGTCGAGCGCTGTCATGCGCCGCCCAGTTCACTTCGCGTCAGCACAGCCTGGCGGGGTATTCCTGCCGCGCTGCTGGTGTGCATAAAGCGCGGCCATACGGTGGGTGGTGGCGGCAGGAGAGGAAAAGCAAAATTCCCTAACCGGGACTCGAACCCGGGTCGCGTGGGTGAAAGCCACGTATCCTAACCGCCTAGACTATTAGGGAGCACCTTCTCTTAACCCACGCTACCTCCAAACGCAAGCTCCTTGCGCGCTAACCACACGCACAACACTGCCAAGCACACCCCACTGCACCTGCTGCCGCCTCACACGCTGCCCAACGACGCCCGGAAACCCGAAGCCGCCTCCGAAACCGCCGATGCTCGTCGCGACCACGTCGAGCGCTGTCATGCGCCGCCCAGTTCACTTCGCGTCAGCACAGCCTGGCAGGGGTATTCCTGCCGCGCTGCTGGTGTGCATAAAGCGCGGCCATACGGTGGGTGGTGGCGGCAGGAGAGGAAAAGCAAAATTCCTAACCGGGACTCGAACCCGGGTCGCGTGGGTGAAAGCCACGTATCCTAACCGCCTAGACTATTAGGGAGCACCTTCTCTTAACCCACGCTACCTCCAAACGCAAGCTCCTTGCGCGCTAACCACACGCACAACACTGCCAAGCACACCCCACTGCACCTGCTGCCGCCTCACACGCTGCCCAACGACGCCCGGAAAGCCGAAGCCGCCTCCGAAACCGCCGATGCTCGTCGCGACCACGTCGAGCGCTGTCATGCGCCGCCCAGTTCACTTCGCGTCAGCACAGCCTGGCGGGTATTCCTGCCGCGCTGCTGGTGTGCATAAAGCGCGGCCATACGGTGGGTGGTGGCGGCAGGAGAGGAAAAGCAAAATTCCCTAACCGGGACTCGAACCCGGGTCGCGTGGGTGAAAGCCACGTATCCTAACCGCCTAGACTATTAGGGAGCACCTTCTCTTAACCCACGCTACCTCCAAACGCAAGCTCCTTGCGCGCTAACCACACGCACAACACTGCCAAGCACACCCCACTGCACCTGCTGCCGCCTCACACGCTGCCCAACGACGCCCGGAAACCCGAAGCCGCCTCCGAAACCGCCGATGCTCGTCGCGACCACGTCGAGCGCTGTCATGCGCCGCCCAGTTCACTTCGCGTCAGCACAGCCTGGCGGGGTATTCCTGCCGCGCTGCTGGTGTGCATAAAGCGCGGCCATACGGTGGGTGGTGGCGGCAGGAGAGGAAAAGCAAAATTCCCTAACCGGGACTCGAACCCGGGTCGCGTGGGTGAAAGCCACGTATCCTAACCGCCTAGACTATTAGGGAGCACCTTCTCTTAACCCACGCTACCTCCAAACGCAAGCTCCTTGCGCGCTAACCACACGCACAACACTGCCAAGCCACACCCCACTGCACCTGCTGCCGCCTCACACGCTGCCCAACGACGCCCGGAAACCCGAAGCCGCCTCCGAAACCGCCGATGCTCGTCGCGACCACGTCGAGCGCTGTCATGCGCCGCCCAGTTCACTTCGCGTCAGCACAGCCTGGCGGGGTATTCCTGCCGCGCTGCTGGTGTGCATAAAGCGCGGCCATACGGTGGGTGGTGGCGGCAGGAGAGGAAAAGCAAAATTCCCTAACCGGGACTCGAACCCGGGTCGCGTGGGTGAAAGCCACGTATCCTAACCGCCTAGACTATTAGGGAGCACCTTCTCTTAACCCACGCTACCTCCAAACGCAAGCTCCTTGCGCGCTAACCACACGCACAACACTGCCAAGCCACACCCCACTGCACCTGCTGCCGCCTCACACGCTGCCCAACGACGCCCGGAAACCCGAAGCCGCCTCCGAAACCGCCGATGCTCGTCGCGACCACGTCGAGCGCTGTCATGCGCCGCCCAGTTCACTTCGCGTCAGCACAGCCTGGCGGGGTATTCCTGCCGCGCTGCTGGTGTGCATAAAGCGCGGCCATACGGTGGGTGGTGGCGGCAGGAGAGGAAAAGCAAAATTCCCTAACCGGGACTCGAACCCGGGTCGCGTGGGTGAAAGCCACGTATCCTAACCGCCTAGACTATTAGGGAGCACCTTCTCTTAACCCACGCTACCTCCAAACGCAAGCTCCTTGCGCGCTAACCACACGCACAACACTGCCAAGCCACACCCACTGCACCTGCTGCCGCCTCACACGCTGCCCAACGACGCCCGGAAACCCGAAGCCGCCTCCGAAACCGCCGATGCTCGTCGCGACCACGTCGAGCGCTGTCATGCGCCGCCCAGTTCACTTCGCGTCAGCACAGCCTGGCAGGGGTATTCCTGCCGCGCTGCTGGTGTGCATAAAGCGCGGCCATACGGTGGGTGGTGGCGGCAGGAGAGGAAAAGCAAAATTCCTAACCGGGACTCGAACCCGGGTCGCGTGGGTGAAAGCCACGTATCCTAACCGCCTAGACTATTAGGGAGCACCTTCTCTTAACCCACGCTACCTCCAAACGCAAGCTCCTTGCGCGCTAACCACACGCACAACACTGCCAAGCCACACCCCACTGCACCTGCTGCCGCCTCACACGCTGCCCAACGACGCCCGGAAACCCGAAGCCGCCTCCGAAACCGCCGATGCTCGTCGCGACCACGTCGAGCGCTGTCATGCGCCGCCCAGTTCACTTCGCGTCAGCACAGCCTGGCGGGGTATTCCTGCCGCGCTGCTGGTGTGCATAAAGCGCGGCCATACGGTGGGTGGTGGCGGCAGGAGAGGAAAAGCAAAATTCCCTAACCGGGACTCGAACCCGGGTCGCGTGGGTGAAAGCCACGTATCCTAACCGCCTAGACTATTAGGGAGCACCTTCTCTTAACCCACGCTACCTCCAAACGCAAGCTCCTTGCGCGCTAACCACACGCACAACACTGCCAAGCCACACCCCACTGCACCTGCTGCCGCCTCACACGCTGCCCAACGACGCCCGGAAACCCGAAGCCGCCTCCGAAACCGCCGATGCTCGTCGCGACCACGTCGAGCGCTGTCATGCGCCGCCCAGTTCACTTCGCGTCAGCACAGCCTGGCGGGGTATTCCTGCCGCGCTGCTGGTGTGCATAAAGCGCGGCCATACGGTGGGTGGTGGCGGCAGGAGAGGAAAAGCAAAATTCTAACCGGGACTCGAACCCGGGTCGCGTGGGTGAAAGCCACGTATCCTAACCGCCTAGACTATTAGGGAGCACCTTCTCTTAACCCACGCTACCTCCAAACGCAAGCTCCTTGCGCGCTAACCACACGCACAACACTGCCAAGCACACCCCACTGCACCTGCTGCCGCCTCACACGCTGCCCAACGACGCCCGGAAACCCGAAGCCGCCTCCGAAACCGCCGATGCTCGTCGCGACCACGTCGAGCGCTGTCATGCGCCGCCCAGTTCACTTCGCGTCAGCACAGCCTGGCGGGGTATTCCTGCCGCGCTGCTGGTGTGCATAAAGCGCGGCCATACGGTGGGTGGTGGCGGCAGGAGAGGAAAAGCAAAATTCCCTAACCGGGACTCGAACCCGGGTCGCGTGGGTGAAAGCCACGTATCCTAACCGCCTAGACTATTAGGGAGCACCTTCTCTTAACCCACGCTACCTCCAAACGCAAGCTCCTTGCGCGCTAACCACACGCACAACACTGCCAAGCACACCCCACTGCACCTGCTGCCGCCTCACACGCTGCCCAACGACGCCCGGAAACCCGAAGCCGCCTCCGAAACCGCCGATGCTCGTCGCGACCACGTCGAGCGCTGTCATGCGCCGCCCAGTTCACTTCGCGTCAGCACAGCCTGGCAGGGGTATTCCTGCCGCGCTGCTGGTGTGCATAAAGCGCGGCCATACGGTGGGTGGTGGCGGCAGGAGAGGAAAAGCAAAATTCCCTAACCGGGACTCGAACCCGGGTCGCGTGGGTGAAAGCCACGTATCCTAACCGCCTAGACTATTAGGGAGCACCTTCTCTTAACCCACGCTACCTCCAAACGCAAGCTCCTTGCGCGCTAACCACACGCACAACACTGCCAAGCCACACCCCACTGCACCTGCTGCCGCCTCACACGCTGCCCAACGACGCCCGGAAACCCGAAGCCGCCTCCGAAACCGCCGATGCTCGTCGCGACCACGTCGAGCGCTGTCATGCGCCGCCCAGTTCACTTCGCGTCAGCACAGCCTGGCGGGGTATTCCTGCCGCGCTGCTGGTGTGCATAAAGCGCGGCCATACGGTGGGTGGTGGCGGCAGGAGAGGAAAAGCAAAATTCCCTAACCGGGACTCGAACCCGGGTCGCGTGGGTGAAAGCCACGTATCCTAACCGCCTAGACTATTAGGGAGCACCTTCTCTTAACCCACGCTACCTCCAAACGCAAGCTCCTTGCGCGCTAACCACACGCACAGCACTGCCAAGCCACACCCCACTGCACCTGCTGCCGCCTCACACGCTGCCCAACGACGCCCGGAAACCCGAAGCCGCCTCCGAAACCGCCGATGCTCGTCGCGACCACGTCGAGCGCTGTCATGCGCCGCCCAGTTCACTTCGCGTCAGCACAGCCTGGCGGGGTATTCCTGCCGCGCTGCTGGTGTGCATAAAGCGCGGCCATACGGTGGGTGGTGGCGGCAGGAGAGGAAAAGCAAAATTCCCTAACCGGGACTCGAACCCGGGTCGCGTGGGTGAAAGCCACGTATCCTAACCGCCTAGACTATTAGGGAGCACCTTCTCTTAACCCACGCTACCTCCAAACGCAAGCTCCTTGCGCGCTAACCACACGCACAACACTGCCAAGCCACACCCCACTGCACCTGCTGCCGCCTCACACGCTGCCCAACGACGCCCGGAAACCCGAAGCCGCCTCCGAAACCGCCGATGCTCGTCGCGACCACGTCGAGCGCTGTCATGCGCCGCCCAGTTCACTTCGCGTCAGCACAGCCTGGCGGGGTATTCCTGCCGCGCTGCTGGTGTGCATAAAGCGCGGCCATACGGTGGGTGGTGGCGGCAGGAGAGGAAAAGCAAAATTCCCTAACCGGGACTCGAACCCGGGTCGCGTGGGTGAAAGCCACGTATCCTAACCGCCTAGACTATTAGGGAGCACCTTCTCTTAACCCACGCTACCTCCAAACGCAAGCTCCTTGCGCGCTAACCACACGCACAACACTGCCAAGCCACACCCCACTGCACCTGCTGCCGCCTCACACGCTGCCCAACGACGCCCGGAAACCCGAAGCCGCCTCCGAAACCGCCGATGCTCGTCGCGACCACGTCGAGCGCTGTCATGCGCCGCCCAGTTCACTTCGCGTCAGCACAGCCTGGCGGGGTATTCCTGCCGCGCTGCTGGTGTGCATAAAGCGCGGCCATACGGTGGGTGGTGGCGGCAGGAGAGGAAAAGCAAAATTCCCTAACCGGGACTCGAACCCGGGTCGCGTGGGTGAAAGCCACGTATCCTAACCGCCTAGACTATTAGGGAGCACCTTCTCTTAACCCACGCTACCTCCAAACGCAAGCTCCTTGCGCGCTAACCACACGCACAACACTGCCAAGGCACACCCCACTGCACCTGCTGCCGCCTCACACGCTGCCCAACGACGCCCGGAAACCCGAAGCCGCCTCCGAAACCGCCGATGCTCGTCGCGACCACGTCGAGCGCTGTCATGCGCCGCCCAGTTCACTTCGCGTCAGCACAGCCTGGCGGGGTATTCCTGCCGCGCTGCTGGTGTGCATAAAGCGCGGCCATACGGTGGGTGGTGGCGGCAGGAGAGGAAAAGCAAAATTCCCTAACCGGGACTCGAACCCGGGTCGCGTGGGTGAAAGCCACGTATCCTAACCGCCTAGACTATTAGGGAGCACCTTCTCTTAACCCACGCTACCTCCAAACGCAAGCTCCTTGTGCGCTAACCACACGCACAGCACTGCCAAGCCACACCCCACTGCACCTGCTGCCGCCTCACATGCTGCCCAACGACGCCCGGAAACCCGAAGCCGCCTCCGAAACCGCCGATGCTCGTCGCGACCACGTCGAGCGCTGTCATGCGCCGCCCAGTTCACTTCGCGTCAGCACAGCCTGGCGGGGTATTCCTGCCGCGCTGCTGGTGTGCATAAAGCGCGGCCATACGGTGGGTGGTGGCGGCAGGAGAGGAAAAGCAAAATTCCCTAACCGGGACTCGAACCCGGGTCGCGTGGGTGAAAGCCACGTATCCTAACCGCCTAGACTATTAGGGAGCACCTTCTCTTAACCCACGCTACCTCCAAAAGCAAGCTCCTTGCGCGCTAACCACACGCACAGCACTGCCAAGCCACACCCCACTGCACCTGCTGCCGCCTCACACGCTGCCCAACGACGCCCGGAAACCCGAAGCCGCCTCCGAAACCGCCGATGCTCGTCGCGACCACGTCGAGCGCTGTCATGCGCCGCCCAGTTCACTTCGCGTCAGCACAGCCTGGCGGGGTATTCCTGCCGCGCTGCTGGTCTGCATAAAGCGCGGCCATACGGTGGGTGGTGGCGGCAGGAGAGGAAAAGCAAAATTCCCTAACCGGGACTCGAACCCGGGTCGCGTGGGTGAAAGCCACGTATCCTAACCGCCTAGACTATTAGGGAGCACCTTCTCTTAACCCACGCTACCTCCAAACGCAAGCTCCTTGCGCGCTAACCACACGCACAGCACTGCCAAGCACACCCCACTGCACCTGCTGCCGCCTCACACGCTGCCCAACGACGCCCGGAAACCCGAAGCCGCCTCCGAAACCGCCGATGCTCGTCGCGACCACGTCGAGCGCTGTCATGCGCCGCCCAGTTCACTTCGCGTCAGCACAGCCTGGCGGGGTATTCCTGCCGCGCTGCTGGTGTGCATAAAGCGCGGCCATACGGTGGGTGGTGGCGGCAGGAGAGGAAAAGGTTAGTACGTGTTCGCATGTCTCGGCTGTCACGAATGGCTCGGCTGTAACGGGTCGCTGATGCCTCCGCTGTCACGATACATCCGCGGTTGATGATGCCTCCGCAGGTGCTGATGCCTGATGTCTCCGCTATTCCGGATGCATCGGCTGTGACGGATATCTCGGCTGCGACGGATCGCTGATGTCTACGCTGTCACTGATGCATCCGCTGTCACGGATGTCTCGGCTGTTACGTATACGTCCGCTGTAGCTGATGCCTCGGCTGTCGCCGATACCTCCGCTGTCACAGATGGCTTCGTTGGAGACGGTGCTGTCGATCGGCTAGCTCCAGGTTGCGACGCAGGAGAACGTCCACGCGGAGTGCACGCGTTGTCAGACCTGGGGCATAAACACCAGTTGTAGCATCCGCTGCACATGTGAGTCATTCATCGGAAGCCGAAATCCCGCGTGCTGCAGTAGCATTTCTACCACTAAGAACCGAGTTGGCTAGTTGATCAGCTTGAAGACCTCAGTCAGCAGGGAGTTCCTCTTCGGCAAGTGGTTCAACCGACTCGGAAGGGAACTGGATATTGCTGGATGCTCGAGGTGGAGAACCAAAAGGAACGCTGATCACATGAGTCTTGCGGGAAGTCATATCACCGTCCTTGTGTGTCGGTCGTGCGTCAGATGAAGAGGCTTGCACGGGCAGAGTCCATAGAACCGAACTCAGCCGAATCTGACACGTGAAAAGTTGGCGATGCATGAAGCAAAGACGAACATTTTCAGGAAGGATGCCGCCACTTTGACAGAGGCTATCACAGCTTACTCCCTCGTCCGGGAGCTGTGTGACTCGGCTAAGATTCGGAGAAGCAACGTTGGAGCTCAAAAGAGAGGCCGACTTGACACAAATGGAGGTTCAGACACTCTTCAGCTGGATTCGTATCAGAACCGGGGCAGTTGTGGTGTAGTCCAAGTCAAATTTGTTTGACAGCACTCAACTCGTCCGTGAACGAACGATCAAGGCACCCCAAGGATCGGCTGAGTAATCAAAACTCAGGATTTACGGTACTGGACGCGGCTGACGCCAGAAGTCGAGTGAACTCGGCTGGAGCAGAAGCCGACTAGACTCAGCTGGAGCCAGAAGCTGAGCCGACTCAGCTGGAGCTAAAGCTGGCTCGACCCAGCTGGAGCTAAAGCTGGCTCGACCCAGCTGGAGCTAAAGCTGACTCGACTCTATAACGGGCCAGGTGTGTCCGTTATTAGCGTACACTGTAGATGCGAGGAAGCGCGGAGACTCAGAAGACACTGAGTCTAAGTAGGGGCTTTAAGGCAAATTTAACTCTGATTTATGTTAGTGGCCTTGGGGACCACTCAAATGCAAACTGTCATCTGATTGGTTGAAATGGCTCTCCACTTTCAACCAATGACAGGACTACGCGAAGCACACGCTAGCCGTGTGCTTTTGTACCTACTTTTGTATCTATCTTTTTGTGACTCTAGCTTAACTGATACGTAACTGTAACAGCCCGTTACAGACTCAGCTGGAGAGCAAACCCAACTTAGCTAAAAGTCGAGTTCAACTCGGCTCGACTAGAGTCAAAAGCTGACTCGACTCGACTGGATCGACTTGGAGTTTCAGATCCAAACCGAGTTGCTTAATTAGAGCCAGCTGAAGGGTCGGTTGCTCAATTGGAACCCGGCTGAAGAGTCGGTGAACTCGGCTAACGGCCCGCCAAGATCCGAAACCACTTCATTTCACTAGATATTTGTAAAGGACCTATTAGGAAGGGGCTTTATAGCCCATCAGACATAACAAACAAACAGCAGAATTTTCTAAGTCCAACACAAGTCGTATACTTCCATAAGTCACTGCGCGGGCTGGATTATGCCTGCCGTCAACTCATAGCTTGTAGGAGTTGACCACTGGCAGCGCCAAGAAGATAATTCGGCCCGGGAAGGGTATCTCGCTTTGTGTGCTTTCGCTTCGTTGCGATTCAACAAACCCCGCCAACTCAGCGGGTCGATACGCCGTACAGCCCGGGTATCGTTCGTCCAGCCGAGTAGCCTTTGCTCTCGGCGACCTGTAAAGCGCTTGCGCGCCGTCTCCCATCCTTTGGTGGCGGGCACAGGAACTGTGTGAAGAAGACAGGAAGTCAGCTAGCTCGGCTGACTTCTGGAGAATTACTGGCTTGGTTGCCTGGTCTCGGCGAAGCGAGACGCACTACTGTCCTGGAAGGGCCGAACCGCTGGGGCAACTCAGCGCACGCTTCAAGCGCCGACTCAACTCGGCGATTGTTGTGTGCGCTTACTAGAATCCAAATCTGACAAATTCTGTGTACTACAATACCACACAGGACCAATGCGACCAGATAAACCACGTCAATACTGTGACCGCAGTGCTCAAGTTCGAGGAGGCACAACAAACACAGCCCCAAAACGAGCTGCGCGCCGAAATCACGGTCTCGCGACAGGAATTGTCCTTGGTGGCCAAGTACTGCGCGTTGACCGAAACGCCAACTGCAGGTTCGGGCAGAGCCCACGCTGGCCACATTGCAGCGACAACTGGATGTTTGAGGCAAACAACGCTGCTAGTGCAGGGAATTCGTTATGAGTCGGATACTTTTGCATTTTCGATTGGACACTTGAAAAAAAAACTGTTTCAATCGAATACTTTTGCGGGTTTGGTGATTACTCATGGCTATAAACAACAACTGCACGCCCGGGCCCGTGGGTCCCGGGGATGTCGCAGTTCGAAGGGGCGACAGCTCGCGCCGGCAGCTTATCCTGGCAGCAAGATCTGCGTTGCAAATGCTGACCTTGTCACCTCTAGTCTGTTCGTTATACTGAACACCATAGATGCTCGAGTCTCCAGCTAGTAGCAACAACAACAGCAGCAGCAAGTGGGCCGGCAGGTGGCAGCAACCCATTACCCGGGAGTAAGTCCCTGCAACAGCGAACTTCCATTTACATTATCAATGTGTGTTTGCTTACGACAATGCCCTTCTGACTATGATCCTTAGATGTCGCTGTTGCTTCCCGACGGGTCTGATTCACTCGGCGTACCGGTATATAGCGAGCCTTCAGCTTCTTGGCTGGATTCCTCTCCACTTGCCGACGATTGATCGACGTCACCATCTCCAGTGTCCTGCTCGTCGGAGTCATCCCCTGCGGCTCCTTCCTCGTCGGGTTCCTCGGCGGCTTCACCAGCTCCTTCGTCATCTGCTTCATCACCAGTGTCGTTTTCATCCGTATCTTGAGATCCTTGGCCACTACCTTGCTCGTCGCTGTCCTCCGACGCATGACCAGTTCCGTCGTGACCACGCGCGCCCTCCACCTCTTGCATTGCAGCCCTTGCCGCAGCCACTTGACGAGCGTAAATTGCCCTCGGATCTAATCGATTCATCGTAGGCGCTGGGGTGTCAGCGCCGCTACCAACCTGATCTCCATGCCCAAATGGGACTTGCTGGGAAATATCCCCGCTGCATCCTGGCCGACCAAGATTTGGTCGCTTCACCACCCGCGGTGGCTCGTTGTCGCTATCCGACCTTGCTCGAGTCCGCGACGCCACCGGAGTTGACATTTCTTCGTCATCGCTGCTGCTCGACTTCTCCCAGTCCTCGGCATCACCGTTAGCGTCGTCAGCATCTTCGTCTTCGGAGCCGTGGCCGCAGCTGTCGTGGCGATCGTTCTTCGCCTCGCCGCCAGCACGTTCTGGATCAAGCTCCTTGCCCGCCTTCGGATCTGATCTGTGCATACCTGGCAGGTATTGCCAACTTTCCACTGCTTGATTAAATAATTTATGACAAGCTCTCGACGGTATTGTAAATGCGCACTTGCGATTTCTCATTTTGCCGCTGGTGCTTCCTCGGAAATTTCCCTCTCTTCTCATTCCTGGAAACCAGCGGACCCTGGCTGTGAACACGATGGTGAGTGCAGGTGTACTAGCCACCAACGACAACACTGACTGCGGAACATGCCAGAGAGGACGTGTTTGCGGCTGCCCAGACGCGCAGACAGCAGAGGGAGAGAAGCCAAGAAGGTCTTAGCAACGCATTATTACTGTGAGAGAAGCCAAAGCATTTGCAACCGCACTATCGAGACCATCTAGTCACAATTATCACAAGTGTGAAATCTACGATCATCGGTGTTAGTTTCTGAAGCCGTAAAGTGTGCACCCCTGGCGTTTGAGTTGGTTTCCGAAGCCGTAAAGCGTGCGTCCCTGGCGCTTGAGTGCGAAGACGACATCCTTAGCAGTTACCGTTTTACGTTTGGCATGGGTCATGTACGTCACTGCGTCGTGAACAAGGTTACCCAGGAACACTTTCAGCACGGCCTGCGTCTCGTAGGACACCAAATTCGACATTCTGATGACGCGTGCACGACGTGCTAGACGACGAATAGCAGATCTGGTGATGCCTTGAATGTTATCGCTCAGGATCTTGCCATGGCGCTTTGCCCCTCCTCTGCCGGCACCTTTTGCACTCTTACCACGACCAGACATTGGGACTAGAACGCACAAAAAGTCAGCAATGAGAAGAAATAGCAGCACTTAACGCTCCTCACCTCAACTGTTGAACCCCGGTGCCAATCTCACACTGAGCTTCGGGTTAGCTGCCGCTGCATTCAGCGGTGGGAGCTGTTCCATTCATAAAACAAAGGTTCCGTTGGTTCAAAGACCGCTGTCCTGTTTTAAAAGATAAAATAGCATGCAATCCGCACAGTGAAGGAATCAAGAAAGGTACGCCAGGCCTCGCTTGTATTAGGAGGTAATACTGCTGCTTTGTTTGGGAAATGTATTCCTTTTCCAGCTCACGCTAGCTACTCGATGTGCGTTTCGATCGCGTTCTTGAGTGCAGCGATGCACGTTAGGAGCTCCTTGTAATGTCGACATGATGAGCGGCGTTTGCACTTTGAATGATGGTGCTTTATCGGAGTTGTAGGCTTCTGCGAAAGCGGCGGCTTGTTGTCCAGCAAAACACGTTGCTTGATCATCGCCCTGATCTCCTTCGCATCTTCCGCTAGTTCGGGAGCATTCATGCCACTAGCCTTAGCCTGATCGTCCTGCAAACAGGTAAATTTTCTTCGCAAGCTAGTGAGCCCTCATCGTTTCCAGATCGCAGCCTCGGTCACGTTGTAGCTAGTCACCACGGCTTCCCACTCAGCCTTGCACGTTGGTAGAACACTGCGAACGACGTCTAGCAAGTGACGCTGCTCCGCATGCGTGTAGTTGGTGGAGCCTTGCTGTTTCGGCATCTTCAGACACATAGTCAGCTTGATCACTACAATCATCTGGCTAGCACCATCACGAACCTTTGATGGGGATTCTTGTATTGGCTGCTCGATACGCGGACACTTGCAAAATGAAGTGTGGCCTCCACCGCAAAACGTGTTGTGGTGTCACTGTCCTACCCCTAGTTGAACCCAGCTATTGAAGTTACATAAAGAAAAGCGGTCGACAAAGAACGTACAAATTACAGTATTGAGCGAAAATAATGTGCAGATAGGTATGTACGGTACTATCAAGCTCATGCCACCCGCGAAGTTTGCTTAAACACCGCTACCTTCCCAGCTCAAGTGGCGCACTCGGGTGGTCAACTGACAGTGTGATTCGCAGAAGAGTTGTAGATTGCTGTAGTCCGCAATGTCGACAATAGACCTCGGGATCGGTAGCAGCTCAGAGTTGCTCTGCATGTTCCACATGCTAGCGGTCAGAAGCGCCGAATCGATCTCGCTGCTGTTTTCCTTATAGGGCACTTGAAACACCTGCAAACAGCAATACCAATTAGATCGTGAAAAATACGCTCAAAGTGACGGTCATACCTGTAGTAACTCCTCCAGCGATTATGGGGAGTCGGCATCAACGAAGTGCAGTCGAACTAGCTTCCACTGCTCGTAGCTGTGATCCGATATCCACAGTAGTTTCATCCGGATGACGATCTTCTTTTGCTGCTTGCTCTTCAGAAAGCTCTGCAAACCTTCACAGAAATTGAAAACCATACGATGACAACCTCATAAGAAGACCTCGAATATGCTGTACGATACCTTCCACTGTCGAAATGACAACTGGCGGGGTGTCCGGTGTCTTCGCTGGTAGCAGTCTGCGCATCCGCATGCACGCAGTCTCCACTGGCGACGGTGGCATCGGCTCATGTGGTACGTCGTGTTGGCCTTGGTACGCGATAGATGCGCGGGTGGAGACCTTTTGGGGTCTTTGATGCGCGTTGGAAGTTTCGCTGGTTGTTGTGCCTTGACAACCATCGTGTAAAACGGAACATGGGGACGCGAAGGTATTTGGCGGGCTTAGTGATTCGTTCTTCGTACTGAGCTTCTTACTTCGAGCTTTCATCGCTACGGCCGCAGGTGGGTGCTGCCATCTTCAATGGTGGAGGGCCCTTATTTTATGAAAGTGACAATACGAGTTGACTTATAATGTTCTATATTGAACATTATCTGTTGAGGAAGCTGTACCTTCGATAAATAAAGGGACCATCGATGGCTTCACCTACTATCGAATGGCAAGATCTATTAGCTAGTGAAGAAGGCATGTCCGCGCTAATACCTTACAGCGGCATACAGCTATCCTACACGTGCTAGCAGAAACTGGTTGAGGTATGAGTGAGACTATTGTACGCGTATTGAAGCTGATCATTGCCGGTTTTTGGTCATGATTGGCTCGCTTCAGCAACAAACAAGAGCTGTCGCTTAATTTTATGAAGACGCCATTTATGTGGAAGCTGACGCGAAGTGAGCCAATCTACCAGTGCTTCAACGATGACGACGGATCGCTTCGGAGAGACGCACCTCGGACATCGATGCAAACGTTTTGGAGTCGCGATTGCAGGCTTCGGTTCACTGAATTGGCGACGTCGCCGGCCCCAACTTTGTCGGAAGCCCAGCCTAGTATAGGAGGAAGCAGCGCGCAGAGCTGGGATTCCCCACGACATGTGCTGCTGCCGCTCAGCACAAGAAGCGCGCATGGCAACTTGGACGACGTCCACAAGCTGCGGTGCGAAACGACACTTCAACAAGTGGCGTGCGGCCGAAGCCGAAGATGGGCTCGATAGGTGTCGATCGATACTTCGATCAACCTCTTTGGGAGCGATTCCCGGCGAAACCGACGAGCCAACTCGCGGTGGGCGCTTTTGCACCTTCGGGTCAAGTACCTGAGTACTGCGCTCATGACACGGCCCCCAGCACATAACTTATGTTTGCCGAAGCACTTCCCCTCTGCTCATTTCTCATTTTGCTACAAGCTTCACACAACGCCCACAACACCCAACTTTGCTACGCACTCGCTCCGGCAATGCTAGCCCTTCGCAAATTCACCGAAGGCAAAATCATCCTTCGTGCCGCACTTTCGGAAGTGCTGGCGGATGAAATGCGATCTCTCGCTTGTCACGGCAACTTCATCTGGACCAGCGACTGGATCTCTGGTTTGCTGGAAGATGGCGCACGCGTGGAAGCTGCTATTCCCGACCAACAAGCACGCAACCTCACCGTGATCCTGCGGATCTTCATCAAGACCTTTTCCCCGGAAGCCGAAGCGCAGGATTGGCAATTCGTCAAGACTTTGGCTGGGAGCACGGACTGCATTGCCAGACGCGAGTTTCAGACGGATCAATCCCAGATTATGAACGTCTGCGCGATCCCGGGGTCAATCCTGGTTGCCACCGAGAACGATACGTTCTTGTACGGCTACGGCTGGAACGTCAGCATGGCGTTAAAGCCGAACAAGAAGCTGATCACGCTGAACAAGGGTGACATCCTGATGTGCCGTGGTGACTACATCTACTCACCGGTGGGGTACCAGAGCAACCGTGTGGTGCTACATGCTTACCTCGACATGCCAACTTTCGAGCGACCTGCTGGTCACCAACCGCACTTGGTCATGGCGTATGACGACACCGTTGAGCAGGACAACATGTTCTGCTTTGTGTGAAAGTGTCCGTTCAAGACCAGCGGTGAAACTTCGCTGCGCAAGCATCTGAACCGCTTCCACGGCTTCCGGTTCAATCAAGCACACCACACTGCCCCATAAGAGCACAGCGCCGAGCGTGCTCAAGCCTACGCCAACGCCTAGTTTGCTTTGAGTTCTTTAATCTTTGCGTCGTTAAGTTGGCTAAGGTAGCATATCGTTGCGGTTCTAACGTAAAATGTAATGTCTTAAAGTTTGTATGTATTTATATATCCAATAGCATGAGCGCATTTCTAATTATTTTCCATTTTGGCCAATAGGGACAATTGTCAGATATATTTTTGGCCAATAGTATCGATGCAAGGAGCAGCTATCGTCATTCTTACCATTCCAAAAATATCTGGTTGGAATCGTTTCGAAATATCGAGTATGCTTTACAAAGACCAAGTGAATTACAAATAGAACAAATATTCATAGGTTTCTAACCTGCACTACTTCATTCCTGTTCCTGAGCGCTCGCTTTCATGTCGGTAGCTTCTCTTGCGCCGGCTAACAGCCAGCGCAGTAGGTCTACGGCTATCAAGTCTTTCGCGGATTTCTTGGAGAAGAAGGAGGTCACGCTCGCTGAAGCACATGATCAAATTGCAAAGGACACCAGCGGTAAAAGTATGTTTGTCATTTTGGACAAGTACGGGTGGTTTTTAGTGAAAAAGGTAGGAAGGCAAGGTGTGGCTCTGTCGAAGAACACTGTCCTTTCCTACTTTGGTAATGTTAAAAACTGGCTGGCGGATCTGTATCCGCAACAGAGCCAATGCGTAGCTAAGAAGCTTCAAAAGATGCTCTCTACGCTCGATAGGTACTGTGAAAAGAGGCCAGAGCAAGGCGTGACCAAACAAGCGCCACCGTGCACGAAGAAGGATTTAAAAGCGATTATATCGGCTCTCTACACGCATGCGTCCGCTAACTCCGACTACCTGGACGCAGCGTTGGTGGCCATGATGTGGTATCTCTACGGGCGCGGCTCCGATGCTGAACAACTAGAGAAGGCCCGGCTGTGTGTTTATCCTGGTAAGAATGCGGAGGTGTTGCAATTAATTCTTCTAATGGTTATTTAAGCTAAATTTCGTTCGTATGATATCGTTAGGTGGTATGATTTTCCTGCGCTTTAAACGCGTA
The DNA here is from genome assembly GCA_012656105.1 of Phytophthora syringae. Taxonomy (NCBI): domain Eukaryota; phylum Oomycota; class Peronosporomycetes; order Peronosporales; family Peronosporaceae; genus Phytophthora; species Phytophthora syringae. The sequence goes on from JAAKBD010000483.1 coordinate 27,569, forward strand.
AAAACCGCCTCCCAGCAAGGCATTTCTCTGTTTAAGGATCCTAACGATCCCTTCACATGCCCGCTACACGTTCTTGCAGTCGCACTGGCACTCGAATCAGCGCCAGGGGCGCGCATCTTCCCCAGTTTATCGCTGCTCCATCAATGCTTTCATCCGATACTGTAGATGAAGATGAAGATGAAGAGCTCGGGCTGGTTGCCCTGCTCGACAGCGAGCTCGATGACGGGTTTGCATGTCCATCGTCACAACCTCAACCAAATCGCAAAGCTCCTGGTGCCCAAGCATATATAAACAGATTGTTAGTCACTGTTGCAGGTTTGCCAGCAGCCCACAGCTGCGGTCTTACCAAGGGTCTGACATCCCACTCTTTCCGTCGAGACGGAGCCATGCACGCGAACGCCGACAGCCGCATCAGCCCGCATTGGGTTGTTGAACGGGGAGGATGGAACATGTCGCGCGTCAGCAAAGCTTTTTCCTACATGCTCAATACAACACACGAGGATCAACAAGTTGCACGTCAGTTAAGCGGATGGAGCCCACAAGCTGGCGCTCGACTTCCCGACCTGTCCACCCTTCATGGTGTTGTTAAACCCCGCGTTGATAAGCTGCAGAGTGCACTCTTCGCAACGGTGACCGGGTTTCCAGCGTTGGAGTGGAACGTCGATGCCCAGGTGCAGGAAGTCTTGATGGCGACGCTAATCATGCACTTCCCGGAGATGGAGAGGCACCGCCCACGCAGTCCCTACGTCCTTCGCGTTCATGAAGTTCTTGACGCGCTAAAGATCCGTGCCTCAGAACTGCTGGCGTGGTCAATCACCATCCGTGCCGCTTTTTTCCTCCTGTAGAAGAAACCAAAGAAAAACAAGTGAGGCCTCGGGAGACGTCATCGCCCTCCTGAAGAAGCAGTCACAACAGCTCGAGGAGCTGTTGCTCCGTCAAACTCGTGTGGAGGAACGGCTGGCAGCATTGGAGCTCAAAGCAGACTCTATTGACAGTCAACCACTTCAAGCTATACCGGAAAATGTGGAGGACACATCGCAAGGCGAGCCGAAGCGCGCTCGCAAACGTGCCGCGAAGGCTCTAGCCACTGTGTGGTTTGAGTGGTTTGCTGCTGTGCCACCAATCTACATGTCAACCGCAGTTAGCAAGGCAGTACTCCACGAATCGCGATATGCTGTAGGGTACATGATGTTGTGCTTACCTTCTGGTCTGAAGCTGGATCCGTCTTCACCTGCGTATAAAGCAGAAGTCCACGCACTCGGAGTCGAGGCCGAAGAGAAGACGCTGCAATTCTTGGCGGCTCATGGATCGCGGGCAACTGCTGTTGGCTCGGTTGTCAAAGCCATGCGTGCTTTGCATAAGGCCGGCGACCTGAATGACCTTCTTGGCCAGTTTCGGGAGCGATTCTACGAAGGCGACGTTGTAGAGCCCACACCGAGCGCTGCGCATCCTCCGTTCATTCGATTTACCTAGTTGCCATTCATAATACACGATATCGATTATTAACCCACAGCTAAACATCACGTACAGTCATGAGTAGGATACGTCGTGCAGATTCAGACCCTATAGCACCATACAGATAGATAGAAGAGAGCACAAATAAGACCAAAGCCCACGGCGGGATTCGAACCCGCTCCTCCAAACCAGAATGGCTTGGGCTCATCCTGACGAGCTCCGTGGGCATGTCATCAATAAGAAAAGACAAGCAGATATCGGAAGCTGTTGGATAACACCACACACACGCATGACAAAGCGGACCTTTAGCACATATTACAGCCCCAAACAGCACACCAGCACAACAGAACAGGATTACACACCTTGGGAATGTTCGGCTTCAGGGCGACCAGCATCGGAGATCGCACTAGCGCTAGCGACTGGTGGGCGGTCGGCGTCGAAGACTGCGAAGCTGCCGGCGTCGGAGACTTCTGGCTGCTCTGGCTGTGGGGCGACTGGCTGTCGAGAGAAAAATGCAATCGAGGTTAAACAAAAACCTAAAAACGATTTTACCGGTACAAGTTGGAAGCAGTCCAACCCAGTTGGAATATTCCCGGTATGGTACAATGAATGTAATTGCTTGCATCATGATCGCACGAATATTTTATGACGTCGCCCACCAGCCCATGCTCCATATCCTAGAAACCAACTCCATGTGACCGACCGATAGAATTTTATAACTATTGCTGCATTAGGATATGACATCGGCTACAACATGGCGAGCGCTGTTGACTCAAGGCTGCTGTCAATGATTAATCGCTGTAAATTTTGGGCGTTGTTAAAGGTGCGCAACTTTTTAGCCCTACCTCCTACACGGATGCTGCAAAATGGACTAAGCTCTCACAGCTTCTTCCTGCTGGCAGTGAAAGCCTTCGATACCTGAGAACATAGGCAATTGCTTCAACCTGGACCCCCACATACCGTTGTCAGAGCTTCCGTGGTAGGGTACTGTCGTGCTAGCAAAGAGGTAGACTGCCAAACGCTGCTTTGGCTCCCGAAAATAAGGACGGCTCCTTCACTGTCGAAGCTCGGTCGCGACAATTTATTCCGTGTCAAATTTTCAGACGTGTATCGTGCACATCACACAACACGCGTGTGAAAACGGTATTTACTTGTTCGCTTCAGACCGTTGTGCTTCAGGCAGAAGCAATGAAGCTCATTCCACGAACTAGACAAATAGTAACTGGTTTGATTTAAAGTTCATGATACTTGTTAAGCACTTTAATTACAGCAACGAAAGGAGCTAGAGCTTGCAAGCAAGCTGAAAACAATATATTATACAAGAGAGTGAAGTCTTGCGATGGTTTTATCACTGAATTGCTCAAGACGAACTTCTTCATCCAAAGCCTCTTGAGATGGATGCGCCCAGCGGATAATATCTTCCGACAATGGGGTAAGCGTGGCAAATGCGACTCTCGAGGTAACTCGTGAAACAAGCAAGTAGGGTTGCTCTTTTTGTTTGCCACAACGCAATTCGACCTCCACTCCGTCACTACCATGCCACCTAATGTTTCGCCTTGCACTTTGTAAACTGTTGATGCAACTGCGCACACCAGAGGAAACTGTTGAATGCGAACATTCAACGAACGAGGTACGCCGTTTAAGATTCCCGCTAGAGCGATTTGGCTGGGACCGTACGCTTGTGTACCGTGAAAAAGCGGGAATACGTCTGCATCAATACACCCTTGCATCGGCGACACGGTCAACCCGCACCAGCACGCACGGTGGAGGGATACTTGGAATCTTAACAACGATTCCGGCAATGTTATCGTAGACTAGTCGAAATGTTGTGTCTGGGTGATAAACAATAGCTTCGAGGCGTCTTAACGTTCCGTTCGCGATCATTTTCTCTGCACGAATATTCTGGGTGATTTGGACAGGCATTCCAACGATGGGATCAACGTAAGGAGGCATCCTACCGAACTTTGTATCTGGTAAGCCATGATTTCTCTAACCTCAGTTCTCTTAAGTGCTGCCAGTTTTCGCTTGAAATCGGCTACCACTCGGACTGGATACTCGCCTTCTGGCAGTTGCTCGGACAACTTGGAGATAAATAAATTGTTAATAGACACTCGCGTCTTGTTGTCTGGTGCCACGAAAGTCTTAAAGCGTTCATCCATCAACCCGGCGTCGCAAGTAATAACTCGTGAATTGATCAAACGGACGAAAGCGGGTGTCCAGATACCAAGTCGAGCCTGATGGCATCCCCGTCCCCACTCGGGATCCTCTCGAAATCGTACATTGTCCTTCAGCATGATTACATCTACGAATTGTTGCCACAATTGAAATCCTGCTAGCTCAATCACTAACATGCGCGTACGCTGAGCTGGATCTGCGTACAATGGTTGTCCGCCGACCGGTGGTAGCTGCAAAAAGTCGCCGACGAGGACAACGTGGACTCCACCAAATGAAACATCAGGTACTCGTTTTGCAGCACGCAGGCGTATATAAAGTTGTGCAAGCTGGAATTTCTTCATCATTGACACTTTGTCAATAATGATCAGCTCCATCTCCACTATTGCGTCACTTGCTTCGCGTTTCCTTATCTGTAGAAGGAAGCTCGCTAATGTCCTGCCGTTAATGAGCGTAGCTGCCGTCCCGGTCAGTGCCGTTTTGACAAGACTACGAGTGCGGCCCCAACTTTTGCATAAAGCTTGGAGTGCATCAACAATCCGCGTCTTACCCGTTCCACCCTCGCCGCCATGAAATAAAAGAAGTAGGCTTTCTCGCAAGACGGATGCCAACTCCTTACAGTCCTCTTCCAAAACTTCTGCGCGTCTCCAACGGGACAGAAGTGCACCCCCAATCAATCTAAAAGCATAGTGCTGCCGTTCATTCAGTGAATATTCTCTTGAGACTTGTAGAATAGTTGCAAAGTGCTGGTGTACGTGTGGAAATCCGCGAATGCTGGCTGTTTTGGGGGCGTGCCATTCCATGTTGCTTTCCATGAGAGTTGTATCCAGCAACTCTACCACTTTAGTGTCTGTTGCACTGTATGTCCTTGTATCGGTTGCCAAGATCGAGTTATCGGAATGTTCATCACGGACCCACTTCTTCATACTCACAATCGAGGGCAAGTTGTTAATCAGCGAGTCTGCCGTAGCCCCAGCTGTGGTTGTCTGCTTAACCGCATGCTGTAGTATGCTGTGCTGCCTAAAAGGTCGAGCATAGGTATAATTTGACGGTCTGGTAGAGGCGAGGTTGGACAAGACGCTGGATCCAAAGCGGAAATACCTAGAATCGCATCGTCATCGGCTTCAAAATCCCATACATTACGCAAGTGTTCATCCATAGCACAATCTTCCAGGACCGTGTCACCCCGACGAAATCGAAGTCTTCTTCACGAAATAGATCAGCATCTTCGCTTGCTGAACCGTTGTCATGTTCGCTCACACGCGGGTTGACTTCAGCGCCAGACTTTTCACTGCCCTGTCTCTTGAACTATCTACGCCACTATAAAAATCGTCCATGTTGTCCAGAATTGTATCGACAAATGTGGTGCAAGTAGCTTTCCACGCCTTGAAGGCGTTCAGCCATGCGCCGCGATCTGACGGCTCCGCCACACCGATCAAGTCATCCAGGCGCCGAAATGTGTGGAAAAGTACCAGTGAAAGTACTGCGCGTTTACATAATTTTTCTTGTGAAGAATCCAATCCAGTGGTTGGGACTCGAAAACTGTGGATAACTGGAACAACTTCTTCATGTCTTTTGCCCAATGCGTGTGTTTCATGAAGAGGGTGCTCTTCTTGAAAGCTTAGTTTTGCAGTCGTAGCACTTCCCCATTTCTTTCGAAAATACCACATTGTGAATTCATACAAATTGACTTTCTACAACGAACTTGGACGAAATATGTAATCATCAAGCTGTGAAACAGCAATAGCTTGGTGACTCCATGTTCTTGTCGTCAGTCACCAGTGTACACGAGTATTCATCTGATGATGTGAGTTGGCGAATTACGTTAGCAATTGGCAGTGATACACAGGCTGCACTGGAGTAACAGCACGAACCACGGAATAGATACACGGATGCTAATGACCCCGCTACTTCTTGCCGATTTGTTGCGTTGTATACCATTGCTGCAACTTTTTCGGGCACTTATCACACAATCAGCTGCCTCCACTGGTTTTGCGCTAGCCTCCAAAATCTCACGGTCTAGCCTTCGCTTAAACGCTGCAACTGCAACCGCCACCTGGGAATCTAACCGCTTCTGCTGCTTAGTAACATATTTACAGCAATAGTGGATACTATCCGAGATATCCTTACCCCCAAGTAAAACTTGAATGTTGTGGTTACATCGGAAACTCGCCATCAGTTCGTAATTGAAGCCGTTCATTAATTCGTGGCAAAGGGCTCTGCGAAGTTGAATCCCTGCTGCATCGAACGGAGTTTCCTCTACCCTTTCGCGAGGGTAACGATATCAGCAATACGAATCATTCGCAGTAGTCCGGGACTGCTTAAAGCAGCTGCTTGTGTGGCTCCACATGTGCTGATTTAGTTGAACAGCAAGGGCCGAAATCATGTAATCTACAGAGGCACGGCTGAGTCGAGCATCAAATGACGACGGTGGTGAAATCTCAAACAAGCGAGTGAGATTGTCATTTCGGAAACGGTCTTCGTCGATCTTGCAGTAAGCCATCTGCGTAGAGTTTGCCTGTTTATGCTGCTTGAGCTCCCTCATTCATTGCCATATCTGCTCCACTAAAGCTAGAGTACGATGTTTCGCGCTCAGTGATGATTTCAATTGCTTGTCGCTTGGTATCCCGACAAATGGACTCATTCGTCGCTTGTTCTTCAATTCGGCAGACGTTAGAGCACGTTCCCACGGAGGCCAATAGTTTGGCCTAAGGTTTAGTAGAGTGTTGCGCAACAGATGCTGTGAACTAAACTTTGTCTCGCAAATACTGCATTGAACCAATGCAGGCTCCGATACGGTGAGTCGTGAGCGACTGCTACGAATACCAACTAGGGGCCCTTTCGCGTTTTGGCAGATATGGGTAAACCGATCAAAGCCGAAAACTTGGCCCCACAACTTGAGCACTCGATTTGATCCTCAGCAATTGGTAAGTTAGTCGTCACGACTCTTTCAGCAAATGCTGCTACACGCTGCTGAAATTCTTGACACTTTGAACTACTCAAAATTCTCTCAATGGCGGTCGAGTTTGCAGGACATTTGTTCAACCAGATTAAAAGTGTACATGCAATGTTCCTCGCCCCTGTGACTCAACCATCCCAAAATACGCCTTGGTGTCACCAAATAAACCCTGGAAAGCCAGCTTCTTCTTAGTTTTGGGTTGATTCCCAGGGAGTAGCGAATGAAAGCATCTACATGCCTCATAAACAGTCGTGCCGACGCACTGTCATTTTTCAAACTAGCTTCTCGTAATTCAGACATCGATGGTAAACGAGAATCCAGTAAATCAAACAACGTAGCGACGGATGAAATACCAGCATAGTGGCCTAGCACGAGTGAATTGTCCGTATTCGGCGTTAACGTTACGAAGAGAGCAGGGTTACCGAATCGGGTCTGGTAGGCGAATGCCTTATGACGGTATTGAGCACGTTCGGCATTGCTTCCCCACACCGAGCGCGCGCCAATTTCAACAGATTTCAGGAATCGGTGCGCAACTGTGTCTGGGGTTAGCTGCCACGGTAGACATCCCTGTCGTCTGCGCTCATTTTGAAGAAGAGCTCGTCCTAGCTCTTCGCTAGTAAGGCGTTCGTATCCATCAAGCGTATGTGGAAACCGGCGACATCGCAACTGATTCTGGATGTACATGTTACGTAGCGCGAGTCGGTCAAACGCGACCAGAGCAAAAGTTCATCCTCTGCAAATTGGCGCTCACTCAGCATCAAATAGTACTTAACACATTCTAGCAAGGAAACAGGCACAACTCTGTTCTCGCCAGGGTGGCCACGCCCAAAGGAAACAAGTGAGGGAACATGCGCCCAAAAAGATCCCCCAAAGCGTCATTTGAAAGCTGATTTGATCGTCGAACTTCAAACTTGCGCTCGTCATGCACGCCTTCTTTGTATGGAATAGGAATCTCGCGCACAGCAACTGGTTTGTCGCCATCGCACAGGCCAATTCTTCGCTCAAGCACGGTTTGTTCGTCACACTCCTCGCCGACACGCCAACCTTCCGTTTGACCTCGAATGTTTTCTTGTTCTCTCTCCATCGCCACATTAACAGCGTTATTGGGATCGTCGACACGATCGACAAAATTTGGTCGGCGAAGCCGTCCGTGTAGCACGCGCATCATTCTATACAACATTTGCGTATAGTTGATTGTTGGCTGTATAAAATCTGAGCACATCTTGAACCTTGCAATTTCGAATACGGTGTAATTTGCGGACCTTTTCAGCTTGCACTGGTGTAAACTCTCCTACCATTATCACGCGAAAGGAATCAATATCGCGGATGAAACGTGGCAACAGCGAAACTGGAGGAGCAGGGGTGCAGTCGAACGCAATACAATGCGATCGGATGCACCGGTGCCTGCCTCCTCTCATGACTCGAGATAGTGCCACCATGCTAACCAACTGAGTTACAAACCGTTCCGGTAGTGTGAGTTTCCGGAGAGGTAGTGGTAGTCTTCCGATAAAAATCCATCCGCAATTGCAAATTTGGGCAGTTTGGTTTGAACAATTGATCTGTCGCATTCCATGCAAACTGAAAACCACGCTCGAGGCGTCGAAGTTTCATCATCATAGCAATGGATCCCTCGTGGTGATACCATGACACCGTCTAGCAAAGGTAGGTGCGTTGGGGGACGGTAGCGCTGTTGTAGGCTGTCAGGAAGATCGTCTTGTGCCACCCGCAGAACTGATTTCATCTTCTCCATATACTGCCAATCCGTATCCATCTTTCGCCGGGCGTCCGCGCAGAGCACTAACCGGTCACACACGGCACAAAACACCCCTCCAGACCTTCTGCTCCCAAAGTTTTTGAAGTTTCTTCATACATTCTAGTCGCGCGTATTCACTCAGATCAATATCAAACTCAGCATCTGGCTTTCCAGCTTCAGTGTTGGTTGGTCTGGCCATGTTCAAAGTCGGGGAACAGCGCATGCAGATCCGTCCATTACTTTCTGCCGTTGTCGTGCCCTCCATCTTCTCTGGGCTAGTCGGACCTGCTCTCTCCTTCGCTCAATATCTAACCGCTCGAGTAGGTCCTCGTTGCGGTCTGTGGGTTGTTCAACGTCACTGGAGTCACTGCAGCGCACACGATCCAAGCACGCGCTAGTGGAGGCGGCCTGTAGTATCTTTAAGCAGCTTTGCGCATGAGATCGTAAAAGTTGGGAAGTCGAGTCGTCTCGGCACTGCCATTGTGAGCTTTTACGGAAGTCTCTGTCACGCCGCTCTCGTTCACACTGGCTGTCCAAGTGCTGTAGAACGTCGCCATCAAAATCAGCATCACTGTCGGCGTTTACCCCCGTTGAAAAACAAACATTTTGAGAGGCCGATAATTCACGCATTGCAATCGCTATGTTGTCATCGTCAGTGCCGGATTCACAATGTTGTTGCTGGTGGGCGCATCCCTAGCTAGCGTCGGTCGTTTATTAGTTTGCACGAGGTTGTCACCAGTCACGTCGTTGCTTTTCCTCTTTCTCGTGTCGTCCATCGCTCGGGATAGCTAATTCGCGAATGATGAGTTCAGTGGGTGCTCGTTTGGCTGAGTTGGGCTTGTACCCGAGTCCAGTTTACTTCATACTAGCCCAGCCCATCCTTGTTCCATTTGCAAAGGAATGGGACCGTCAACGTGGCTACTTTTACGAGCTATGAGACTCAATCAACGTATTACCCACAAAACCTTGCCTGTGTACTCTCTTCGTTTTATCTTCGACTTGAAGTCGTTTTGGTCTTCGTAAGACTTTGGCTTCTCTCACAGTAGTAATAAATACCTAAGGCCCCCAGAGCAATTGCGAACGCACTACCGACATTATCTAGACACAATCATCACTTCATTAACCTTCGATGCGTTTGAAAGCATCCACAACACACAATGTGTCTGCTGTTCCTGCAGTCGCAGCAGGGAAGATGCCGCCGCTGCAGCCCACGTCCATCCGGTTGCGCGTGAGAAGTGCAGCAGCAATCTTGTCGGCTGTGGTTCTGCAGCTGCAGTAGTGCAGCCCATCCAGGCTGCCGCCGCTGGGGCTCCACACCCTGTGTGCGTCAAAATGCAGCAAAAGTGCATTAGATCCGGATCGCCACTTCGCCCCATGATACCAAAAGCATGCGTCTTACCTTGTGATCACACGGGTTACGGTTGCTGCTGCCGCAGCCATCTACTTCCGTTTTGAGTCGCCCTGGGAACACCAAATAGGAAGCATGCTTTAGCCCATCAACCCACGGTCACATTCGAAAGCAGTCAGGCCACGCACCATGAATGCTGCTCCAGCAGCCACCGCCGTTCAGCTGCATACTGCGAACAGCAAAATACGAACAGATGAGTCCTCTTGCTTCACGGTTTGAAGGCATGCAGGAAGATTAACGTGGCTGGTGCTGCAGCAGTGAGGGCCGTCGAGGCTGCCTCCGTCGCTCTGCGCACACCAAGAGCAGCACAAACGCATTAAGCATCAATCACCAATTCACCGGTTGAAAGCTTGCTTGAGGCTTACCTCGGCTGGCCCTGCTGCTGTTGCTGGAGACGGTGACGTGTGCTCTGCAAGGCGAAAGCTGGAATGAACAGCTCCCGGGTGGCTTTGTGTCTGGGTGTCCTATTTTTTCCTCTTTTTGACAGGCTCTTCAAGTTCAAGCTCTGTTAATAAAAAATGTGCCGCCTTGTTCAAGTCAGAAAATGTGAGCGAGATGAAGGAATGAAGAAGTGAGCCGTTTCGCAATTTAGCAATTCATTCGGAGTGCGTACGTAGGCAAATGCCTGGTGTTTGCAGTCCATGTGCGTAGCACGCGGATACAAACCCAGGACCCAACACGGTCACCAAAATCGACCGCAGCGAGGTGCTCCCCTTTAGGGGAGGTAGAGGGGTTCTTAGGGTTTACATAATACATACAAGCGAAGGCGAAGCCGTAGCAGGTTTAGGTGTGTCACCAGCGAGCACAGCGAGCCCAGGTGAGGTTGGTTGAGGTCAGTGTTTGAAAAAGAGACTACGTGGAGCATGTAGCATGGTGATATGGGTGCTTCGTGTCCCTCAAGTGATAAGCACCTGGTATTTGTAGTTCGTGGGCATAGCACGCGGGTGCAAACCCAGGACAATGCAAAAGTAACCGATCGATCACATAATTTTGAAAGTGACCGATTGAAAATGCAAAAGTATCCGATTTGAAATTTCCACCCAGCAATTACCACTGGTGACTTGATCAACGCAAAATCTACCTGAATTTCAGAGCTTCCTCGTGCCCCGCGCGAAGTTGTACCGGGAGTCCCTCACCGATTTCTCACTTAAAGGCATTATGCATGCGAAGTAGTTCACGCGATTGATTGCTCAGCCGTAGAGGATAAGGGTCGGTCTTTTACTAGATTGTCTTCGACTTAGCTGGGAATACCATAACATTGTCGTTTTTATTACTAGCAGCCCGCATGATTCATGGCTATGTGCCATGAATATCGCGCGTGCTGCAATTTCAGCTCACAGTTACTCATAGTATGGTACTGTGGCAACTGCTGCCGACTGGCTGACGGCCCGGTTGCACGAATGTTGAATGAGTCCTGGAAGGGCCGAACCGCTGGGTCAACTCAGCACCGGCTTTGTTCACCGACTTGTCGGCGATTGTTGTGTGCTAATTGAGATCATTACTAACGGATTTCTGTATATTGCAATACCACAACAGCAACAGCGTGGACTGGGCAAGACGAAAAGTCGAGGGGTCATGAAAAAGCGAGGCCCCTTGGCTTGCAGCCGACTTCATCCGTATGAAGTTGATGTAAAGACAACCGCCTGCAAATGTTAAATTTCAAGTTAGAATTTTGGTTTGTCTTTCAGAAAATAAAGCCACATACCAGGATATACAGCGACTTGACGTTTTAGGAGACACATCAGGTCTGACGAGCGCCCTAACAAATACCACAACATGTTGAGTAAAGCTGCATCCTTGTAATTGTTTGGAGCTGTAGCCCCTTTCATGATGACTCGTGAGAGAGCACGCAGGTCGCTCTTTGTGCACGGCGGCGCTTGCTGGGTGAATTCTGTCCCGCGTTTGGAGCAGTACTTGTCTAGTACCGATGCAATCTTTGCAATCGACGACCAGACACGGACGCCAACGTCGGGAACAGCTCCAGTAGATGATTCTTGTGTGGTGTAGTCCGATTTAAATTGGTGTGACGACACCCAACTCGTCCGTGAAGGGAATGATCACGGTACTCATCGACTACCAGAGTAATCAAGACTCCGGAATGATGGTGATGGACTCAACTGAAGTCCGCTGACTGGAGCTGAAGTCGACCAGACTCGCATTAGTACCAGGAGCTGACTCAGTCCAGCTAGGCATCAAGACGAGTCGACTTAGCGGGAAGAGCTGATAACTCATTTCAATCAGAGTCGGACCCGACGCGACATGACAACATCCAGGAGCCGACTCGACTCAGCTTAAGCCAAGAGAGATCCAACTCAGCTTACAGCTGAGTTCGGCTCGGGCTTATAGGGAAAAGCTGACTCGGCTCGACTGAACCGGCGTGGAGTTTCGGATCCAAGCCGGGTTGCTTATTCAGAGCCAGCTGAAGAGTCAGTTGCTCGATTGGAGATCAGCTGAAGGGTCGCCGGACTCACTCGGAGCTCGGCTAGAGGATCGAAGAACTCGGCTAACGACTCGCCGAGATCCGAAACCACTTCATTTCACTAGATATTTGTATAGGGCTTATTAGAAAAGGGCATACAGCCCAAGTAGACATAACAAACAAACAGAGCAGAATTTGCTAAGTCCAAGAACAGCGTACACTTTTCCGGTAAGTCCCTGCGTGGGCTGGATTATGCCTGCCGTCAACTCCGAGAGGCATAGCTTGTAGGAGTTGACCGTGGTAGCGCCAAGAGATTAAGACGGCCCGGGACGGGTACTCAGCTTTGTGCGCTTTCGCTTCGTTGCGACCAACTAAACCCCGCCAACTCAGCGGGTCGACACGCCGTACAGCCCGGGTGTCGTTCGTCAAGCCGAGTTGCATTTGCACTCGGCGACCTGTAAAAGCGCTCGCGCGCCGTCGCCCACCCTTTGGTGGCGGACACAGGCTCCGTAAGGAGAAAACAGGAGGTCAGTCAGCTCAGCTGACCTCTAGTGAATTACTGGCTTGGTTGCCTGGTCTCAGCGAAGTGAGACGCATTACTGTCCCGGAAGGGCCGAACCGCTGGGGCAACTCAGCGCAGGCTACAAAGGCGACTTAACTCGGCGATTGTTGTGTGTGCTTACTAAGAACCCATATCTGACGAGTTTCTGTGTACTACAATACCACACTTGACGTTGCCGAAGTAGCTGGCGACCGAGTTCTTTGACAAAAGAGACCCCTTCGCGCTTTCCCTAAACGCTAAGAATACAGCAAACTTGTCCAGCACCATATAGAGCGCGTCTCCGGACGAATCGGCCGCAACAAAGTCGCAAATTTCTTTGACACTCAGTTGTTCACTCTTCGCGTACCGATCGAACGCGCTAAGCGCCGTCAGATGCGCCCTTTGAGAGCTCCCAGGAATTAACTCCTTCGTCGACATTGTCTTTTTCTCGAATGGGTGGTGTTGTCTCGTCTGACTGTCCCTCTCTAATCTGCTAGTTGTCCGAACCCATGTGATATTTCCAAAATATTGTACAAGTAAACACTTGCGTTCATTATGGCAATATCAAATATTTTCAGAAAGTTCGGACAAAATATGTCCGAATTGTCCGAACTTCTGGCTCTATTATAAATGGTTCATTCGTGGATGTTCATTGGCTATTGAAATTGTAATGCATCCTCTTATTGGCCAGCGCTTATTGTAAATTTCAAGTTTGAAAAGCTAATGTCCGTACGGACACGATATTCTACCATGCCGGGTCGTGTCGATCGCCGAACTAAAATCGTACCTATCCCGTTCGTTTTATCTTTTTAATGCAATACAATTGCCGCCAAGACCCACAAAGTCCTCACTTTCAAATTCGCCGGACACTGCCAGATTTGATTTGCCTTTTGTATACCATACACCTTCAGTACTTCATTGGTCCACCCTCTCTTATTGCCGCTACTCTCTGTAGTCATTTGGGTAATGTTTCGTAATACATGGTTTTACATAAGAAGTTTATCCTGGTAGTGCTACGATACGTCAACAGGGATTAATTCGGCGCACGAAAAGTGTAGTCTTTTTATGTCGAGGCATACAAACTTCAGGTGTCGACTCCTTATAAATCTATCATTTCATATTAACTCCATAGGGCTATCGAAATTCAAAGGTTTTTAATGTACTTTAGCAAGGTGGAGCACAACTGATAGATTACGTTAAGAGTGGTTGACTTCCTACTAATATTGTGGGCTGACCAAAACGGTACATGTTTAACAAGAAATGCGTATTGGGAATACTTCCTAAAAGACTCGAGATCACTACTACGCGCGAGCCTGCTGCATTTGCGGCTGCCCGACCCAATTAGTCCTCGATAGCGAAGAACCCAGCCTAATGTGGATAGTTTCTCACTGATGGACGTTGTGGAACGCGAACTCTCCCGTCGACAAGTCAGCCCACGAGCCCCCATATATCGTTATCATAGAAGAGAGATGCCAAATAGTTATTCTCCTTCGTCGTTTGCACCGAGGCCCCGGCGTAACAATCCGCACAACTTGTCAGTCAACAAGCGAGCTGTAACCCCTCTTCTTTTTAGTACTCGATGCACTCTGTCACCAACATATTGCAAAACTGTATCAGCTACTTCATGCTCACCTACATGAAATAGTCCCCGACAAAATATATGTACCTACCTCCACTTCGACAGATCGCCACCTTCACACCATGATGCATCACCTAAGAACCGCAAAATATATTTAGCTGCACCCCGACAAACTTTTTTCCACTATACAACGTACCAGCTTCTCTACATATGAGTCCACGAACCCCAATCGGGAACCCGCACATCTCACTCAGTGCATGCACCGGCACCTTCCTGGTCTTCCTCGTCAATGCCAAGTTCAATAACTACACAAAAACACAGAATGATAGTGCCCCTCCAACACCAAATCACAAAATGGAAACTCTGCACGGACATGAGCTGGTCTCCTCGCATCATCCCCGAAAAACTCGTAGAAATCCCCCTTTGGAACAGCAGCATACAGTCTGCAGTGCAGCAGACATTAACACAATGTAAAGAATTATGTTTAAAGAAATAACCACTTCAGCTCACAAAAATGCAATGTAGTTGTACCTCGTAGACTGTTTTGTGGCGCCGTTCTTCGGCAATGATCTTGACAGCAGCTTCAGGGAGAGGGCCGCTCGCTCCGACACCACAGCAGCAAAGTATAACCTTGAATAGGGCGGGGCTGCCGTGGTGAAGGAAATCGCTTACGCCCTGCTTCTCGTCTGAATCGCTTTGTTCTGCACTGTGGCGGCCGGAGTTTAAAGAACATTCATCCCCTTGTCAAGATAGGAAGTGACCTTTTGAAAAATAAACAAACATTAAAAAAATACTTTTGTGTCACGCACTTGGCGGTGTTGAGACTTAACTTGGTCAAATGAAGCGTGTGTTGGCTTAGATGGAAAATTAAGAATGAGAAAAGAAACCAAAGACATTGGAGCGGGTCTGGACCTTGAACTTGCCGTCCTTGAACTTGTAGTTGCACTTGTACTTGACCTTGAAGTTAGCAAGTGATTGGCATCGTCTGGCAGTGGTTAAGGTAAGGAATGCCTTACAGTCTCTCCTTCGAAGCGCGCTTACGTGTTGAACGTCGCTGCTGTGTTGGTCGAGTCTGCGATGCGGATGAAGTCGATGCAGTTGAGGCTCTACGGGAGCGCGTCACGGTAGTTGGCACTGCAGTCGATGCCAAGAATTCTGCAATGAGCCCGGCAGCTTGGGTGAGCTCGCTTTCTGGCTCCCACGTGTCCGGTTCGTCCCGGCCATACCATTGAACCTTGTATTGCTGAATCCCCGGCGCGTCCTCTTGCCGATAATTGCGCGGATCTGGTTTCCTTCAAATCCCTCGCGAGTAATGAGACGAGGCACGTTGCTAAGTCGATTGGGATTGGTATCCTCGTGGTACTTGCGCAGATAGGAGACATGGAACTCGTCGTGCAGGCGCACCCCTGGTGACAGCGAGATGCGGTACGTATCCGGTGTTGTTAACTCCAGAATACGGTATGGACCGATAAACCGAGCGGCGAGCTTGCGTCTGCCTTTGGTGCCGATGTGGGCGAGGTCGAGGTGTAGCGTGTCGAGCAGCACCAAGTCGCCGATCGTGAACTGGACGTCGGGGCGATTACGATCGAAAAAATGCTTCATACTGGCCTGAGCTGACTTGAGGCTGGCGCGGCACTGTCGTAGAACGTGGTGCTGGTGCTCCGCGAACTTGAACGCGTTAGCGGGCATTTGAGGTCGCTGTAGCAGTGTGAGATCGTCGAACGCGCGCGGTGTAAATCCCAGATCGGCTGCGAATGGTGTCATGTCGATGCTGGAGTGTACCCGAGCATTGTAAGCAAACTCGGCCATGGGTAGTAGGTCGTCTCAGTTGTTTTGGTTCGGTGAAACAAACGCGCGCAAGTAATCATTGATGAATCGATGGCTGCGTTCGTTCTGTCCGTCCGTCGATGGCTTGAAAGCCGTGCTGGCGTGAATTTGCGTGCCTTGACTTTCGAACAGTGCCTTCCAGAAGGCGGATAAAAATCGCGAATCGCGGTCGCTGACGATAGACTCGGGAAATCCGTGGAGACGAACATACTCACGCAGGAACAGCTTCGCAGTACTTTTTGCGTCGAGAGCTTTGACCGTCGGGATAAAATGCGCCCTCTTCGTCAGTCGATCGAGGATAACCAAAATTGTGTCGAACTTCGATTCGCTGGTTCAGGGAGATCAGGCATAAAGTCCATTGAGATGTGGGCCCAGCGCTTGTGAGGAACCTCAAGTGGATGAAGTAGCCCGGCGGGTTTGCGTTGCGCTGCCTTCACGCGCTGACACAGCTCACACGACTGCACGTACTTTGCGATGGACTTGCTCATGTTGACCCAGTAGAACTTTTCTTGCGCCGTCGCTAGTGTCTTAGCTGTACCCGGGTGACCACGTGCGGCGATGTCATGGCACTCAAAGAGCACGGCATTACGCAAGTCGGTATCATTTGGCACACAGAGGCGTCGTGGCGATGCGGCGTCCGGTTGAAAGAAAAGTAAGCCCTCGTCGACGAAAAATGCTGGACCTTCGAGCGTAATGATGGATGAATATCAACTGGTGCTGCAGCTGAATTTGTCTGGGACGCGAGAAACTCGATGACCGGGCCAAAAACTCCATCATCGGCGTATAGGCGTTTGCACTGAGCGTGAAGAGATGGTCTCTGACGCATGTAGTGTAGGAACGCATCATCAGCGTCGATGAGCGGATGCTGACTGCTAAGCTGGGACAGCAGGGCTCCAAGTGAAACGTGGGCTGGCTGGTCGGAGTCGGCTAGCTGTGGACTCCTGGAGATGGCGTCTGCTACGATATTGGTATCGCCTGGAATCCAGCGGAAGCGCGGCTGGTACAAACTCAACTCGTTGAGCCAGCGTGCAAGGCGTTGTGAGCACGTTGTTTGTTGTAGGATGGACTCCAAGGTGCGATGGTCGGTGTCGATGTAGAATGGCTTGTCAATCAAATAAACCTTCCACGTGCGCATCGCGTGCAGTGCTGCAAGCAATTCCTTTTCGCGAGTCGGATACATCCGTTCAGCTGTGGTAAGCTTTCGGCCTCCGTAGGCTATGACTTGCTCGTCATCGTCCGCGTCTAGTTGAAACAGGTAGCCTCCCACCGCGTAGTCCGAAGCGTCCATCTTGACGTGGAATGGGCGGGTCGTGTCCGGATGGGCGAGAACAGGAGGAGATGCCAATCGGGTCTTCAGTTCTTCAAAACAGCGGAGTTGCTCGTCGTCCAGGATGATCTTTTCATGTTTTGTCTTTCCCTTGGTGGCGTCCGTGAGCGGTGAAGACAATTCAGCGAACCCGGGGCAGTACTTCAGAACGTACACGCAGGTCCCGAGGAACGATTGCAGCTCGCGCTTGGTTCGAGGCGTCGGCCACTCTTGTATGCACTTGACCTTGTCCGGGTCCATGCGAGTACCCTGGCGACCGATGTAGTCTCCAAGACAGGGGATTTTGTCTGCGCAAAATGTGCACTTGGATAGTTTCACGTACAGTTGCTGTTCCTCGCAGCGAGCTAAAACTTTGTCGAGCGCGGAAAGATGATCTTCCATTGAGTCTGTTGTAGTAAAGACGAACAGGTCATTGAAGTATGCGCGACAGAAGTCACGCTGGTCTTCAAATAAGGTCTGGATCAAACGATTAAAAGCAGACGGACTTGATGATAGACCCATTGGGGTCACCAGATACTCGAACAAGCCGTCAGGTGTCGAGAAAGCCGTGTAAGGAATGTCTCGATCACGCAGCCGCACTTGAAAAAAACCACAATAAATCCATCGCGGAGAAGATGCGGCCGTTGGCCATTGCATCGTAAATGTCCTCCTTGCGCGGAACGGGAGTTGCTGGAACGCGGATTCGGGCGTTGATCGCTCGGAAATCACGAACGATTCGCCAACCCACGGCCTTGCGTACGCAAAATGTCGGTGAGGAAAATGGCGATTTAGATCGACGGATCATGTTGTTGCGCAGCATCTCGTTCGTCCATTCGCGCACAGCCTCTTTTGCCTCACTGCTCAGTCGGAACTGCTTTCGAGCAACAGGTGACTCGTCCGTGAGTTCAACCTCAGCTTCGATGTCGATAGTGCGGGTTGGTGGTGTGGCTGGAAGCTCAACGCGAAAAACCGTGTCCTTGTACTTCTTTGCTAATGCTTCGACCGGATGTCCCTTTAGTGCCTCCCAGTCTGTTGAGAGCTGACGTTTGGTCTTCTCGGACGCTACATCAACAAAAAAGCAGAAATCGCCTTCGGATAGCTTGAGTTTCTTCAGTTCACGGGAGGAGATCACTTGTGTTTGTCCCCACCTTGAAGTATGTGCGTGCTTCTGATAGTAGAGCATTATGTCGTCGTGAGACAGCTTTTTAGGCGTCATAACCCTCGTTGATTTCTGACGCGCTCCTCCTGCAATCCTGGCTGGACCTTCACGTACACACTGGTGGAATTGGTGGCGACGGTGGACCCACGATCTCGAATAACCTTGGACTTCCAGTCAATCTCAGGGTTAACGTCATGCAGCCATGGCATTCCCAACAACACGTGCTTATCTTCCGGAACCGGCATGACGAATGCTTCGGTCGAATAAACCGGAAATCCATGCAGCTTGACCTCAATTCGAGTGATGCGGCGGGGCACTAGGGCTCCCTGGTTATTGCCGATCGTTAGCTTGAGTGGCTTTTCGCACGTGATTACCTCGAGGCCAAGGCGCTTGACCACGCGAGGGTCGATCGCGTTGAAGGACGCCCCACTGTCGACGAACGCACTGACGGTCTTGTCGCCGATAGTTCACACGTGGGAGAGGTAGCAGTAGACGTTGTCTTTACGACGGCGCACCACAGCATCATCACTATGATAGTGTAGCGCGTGTCGAGTCAGACTTGTTTGGCCGGCGGAGTGTGCACTGCGAGCACTCTCCGTGTTTTCCGGCTCAGTAGGTGGCCGACCTACCGAGCCGAGCCGTTTTTGTCGTTTCCGACTTGCCAGTCGCCGCGGCTTCTGCAGCCTTTTTGCGACGGCACACGTCGGTCGAATGACTCGATAGTTTACAGTGAGAGCACCAGAAATCTCCTTTAGTCGACGCGTCGCGAGGCTTGTTCGCTGCGGTACTTGCGTTCTTGGCGGGAAATTTGGAAGGCGGCTCACCCTTACGAGTCGATGTGCCAGGGCGAGAGTCTTCGAATCGCTGGGCCAACTCGATGGCGTCTTGCAGCGTCTCCGGTACGTTTTGTGAGACAAAACTGCTCGTTTCTTGGCGCAGGTTTTGCTGGTAGAACCAGCGCTTCACAAACTCGGGGCAATCTTCGTCGAGCTGCGAGAGAAGGTGTAGGAACTTGGTAGTGTACTCTTGCTGGGATCCGTGCCAGCGGAGCTCGAACAGCTTCGACAAGACTTTCTGCTGGAAATCGCTGTCGCGGAAGCGTTCCCGAACCTTTCTTTTAAACAACGACCAAGTCGCTGGCTGGTCTTGGCCGAGCGAGAGCTTGAAGTCGCGGAACCACGTTTGAGCGCTTGGGCCCAGGTTAGCGAAAATGGTGTCCACAAAATCGGAGGAGTTACTGGTCATTTCTCCGCGGTACTGAGCGTAGTACTGCTCAGTGCTGAATATCCACAGCTCGAGGTCCTCTGACGCTTTACCATTGAACGTCGGTGGGTCGCCCTTTTCTTGTGCGGCATGTGCGCTTGCGCTTGCGCGGTCAGCACTTGCTGCTGGAACTCCGCTTGCTGCACCATGAACGTGTTGAACTGCTGCTGCTGCTGATATTGTTGTTGTTGTTGCTGCTGCTGGTTTTGCATCATGATCTGCATCATCTGAGCGAGCATTGTGTCGGTTGACGGTTGCTGCTGCTGGAACGGCTGAACGTGTCCCTGATGGGGATTTCCTGGCTCGTTGGCGGCAGTTTGCGCCTCGGCCTGCTGGCCTTCGGCGGCTTCTTGCGACTGATGCGTGGTGGCATCGTCTTCATCACGTGTGCGACGTGCACGACGCGGACGCGGGTTCGGACTGTCCTGGTTCTCCATTGGTCTGGAACTCACGCGTGCCTGTGGGCTTCAATAGTTATAAAACTGTCACGCACTTGGCGGTGTTGAGACTTAACTTGGTCAAATGAAGCGTGTGTTGGCTTAGATGGAAAATTAAGAATGAGAAAAGAAACTAAAGACATTGGAGCGGGTCTGGACCTTGAACTTGCCGTCCTTGAACTTGTAGTTGCACTTGTACTTGACCTTGAAGTTAGCAAGTGATTGGCATCGTCTGGCAGTGGTTAAGGTAAGGAATGCCTTACATTTTGGCTCGCGCTACCAGCCCAATCCTCTAGTAGTCGAATAAAGGCCGGAGCGAAGCGGAGGCCAGCCCCATATCAACGAATAGCGTCACTCACTACTGTGACCAACCACAGACCTACCGCCGCGTAGCGGCGCGCCGGCTAGTCGAGACCTGTCAATGTTGAAGTGACAAGTGTACCTACCTTCAGCTAAGTACGAACCCGATTTGCCTTGGCGATGCCAATCGTCATGTTCGCGCAGACGTACCAGTCGGGCTTCATCTCGCTGTTCTACAGCATCGGGTGCGTACCAATGGCGGCAGCTATCCTTCCAATCCGCCCCTCCTCTTGTGTTAATGCTTTCAGTTTATGTATGACCGTGGCAGCCCGCGGCCGCTTCAGCTGTGCGAGAAGCACGAGGAGACGCCTGGCAGTGTGCGACGCGTGCTGGATGAGGACGTGCAGTCGTCCGTGGTGGAGCTTTCGGCGGACAACCTTGTGCACACGTGGCTGCGCTGCCCATCCGGAGCGGATGAGCAGCAGCAAGAAGCTCAGTCCCTCCATATTCGTCTGCGGCACCTGGTGATTGTGCTCAAGAACCTCGAGCAGCACGTGTCGCTGGAGGTGCAGGTGGCCGACGACCGTGGCACGAGACGACGTCTCCGCTTCTCCACATTCCAGCAGAAGAGCGCGACACACCCGCAGGTCGCTCTGCTGCCGCTGCAACTGGACAGCGGATGGAACCAAGTGCAGCTGGACCTCGTGGACCTCATGCACGCTTGCTACCAGGCCCGCTACGCACATACCATCAGCGTGCAGCTCCATGCAAGCTGCCGAGTGCGCCGCATCTACTTTGCCGAGCAAATGTTCTCGGAAGAGCAGCTACCAACGGAGTTTCGGCTGTTCAGGCGGCTCACCAAGGAGCAGGCACAGCAGTGTCGAGGGGAGGATAGCAGACTGCAGGCACAGCAATGATAACCAACAAATGCGCTCGCGTGGTATAGTGTTTGCTAATTTTTATGCTCGATCATGACCGACTGCCTTACTATAAAGCAAGTACGACATGCAAGATGAATCAGAGCGCAGTGCAGTCACCACAACAGGGCAGAGAGAGCACACGGCGCTAGTATGCGCCACCGCTCAGCCTAAGCTGCCCCACCGAGCTGAAGAAGGCGCGCTCCCTTAGGTGATGACCGTAGGGGTCTTGCGACCCGTCTTCTTCACCAGGTCCGACAGCGCCAAACCCGCCTCAATCAGCTTCTCCAGCGCCTCCGCGGCGTTCAGGCCCAGGTTGCCCGTCGGCTCCTCGTACTTCTCGATGTACATACGGATGGTCGCGCCGGCAACGCCTGTGCCCGACAGGCGGAACACGACACGCGAGCCGCCCTCGAACAGGAAGCGGATGCCCTGGTGCGACGACACGCTGCCGTCAACGGGGTCCACATACTCAAACTCGTCAGCCTTCTCCACCTTGAAGCCGCTGAACTCCTTGCCAACAACACTGCCGAACTTGGCAATCATGTCAGCGAACAAGCCCTCCGCGGCCGGCTTGTCCACATTCTCGTAGTCGTAACGGCAGTAGTAGTTGCGGCCAAACTTCTTCCAGTGGTCACGCACGATGTCCTCCACCGTCACCAGCGGGGCACCATCCATCTGCTTTGAAGCCAGGATCGACAGCCAGCTCAGCACGGCCCACATACCGTCCTTCTCACGGATGTGGTTCGAGCCCGTTCCGAAGCTCTCCTCACCGCAGATGAACGGGGTGTAGTCCTCCTTGCCGAACACAACGTTTGAGTCCATCAGGTTTCCAAAGAACTTCCAGCCAGTCGGCACCTCGAAGAAGGGCACGTTCAGCTTCTTGGCCACAAGGTCCACAGCACCGCTGGTGGGCATCGAGCGAGCTACACCGCGCAGGCCGTTCTTGAAGAAGGGGATCACCGTGCAATTAGCAGCGATGATGGCAAGAGAGTCCGAAGGCGTCACGAAGAAACGCGAGCCAAGGATCATGTTACGGTCAGCGTCGCCATCCCAAGCAGCACCGAAGGCAGGCGGCTCCTGCTCCTGACCGGTCACTGGCAGACCCTGGGGTCCACGCCCATGGCCTTGATCAAAGTCGTAGCGTACGTAAGGTTTGGGTCGGCGTGGTGACCACCGAAGTCCTCCAGAGGAGAGCCGTTCAGCAGGCAAGACTCGTCGCAGCCCAGCTCCTCCACAAAAACGCGGCGAGCGTACGGGCCATTCACACCAGACATGGAGTCCACCACGAACGAGAAGTCCGGGCGCGACGCCAGCTTCTTGATGGCGTGGAAGTCGAAGATCTGCTTCAACATGCTCACGTGGTGCTCAGCAGAGTCGAACACCTCAACCGTGATCGTGCGGCTCTCATCGTCGGAGACGACAGTGGTCGTGCCGATCGTGCCCACGTCAATCGTGGGGAAGTCCGCAGCAATCTTGTACGAGGCAATCACCTTGGACACAGCGTAGATCTCGTCCGTCAGCTTCGGGGGCAGGGCCACCGTTCTCGCAGTTGTACTTGACGCCGAAGTCCTCCTTCGGGCCACCAGGGTTGTGACTGGCCGTCAGGATGAAGGCACCGAAAGCAACGCTGCCACCCTCACGCTCACGCACAACAGCCGACACACATGGCGTGCTCAACAGACCGTCCTTGCCGATCCACAGGCGGTCGACACCGTAAGCCACAGCCATCTTGACGATGATTTGGATGGCCTCCTTGTTGAAGTAGCGGCCATCGCCGGACACAACCAGGGTACCGCCGTTCAGGTCCTTGGCGGGAAGCGCCTCGAACACCGCAGCCACGAAGTTCTCCAGGTAGTTGTCGTTCATGAACGTCTTGGTCTTCTTACGCAGACCCGAGGTACCAGGCTTCTGGTCCTGGAACGGAGCCGTCTTCACGATTGACACTTTAAGCTTGCCCAGACCCTTCTGCTCCGTCAGGTCCACCGTGGTGTCCTTGTACGTGCCAGCCAGCACAGTCTTCTGCTCGGAGCTCTTGTTCACGACCTCCACGGAGCCCTCAAACACAACACCAGGTGCGAAACCGACGTTGCCCGTGATCTTCAAGCGGTCACACTTGATGAGCGAAGGTACGTTGCCACGCACAGCGGCCTCGAGCTGCTGCACGAGCTTGAAGTTCTTCGAGTCCAGGGACACGATGGGGGCGACACCTCACGCTCGGGGGCGATGATGGGGCGGTAGTCCTCCGTGATCACGTAAGCATCCGAACGCAGCAGGATCAGGTCGTCGCACTTCTTCACAGGGGCAAAACGCGTGCGCGGCACGCACACGGCGCCAGCGCCGTCGAAGCACTCGATAGCGGCTCCCATAGCCGTCTCCAGCTGGAACACAGGGGTCGAGCTCGAGTCCTTGGGGTCCACAGTCTTGGAGTTCTTGATCATGGGAAGGCGAATGACGCCGCCCTGCTTCTTCAGCTCCTCCTGCAGCTTGTCCAGACGGATCCACAGGTTGTTCGTGTTGAAGTAACGGTGCTTGGTGATGTTCTGGAACTCCTTCTCGTCCTCGTCAGCGCACTGGGCGGACTCACGAAGGATGAGACGGCCGTCAGACGTGCGCTCGGCCAGGTGGCCGCCCTTCTTGTCGTTCTCCGTGCGTTCGCAGCACTCCATGAGGAACGGCTTGCCAGACTCCGCGAAGTACGTCAGCAGGTCCAGGTCGAGGGTGGCGCCCAGGTTGTCCGAGTTGGACACGAACATGTACTTGACACCGTCGGCCACGAGCTTGTCGAGCTTGCCCGAACCGGCAAGGGACGCGTACAGGTCACCGTGTCCAGGCGGGCACCACTCCTTGGAGGGGTTGGCCTCGTATGTGGCGGGCTCCATGGTGGCCGTGTTCACCTTGGGCACCTTGTTCTGCAGCAGCTCCAGAGCCTCGTCCTCGACGAGTTCCGGGTACTTCTGCAGGTACTCGAGCGTGTCGGCGCTCGTGCTGAAGCTGTTCATGAGCACGAAGCGCACGTTCGACTTGTGGGCGCTGCGCAGCTCCGTCACCTGCTTGGCCATGATGTCCAGGAAGGTGTCGTCGCCCTTGACGGTCAGCAGCGACTTGGCCTTGTCCAGGCCCATGCTGGTGCCCAGGCCACCGTTGAGCTTGAGCACGACCGTCTCCTTGAGCAGAGCCGGGTCGGCCTTGACGGACTCGCGGATGCAGTCGGCCTTGTCCTCCAGGTACGGCAGGTTGTCCGACGGCTTGATGGAGTCCTCGGCGATCATGCCCGTCTCGCCGCTCACGAGCGCCTCGTACGAGTACTCGAACGCCTTGATGGCCTCCGTGGACAGGCCCGCCTCCTGCATCTTGGCGCGGTAGGCGTCGAACGGCGCCATGTTGGAACTGTTGCTGCTGGGGTTAAAACGGGAACCACGCAGCGCCGGTAAAGGAGCTTCCAGCCGAAGATCTTCGTCTTTGCGCTCGATGTTCCGAATTTGGAAATGAGCCTTGTCGGGTGGGGGAAGGATCGCGGGGGTATTCGCTTCAGTGACATACACGTATTTTGTATGCCCGACCAGCTGGTGAGAAGAGTGACACTCGCAACGGGCACCTTCGGATACAAAGCGCAAGTCAAAATTTGCCAAATCAGGTCGCTTCGCTTTGCGGGCTTTCAAGCACGTGCGACAAATGGCTTCTGGCGGGAGTACCGCGAAGGCCTCGGGGCCGTGACGAGCTTCTCTTTCCGTTTGGCCGCGCCGCGATGTACGCCCAGAGCGAGAAACGAGGCGCCCCGAGCACGGCGGCCACGTGGACGCTCTCGCTGCCCTACTTTGCGAGCTGTCGTCCCATCGCGAGCGACTAGATTTTTGTATGCTCCCTACTAAGTGCAGAAATCAGGTCGAATCTTTACCGGTAAACCTAGCGGGAATCCCGCCGCCCATCCCCGTCACACCATTTCGTCGTGCGTGGCCGATTGATGGGGGCCTGGGCGGCTTGAGCATGCTGTTGGGGCAATGGCGCCGGGGGCACTGCGCTGTCATTGCCTGCGGCAAGCAGTGGGCGGAGGGTTTGTTGAAGGTGTTTATATAGCCCCGCGACGGGGAGAAAAGGATCGGCGCCGCTGCTCTGCAAGCGCCGGGGAGCTGCATAGAGCGCATGCTTTCTTCGCGGTGTTGTTTGTCGCGTTACGACGTCCTGGCGAGGTGTCTCCACCCCTACATGTACAAGCCTGGCAGCAGTGCTCGACTATCTCTACCTGCTTGCGACCGACAGGCGTGCGCGGTGGCGACATCCGCGATTGACGAACTTGACAGCGAAGCTGCCTCGCGACCGCAGCGTGCAAGTCCTGGATCGATGCTGTTGGGCTGGCCGTACAGTACCGGAGAAAACCAGACTCCATCTCAATTTCCGTGGTATCCGCGTCGACCAAAATGCTTGGAGCTCTCATGCCGCTGCAGCAGCATCTGCTGCCATTCGCACAGGTATCCACGTAATGTAGCCGTCTCTCGCCAGTTGAGCTTAGCTGCCCAGCGGGAGCACAGCGCGTCCCCCAAATGCACCCCTGTAGCTTTAGGAAATGACCGACAATACAATAAATAACGCCATTGCATAACAGACCCCGTCAGAACGCCAGCACCCAGCAGTCCAAGTGCAGCTACACGTATCCGTCCGCGACGAAGCAAGTGCAAGCTTCAGCGAGGCCCGCCAGCGAGAATCGAAAGTGAGCCGTGACGTCAGGCGCCAGCTGATTCGAAAAAACTTACGGCAGGTTAAGGTGTCCCTTACGTGGTTCACACAATATACCTCTTAAAAAGCATATTCGGAGCCTGCGCAACAGACTTCGCCTTGGAGACTTGTCCCCCACGCCATTATAACGGAGCTCGCGTCTCAGACCGTTCCCCTCCTCGTCGCTCTCCAGCCCAGCCATGTCCAAGCGCGCGCACGCCAAGATCTCGTCGGGCGGCGTGCTCAACAGCATGCTGAGCTCTCTGTCGCGCACGAACGAGTCGACGCTCACGGCCAAGAAGGCGGAGGCGCAGGTGGCCAAGCTCACGGCCGGGCGCGGCCAGACCATCGCCGTGGACGACAACTCGGCCGCACCCGACGCCGCCATCGCCCAGTTCCTGCAGGACATGCGCGCAATCATCGACGAGAAGGGGTTCGGAGCCAACGTGGAGGTGGAGCTGCGCCTCGGCCGTGTCACGTCGTGTCTGCAGGAGGCGCGCTGTCGGCCGTCCCAGGAGGGCGTGGACGCCGCCGTCGTGCTCTCGGACGTGCAGATGAAGGCCGCGGGCGCCAAGTTCGTGCCAGGAGTGGCCGAGCCGGACTACAAGGGCTTCGTGCGCGGCGTGGAGGAATGCTGCGCGGAGATGCCTACTCGGAGCACAAGGAGAAGCAGGTGGTGCACAACATGGGGCAGTCCAAACGCATCGTGCAGGACGTGGACCCACAGACCAACATGAGGAGCAAACCCATGGTGCAGGTGAAAGAGCGTCTCGGCTCCATCGACATCTTCATGCCCCACTGCCAGTACGACTGTCGTGTGTCCATCTCGTGCGAGTTCCCTCTGCGCGAGCTCGAGGAGACATGACTGAGATGCCCGCGGCCGAGAACATTCGCCACAAGGACCGCGTGTCGGCAGTCGGGCGCGACCTGCGCGTTGACCTCACCAAAGTACTCGAGGAGAGCACGAACAAGAAGTCGTTTGAGGTGGAAGTGGAGCTGAACGAGCCGGCGGTGAATGGATGGCTCAGCCAGCCGGATGAAAACGGCCAGAGCTGGAAGAGCGCCATCGAGACTTCGTCGCTGCTGTGGAAGATGGTCAAGTACTTCATGCCGAACTCGGGTCAGGCGTTTAAACGCCATTGGGACTTCCGGGTGCAACGGAGGTGCAGAACGCCTATCAAGGCCGACTGGGCGTTCGTGGCAAGTTCAGCGGCACCATGCCCGTAGGCTTTGCGCGGTGGCACATTCCGCTGGTGCAGAGCCGCGAGTACTTTGTATCGGAGAAGACCGATGGCGTGCGCTACTTTTTGGTTGTGGCTGGAGGCACCACCGTGCTGGTAGACCGCTCGAACTCGCCTTTTGCTGCGTCGGGATTGGATTTGCTGAAGTTGGTGTTGCCTGAAGGAACAGTGCTGGACGGCGAACTCGTGGTACGTTTGATGTGGTTGACATTAGTCGATGCTTACTGGTGCGACTACATTTATCCATGTGCTCACGACCGTTGCTTATGTTCTACAGTTCCACCAAAAGACAAACGCTACGTGTTCATTGCATTTGACATCATCGCGACAGGCCCTTCCACTGAGGACTCTCACGTCGACAAGCCGTTCGTGGAGCGCCTCCGGATATTGAACGACTTTTTGTCGGAAGAGTAAGTTTTTCGCAAACGTTGTGCTTGGGTTGGTTGCTTATCACTGTGTTGTTTCCTCGCAAACGCAGAGGGCCCTACGCATCGGGCATTCGCAACCTGGACATTAATCGTCACGCAATTATGCTGATTCTGCGCAAGAAATGGGTGCCGCACCGGCACATTATGGACGTGTTCCGCCAGATCCAGCGTGTTCAGAAGCGAGACCACAGCCTGGGTCGCATCTACAGCGATGACAAACGCGTGCATTACACGGACGGGGTAGTGTTCTGCCCCAATACGAAGTACGTGACGAACACGCACCAAGAGTACCTGAAGTGGAAGTGGTCGGACCTTATCACGGTGGACTTTATGGCCACGCTGAACCAGGCAGGCGACGGCGTTCAGCTAGCGTGTGGTGGCCCTCGCAACTCGCACATTGAGCTAGATTCAGTTGTGCGGCTGGACCCGAAGGATGTTCCCGTGGTTCACAAACTGGTTTCGAAGACTCCCAACCGCCAAGCAGTGTTGGAGTTCGGCTTTAATGCCGACAAGGGCCTTTGGAACTACAAGTGTGCACGCCCCGACAAGGACTGCGCGAACTACATCCGCACGGTGCTCGGCTCGCTTGTAAATATGGCTGAAGGCATTTCGGAGGAGGAGCTCCAGTACCGACTCACGAACCCGAATGGCCAGGAGTGGAACAACCACATGAAGCGCATGCGCCGCACGCTGTTGGAGCAGCCGCCCAAGTAAGTATAACGGTTGTATGAACGGCGCTCCCAGTCGCTACAGGGTCACGGCGGCCAAGTTTGTTGGTGAGGAGAATGAACGGAGATAACGACAAACGAATAAAACCAAAAAGTAATTCATACTTTACACAGAAGAAACTCGGCACCTTCGTCTTTGCAAGCAACGAAAGAACAATTCCAAGCACAGTCAGCCAGCCCACCAGCACACGACTTCCGAGAGAGAGAACGACGAAAATAAGCACGCAATGGCCAATTTCATTCTGTCCGCAAACCACAGAACTCGCTCCCGCTCAGTACTTCCGTGTATCTTGTCAACTGGACTCGATTCATCACATCAGCCAGCAGCCACCTCAGCTCTTGCCATTATGTTGGGATGAGAATCGCATCCCTCCCACGTATATGTACTTATAGCACACTCCGCCACAGCTTGTTCAGCAAGTGCATGCACGCTTGGTTGTTGGTCACCCATACAATAAACTACAGCACAAACACAAGTTGCCAAAAGTTAGCACCAAATTCAGACAACGAGCAATAGATGTTGGTTGACTCACCTTGGCGCGTTGGGTGGGGGTAAGAATGTTCTGCAGCTTTTCCATCTCCATGTCTAAGGTGGAGTTCTTGTTGGTAACCTCCGTCTTGAGCTCCGCCAGCAGCCCCAGCGCACTCTTGAGGTTCTCACAGATCAGTGAGATGGACCCTCGCTGCTGCTGGATCTTCTTCTTCTGGTCCTCGCTCAGTCCGAGCTCTTTGGCGAGGATGACTGGGAGGCTCGTCTCGTCCTCCTCGTCCTGCCAGAAGCTGTCGTCCTGGCGCAACGCCCAGATGCACATCTTCGTCACCTGTGTAGGCAGGAGCAGTCGCTCGATCTGGTGGAGGTGGTAGCTCAGCGCCGAGCGCCGGCCGTGGCCGTAGTCCGAGTACTGCTCCTTGAAATTGTCGATCTTCTCCGCCAGCTCCTTCTCGGAGGCGCCACGCTGGATCATCATCTCCAGCTCCTCGCACACGCGGTTCTTCTCCTTCTCCTCTTGTCGAATGGCCTCCTTGCCGGCCTTCAGCTGCCCGCGCAGCTCCATGTTCTCGCGCTCGAGCTGGCGGCAGCGTTCCTCCACCCCAAGATGTGCTCTCTCTTGCGGCGCCGGCACTCGCGCGCCGACTCGCGGTTGCGCTCGAGCTTGAGCTTGCGCTGCATGTTGCTCATGTCTCCGTTGTTGTTGTCGCTGCCGCTGCTGGAGGGCGCCTTCTCCGCCTTGGGGGACCTGGCGGACGGAGATGCCGACGCCTGCCGCTTCTGCACGAGCGCGTTGTTGGCGCTCTCCAGGTGGCGTAGAAGGCCCTCCGTGTTGGTCAGGCTCTTGGCGTGCAGCTCCGCCGCGGCTTCGGCGGCTGAGCGCTTCTTGCCGCGCTGCGTGTGCACGGGCTTGGTGGGCGCCGCCATGGAGAGTGGCGCGGAGACCGTGGCGGGCGTCGAGGCCGGCAGCGCGAGCGTGAGCGGCCCGGACTGGAGCAGCGGCGCCGACGTGTGTAACGCGAGCGGGAGGCTGGCGTCATCCCCGGCCCGAGCATGCGGAAGGGGTCGTCGAGCCCCATGGAAGTGGCCAGCGCGTGGTCGCCTCCCCGCCGTGGCCCGCGGGCGCCGACATGTTCTCCGAGTTGAACAGCAGCCACGAGAACATGTCGCGGTTGGTGCCGCCCATGAGCTCCATGTCGGCCGCCACGTCGGCGCCGCCCAGCTCGTGCAGATGCGCCGTGTTGGGGCCTGGGGTCGCAGCGGCGGCCAGAGTGGGTGTGCGAGGCAGCGAAGCGATCTCCTTCATCTTGATGCGCGCTCGAGGCCGACTTGAAAAATTCGGTGACGCGGCGTTCTCACGGAAGCTGTTCGCTCCCTGGTCTAATCGCGATTGATACTCGCGGCTGGCGGCTGGGAGAATAGGGCCCGCGGGCCAGCCCCGGGTCGGGGAAAAAGCGTTTCATTCCGTCCCGCGGGTCCAAATCAACCTGTGTTGGTTGACTGGGTTTCACTATGGCGGTGATGAGAAGAGAGTTGCACTTCAGGACACCCGTTTAAGTACGAAACTGAATCTGGCGTGTCGATGATTCGCAATGGAGCATAGCGATCGTCGCTCGCTGCGGTGCGGTGCCTTGGAGGTGTACATGTACACTCATATCTTCGCAGCGCGGGGCATATAGGCATCTCCAATGCGGGAGCTCTGCGGTCTAGCCGCGACCGACGGACACAGTCACTCTGGTTCACCTTGGCCGTTGAGGCCTCTGCAATGATGTCATGAGGTCGCGGAAGGTGATGACAGGTCTGGCGGCGGCGTTGAAGTGGCTGCCAATGAGATCCATCAACAATGCAAGCCTCTTGCGCCATTGTTCCATCAAAAAGTGCTGCCCTGGTCGGGATCGGGACCTTGTGCCCGCCTTGGCATCCACGTTGACCGATACGACCTGTGTCGAGGCTCTAGCAAATTGGTTGAACACGTGTAGCAATGCCCATGAGCTGCAAGTTGCGTGGGCATCGCAGCCATTGCAGCCACTGCCACCGAAATGCGGCAGATCAAGTTGAAGTCCACCGCGGCAAAAACGAAGTTAAACGAAAACGCTGAACGCCATACAGCCCTGTCTATCGGGACCTCGGATACGGTCTCAGAATGTGTCGACGCCGCCTCCGTCATGGCCCAAGCAGGCTCCTTTTCGAGCACCAAATGGTGGACGATCTGAAGGAGGCAAGGTCATCGTAGCACTCTTGGTTGGCAGCTCAGTTATGCATCAAATTGTTTGACTATCGTAGGGATTCGATAGTAAGCACACGTGTAGATTTAATTTAGTACTTTAGTACTATTATACTACTAAATCGTATTAGCGGTAGTAGTCAATCACCAAATAGTACACAACTAATGCAAGTTGAACCCAGCTTCGATTTCCCGTCCCCAGTCCACTAGGATGCAGCGCGCTATGATTTTGGGCCACAATCGTGCCGAGCTTAAACTGATGGAGACGAGCAAAACATAGGCAGCGACAGCGTCTAGTTACCATAATAGTGCGAACTTTTGTAGTACACTCCTGGACAGAATATTATGGCCACCGACATTTTTGCTATAACTTGTTTTCTACTGGGAGTTGAGGCTTGCTGTTTAGATATGTGCTGAATGCACTCTAGTGAAGCATATTTACGATTAGAAGTTTGCGAAGTTCGAGCTGCGAGGGGAGGCTCCCATACAAATCGTATTAGCGGTAGTAGTCAATCACCAAATAGTACACAACTAATGCAAGTTGAACCCAGCTTCGATTTCCCGTCCCCAGTCCACTAGGATGCAGCGCGCTATGATTTTGGGCCACAATCGTGCCGAGCTTAAACTGATGGAGACGAGCAAAACATAGGCAGCGACAGCGTCTAGTTACCATAATAGTGCGAACTTTTGTAGTACACTCCTGGACAGAATATTATGGCCACCGACATTTTTGCTATAACTTGTTTTCTACTGGGAGTTGAGGCTTGCTGTTTAGATATGTGCTGTATGCACTCTAGTGAAGCATATTTACGATTAGAAGTTTGCGAAGTTCGAGCTGCGAGGAGGCTCCCATACAAATCGTATTAGCGGTAGTAGTCAATCACCAAATAGTACACAACTAATGCAAGTTGAACCCAGCTTCGATTTCCCGTCCCCAGTCCACTAGGATGCAGCGCGCTATGATTTTGGGCCACAATCGTGCCGAGCTTAAACTGATGGAGACGAGCAAAACATAGGCAGCGACAGCGTCTAGTTACCATAATAGTGCGAACTTTTGTAGTACACTCCTGGACAGAATATTATGGCCACCGACATTTTTGCTATAACTTGTTTTCTACTGGGAGTTGAGGCTTGCTGTTTAGATATGTGCTGTATGCACTCTAGTGAAGCATATTTACGATTAGAAGTTTGCGAAGTTCGAGCTGCGAGGAGGTTCCCATACAAAAAAACCATTTGTGGACCCGGGCACAATATACGGCCATCCAGACACATACAAAAATTAAGTCAAACGTCATGAAAAGATTGTGCTATTCGCCATTAGTAGTGCGTTATGTTGCCCTGCTTGAGATGACTTCGATGCAGCGTCTTGGCATCGAGTCCACGAGCTTGCGCAAGTAGGTGAGTCCAAGAGCCTCCCACGCCGCTAGAATCGCTGCTGTCAGTTCCGCGACGCTGTCGTACTGCTTGCCGTTATGATAGACGATCTGAGATATCATGGCCCACACGTTCTCAATTGGGTTCAAGTCCGGTGAGCGGGCAGGCCAATCGAGAACGCGGATGCCTTCCTCCTCAAAGAACGCAGTCGTGAGCTTGGAGCGGTGGATGGACGCGTTGTCTTGCTGGTAGATGTAGTCCACGCCATGATGGAGGTGCGCGAACGGGAGCATGTACTCCGACACCGTGTACACGTAGTGCTCGGATGCCTGCCGCCCTTGGAGAACTGCGAGCTTTGACCTTCCGGCTGCGCTAAAGCTCCCCCAAATCATCACAGACCCCCACCGTTCTGCCGTCGCACAGTCTGTCTGGTAGGCCGCCGTATGTCGCGCCAATAATGGCGCAGCCCATCTGGTCCATCGAGATTGAATTTCTTCTCGTCAGAGAAGACGATCATGGGCCACATGTCAGGCTGTACAATCATCCGCTTGGCCCAATCCAAACGAGCCAGCTTGTGCTGCTTGGTCAGGGGAGGGTGTTGTCCATCTTGGCGTAATCCAGCCAGTCAACGCCAGCCAGAAGACGACGAATCGTCCGAGCCGTGCACGCGCACGAAAGCTTCTCCTTCAGACGCGTGGAGCTGTAGTCTCCGGTGGAAGCCTTGCGCACGATACGGCGTGTCTGCCGTTTGGTTAGCGACGGCTTCCGACCTGCAGTACGACGCCGCGTCGAGCCAGTCCTCAGCGCTCTCTGCACGCAGTCCCTTGAGCGCTTGGTCTTCTTGGCAATAGCTCGAATGCTGAAGCCGCCCTCGCTCAGTCCTTGGATCCGTCTGAGCTCCGCCTCGGTCAGCGATGGTCCTCTGCCCATCCAGATGGGAAATGACAGCGAGAGCACAAGGTGGTCGAGCAGAGAGCGACTGCAGCTCGCCAGTAGACTGCTGGGCCGGAGGGCATTGCTTAATGACACAATCTTTTCATGACGTTTGACTTAATTTTTGTATGTGTCTGGATGGCCGTATATTGTGTCCGGGTCCACAAATGGGGTTTTTGTATGGGAGCCTCCCCTCGCAGCTCGAACTTCGCAAACTTCTAATCGTAACTATGCTTCACTAGAGTGCATACAGCACATATCTAAACAGCAAGCCTCAACTCCCAGTAGAAAACAAGTTATAGCAAAAAATGTCGGTGGCCGTAATATTCTGTCCAGGAGTGTAGTACAATGCTCAAAGTATATGAATATTAGTGCATGTAATGAGAAAAACATATTGCTTTTAACAGTACTAGTATTGTGAAAACCGGGCAGAATGTCCGTCACTTGGCACCCCTATCCACGGATACCGGTAAACATTGCGAGCGTAACGTTATCGAGACTTTGTGGTATTTATTATTTAGGGAAGTGACTACAGTCCCCAACGAAAAATACATAAACGGGGACTAAAATACTTTTACCCTCAATAAAATACATCGATAAATTACGAAATCTCTACATTTCAGTTTTCGCAAAAATGGGGGTTCCCGTCATTCCCGAATCCGCCGCCGACCACGCAAGCTCAGCAGGAAACGCACGCCGCTGACTCGCGTTTGTTGGAAGACGCAGTCAGAGGAGCTGTGGTTGAAGTACCACTCGTGGGTAAACAGAGTTGGTTACAAACCTGTGCAGGAAGATTCTAGTGGCAGCAGAAGCAGAAGAAACCACGATAAGGCTCTCAGCCAAAATACATGTTCACTTTCCATTTACTTCACCAGCGCACAAGTGCAGAGCTTTCTTCAGGTTATGAGCCCAACAGGCTCGGGTGGAGTTCCGTCACCACCTTCGACTCCGCAGGCTGCGAAAGAGCCAGCGAAGCCAAGTGGTGGCGCTGAAGACGTTGGGGCTCGCGAAAGGGGCATCACGTCTGACGAAGGGAAAGCGGCTCCAGGCATGGAGGAGATGATGAAGTTGCTACGAGATCTGACGACCAAGGTGGATACGCTGAAAAAGTCTGTCACTCCTCGTGGAAGGCCAGTGTCTCCCGACCAGCCGCTTAGGAGGAGTGTGTTTCGGCAAGCGCTGGAGGAAGGAGGCAGTCTCGGCACGAACCAGATGCATCTGGAGGAGCTCGGAGGTGCCCAAGGTGGACTCGGCGTGCAGACGCCCGGTGCGTGGGGGAGAGATGAGTATTTCCTAACCCTGCCTACCGGCAAGAGATCCCGCAGTACCAGGGGCAGAGACATCCACCGGTCCACGTGCAGCTACCGCAAGACCAACAAGTGCCGAATGACCAGCCCCGCATCCCCCTGCAAAGGAGTCAAAGCTGGCGCTGAGGATGTTCGACGGGAGTGAGGTGTACAAAAGGCCTTGGATCGGGATTTGAACAGTGGGCCTTGCTGTTCATTGAGCAAGTGGAAATGGCGGAGCTCGCTCATGGCTATCGATGGGCTGAGAGAGCGAAGGTGAATAAGTTCGCTGAGCATCTTCGTGGGAGAACGGAAAAGTACTTTCAACAGCACGTCCCAAGATGGTGGGGAACGCAGCCGAATTTGTGGTTCGTAATGGAGCAGATGAACGCTGCATTTCGCGTGAACATCTCTAATCAGCACGCCATGAAACTGTTTTCGTCGCGAAAGGACACCTCGCGAACATGGAACGATCATTTTCTGTACATGAACGCCGTCATGAGCGCGTCTGGCGCTTCGCCGATGTTGGTTTTGGAGAATATCGTAAAGTACGCTGATCCTGATTTGAAGATCGCTATGATGGCTAAGTTTGACCCTTCACGGCCGGACCCCTTGCAACAGGCGAGTGAGTTGGTCAACTGGGCACAAGCACTGGCGGACGAAGGAAAAATCGTACCATGCCATGGGTAAGGAGACAGTCAGTGCTATGACGGCGGGCAGGACGTGTTTTAAATGCGGTAAGACAGGTCACATCCGTCGTGATTGTCCGCAACGGCAGAAAAACAGTGGCGGTGATGACACGAGCAAGGTTAAGTGGGCGCTGGCGGCACAGGGTGGTGATCTCGAGTCGCAATATTGGATTCTCGACAGTGGAGCTAGCAGACACATGGTCCACGACAAGAGCCTGCTGAGTAACGTCACGAAGTGCCACAACACGGAGGAGAGCGTTCAACCTGACGGGTCGGGCCTCGAGGTAACCCTGAAGGGAACTGCTGTTCTTCATGCTGTCGTAGACTGTGTTCTGGCTGAAATTGCTCTAAGCAACGTGTACTACGCTCCCAAATTGACGAGAAACTTGATCTCGTATGGCCAGTTGCTCAATCAGGGCTGTATTTTGGCTTTAGTGAACGGGAGTATGGCCTTGACTAAAGGAAGTCCGGCTCGGGTGGTTTTCTACACCGATATCAAGGATAACGTATTGGTGGCGCGGGTGGAAGGAGTTTCAACTTCGAAAACGCGGATGAAAGAGCTAGTCATGAACGCGGTGCTCACGGAAAACAGCAGCGTTGAAAATGCAGCCGTTCAACAAGACACGTTGATGGGGTTTCACGAGCGATTCGTCCACCTCGCGTTCGACACAATCGAGCGGCACGCCAAGGATCCTGCTTCGGGGATACGCATCACGATTCGCGAGCGGAGTAACTGCACAACATGCGCGGAAGGCAAGCAAACTCGTGCGGATCAACCGAAGAAAGTGTGGTATAGTGAACCCAAGTTTCGGCCCAGACCTCAACTAGGCCAATCCTACGTTAGGCCGGAATCAGGAACGACCCAACTGGTGTGGCCACACTTCGGACTTAAGCCGACCAATGGACGATAGACGACCGGAATGTTGGTAATCCGGCCATTTAGAGGCAGTTGACTCAGCCAACCGTCGGCGAGCACCGTCAACCGCCGAGATCTGGTCCGAAGAGTCGATTTGCCCGTTGAGGGAGGTAAAACGCCCTGCCAAGAGTCTGGTTGCCCGATTAGAGCACCCGCCGACCGTTCAAGCCCAAAACGACTCGGCGAAGAGGCAATCGGCTCGACTGGGGAGGCGTAGAGATCTGAAACGATCACATTTCACTTAATATTTGTATAGAGAACTAGGAAACAATTAGAAAGAGCTCCACAGAGCTCTAGAAACAATACAGAGCAGAATCTTCCAAGTTCTAACCAAGTGCACACTCCGGTAAGTCCCTGCGCGGGCTGGATTATGTCTACCGTCGGTCCCGAGAGGCATAGCTTGTAGGAACTCGACCAAAGGGCAGCGCCAAGAAGACAAGTCGACCCGGGATAGGGTGAACCTCGCTTTGCGCGCTCAACTAAATCTTGCTCAACTAAGCAAGTCGGTACGACGGATAGCCCGGGTGCCGTGACATTTCAAGTCGAACAGCCTTTGCTCTCGACGCCTTGTAAAGCGCTCGCGCGCCACCCCCCACCCATTGGTGGCTGGCACAGGTTTTACCGGGGATAGTTGGCTCGACTATACCTCGACGACCAAATTTGACTGGCTTAGTTGACTGGTTTCTGCGCAAACGAGACACCGCTGTCCTGGAAAGGTCGAACCGCTGGGTCAACTCAGCACCGGCTTTGTTCGCCGACTTGTCGGCGATTGTTGTGTGCTAATTGAGATCATTACTAACGGATTTCTGTATATTGCAATACCACAAAGACACAGGAGCGCACGCACCAGTCGACCGTGTTGGCGGTGTTAGTTGCAGCGACCTTAAGGGGCCGATCACGCCACCTGACCGTCGCGGAAATCGTTATCTGGTGAACTTTGTTGATCACAAGTCCAACTACTGCAGGGTCTTTCTGGCAAAGACGAAAGATCAAGCTGCAAAACACTTCGAAGAATTTATAACCTACTTCGAGAAGCGGTTCGGGTGCGAGGTGCACGTCTTGCGCACAGACGGTGGCGCTGAATACAATAACATCGATGATTTTTGCAAGAGTCGGGGTTGCGCGGCAAACGAGTGAGGTCAAGAATCAAGCGGCAAATGGTAAGGCTGAACGCATGCACCGTACCGTGATGAACATGGTTCGCTGCATGGTGTTTGCGTCGGAGTTGCCACTGAGCTTCTGGGGCGATGCTCCAGAATATGCAGCTCATATTTTGAACTGCAGCCCAACGAGAGCGAACGACGGTCGAAAATCACCTCTGGAAGTGCTGACAGGTCGTGCACCGAGCCTACAAGACGTCGTAGCTTTTGGGTCACGTTGTGCGGTGTTCGTCGACACGAACAAGAAGAATTTTAAAAGAGGTCGGAGCCGGGGAAAATTGTCGGCAAGAGCGAGGAAACCAAGGGTTGTCGCGTGTACTTGCCACAGCAACGCAAAGTCATCGTCACTCGCCACGTTACCAACATTGAGACGTTGGATGCTAAGGCCAGTGATATTATCTCTCGACGGTTGGAGCTAGAGGAGGAGACCGAGTCATCGAGCGGTACCGCATCTGACCACGGGACCAACGCGACAAGCTCCGAACAGTCAGAAGAACTT
Organism: Phytophthora syringae; assembly: GCA_012656105.1. Lineage (NCBI taxonomy): Eukaryota > Oomycota > Peronosporomycetes > Peronosporales > Peronosporaceae > Phytophthora > Phytophthora syringae. The sequence goes on from JAAKBD010000483.1 coordinate 65,745, forward strand.
GGAGAACCACTGCTTGAACCAGCGGCGGAGGAGCCAGAACCAACGCCGAGACGATCAAAGCGAAAAAACGAAAATCAAGACGTCGTAGAGAAGCAGATGGTGATGAAGACTCCAGTGGTCGACGGTCGGAAGGAGTACTGGCAGCGAGCGCTGTGGCTGTGGACGACAAGCACGGTAACGACAAAGAACCTGCTAACTTTGCTGCTGCACCCAAATGCGCAGAGAGTGAAAAGTGGCGCGCAGCAGAGCGTGAGGAACTCGCATCTCTGGAGGTGAACAACACTTGGCGAGTGGTAAAGGTTCCGCAAGGTATCCGGAGATTGCACACGAAATGGGTGTATAAGAAGAAGAGAAACGGTGAAGGCAAGATCCAGCGGTACAAAGCTCGTCTAGTGGCTTGCGGCAACGAGCAACAATTTGGAGTCGATTACCTGCTGACATTCGCTGCTGTGATGGAGTTACCCAGCGGCAAAGTCGTGCTCGCCATTGGGAGAATTTGGGGCGTCCCTGCTCGTCATGGAGATGTACCAAATGCTTACGTGAAGGCCCCCACCGAGAAAGGATTGGAGATTTTTCTGCGTATTCCTGATGGGATGGAATTCACTCTCGAAGAACTAGCGCAGTTTGGTGTTGACGATGTCAGCGAGCTGGGATTACTGCTCGGACAGAGCCTGTATGGGCTTAAGCAGGCGGGAAAATTGTGGCGGAAATTGCTGCACGACACGCTGCTTCGTTTTGGGTTTTCTCAGTGTTTGACAGATTCGTGCGTGTACGTGAAGACTGACGACGCTGGGATTACTATTGTCGGGACGTACGTGGATGATTTGCTAGTGACGGCCACGTCGGAGGATCGGGTCGATGCATTTTTTGCTGATATGGCGGTGCTGGAACTTAAAGACTTAGGACAAGTTGAAATGTTCCTGGGAATGCGGATTCATCACGACAAGGATCAGGGATACACTGTGGATCAGGAGCACGCCATTGTTGACATGTTGACCGCGCAGGATTGGAGAACGTCAACAGCGTGGGATTGGCCATCGGGACAGGATATACATCAAGCGACGTAAGCAGCGATTTGCTCCCTGTCACAGCTGGACCTGACGAGATGCCCACAGTAAAGGATTTTCAGTCTTTGGTCGGTAGCCTGCTTTGGATTGGGCGTGGCACCAGACCGGACATTATGTTCGCTGTTCATCGCGTGACGAGAAGAACTCACGCTCCGACACTTCAAGACTGGAAATTGGCGAAACGAATTGCGCGGTACCTGAGTGGAACGCGTGATTTGAAGTTGCGGCTTCTTGAAGACGCGAAAGAAATTGCTGAGATCAAGTTGTGCTGCTGGACTGATGCAGATTTCGCTGGTGAAGCTCAAGATCGTAAGTCAGTAAGCGGGGTCATTGTGCAGGTGCAAGGAATGACGGTCGACTGGCAGTGCAAGAAGCAGACTGCAGTTGCACTGTCTACAGCAGAAGCGGAATTTATGGCGGCGTCGATTGGCGGGCAAGATGTGATTGGGCTAAATGAGCTCTTCAAAGAAATTGGGCTGAGCGTCCAACTGCCAATCGAGATGATGATGGATAATCAGGCGGCGATGAAGCAGTTGACGAATGAAGTGAGCTCTGCGAGAGCTAAACACATCGACATTCGGGTTAAGTTGCTTCGGGACTACGTGGAGAAGGGCGTTGTGGTGCCGACGTACGTCGGAACAAAGGAGATGTTGGCAGATTTATTAACGAAAGCATTGCCAAGCGAGCGAGTGCTGGCACTGCGTGATGGGATCGGTTTGGTCGGAGGCGACTAGCTCTTCACAGCACAGGGTGAGGAGTGTTCGAAGACGCAGTCAGAGGAGCTGTGGTTGAAGTACCACTCGCGGGTAAACAGAGTTGGTTACAAACCTGTGCAGGAAGATTCTAGTGGCAGCAGAAGCAGAAGAAACCACGATAAGGCTCTCAGCCAAAATACATGTTCACTTTCCATTTACTTCACCAGCGCACAAGTGCAGAGCTTTCTTCAGCGTTGACCCCACCCTCTCCCGCCGCCGACTGCCCCAGGTAAGTGGCGCGCTAGCGCCCGACCAACGGAGTCGAGCGGGTGCGAGCGCGCGTAGCCGTAGCAAACCCGCGCGGGGTGCCCGAAGCAGGGCCGCGTGGTATTTGCGAAGGCGGGTCCAGCGCCGAGCTCCCCAGCGAGACGAGGATTGCGCTCGCCAGTTGGTTCTATCTATATATTCCGAGCGAAGCGAGGCGCGGGGCGCCGGAGGGGCGCCCGGCCAAGCGTAGCGCGGCCGGTAACTTGCAAGAACGAACGTTTAAATCTCTATGTTGACGCATTAGCTGTTTGTGACCATGTAGCTTTTGCCTACGGTAGGTACTCGTAGAAATCAGTATGCTCGTACTGCATAAGCTGTGTGAGGGTGACGTACGTGTGCGTTTGTACTACTAGTAGGACGGATGCATGCGTGTGGTGAACACATCGCGAAGCTACGCGGGTGACGTGAACGAGTGGTGGGTGGACTCTTGTGTGGCCCACACCACCATGAAATTTTTTGAAAACAGCGTGAAATTTATGGAAAGCGGATTGTATTTAGCGCGGTAGTTTTCGTACTTAAAGTGCTCGTTGGTGACCGTACCAACGGGTTAATCCCTCCCAACCAAACAGTTGGTGAACTCATTGGTGATCGTCGTCCGTTTTATGCAATCTCGTTGGGGACAGTAACACGGTTCTTTATTTAGACCGTGTACTCGTTGTCAGATGCGTTTTCATTTGGCTCTGCTGGAGCCACAAACGACGCAAACACACCACTTACCAAGACGTTTCGATTGGTGTGACGGGGCACACAGCAGCTTGCTTAGAGGAAGCGCTGAGTTTGTGTATACAAACTCTAAGTGAACGGCAGTTCATTTTAGTTCCGGTCTAAAGGAACGTTGACCAAATTAAGGTAGAATTAAGACTGAGTATATTCTGGTTGGTGCTAAATGAGATCTAATACAAACTATAAGTACTCTATAGTTTGTCCTACATATTTAACTATTGGTTGGCTCTGAAGGGCTGTAGCCATTTCGTAGAGACGATTAGGTGGTGTGTGATACACCACCTTACCCCTGGGTGTGACTTGTCACTCTTGAGTGTAACCTAGTTACACTCCATGTAACCCCGTTACATCCTCCCCCACCTAGGTGCGAGTTTACCACCAATCAGAGTGGAGGGAATAGTGGCCACCACCTTTCAACCATTGTCGATTTCAGTCGACCGACAACGTTGTCTTGGTGCGCGGCTCATTTCCAGTTTGGAGCAAGAACCCGCAGCACCTACGGTCTCCACGTCGACCTCAAGAGCATGCCTCCCAAGAGTAACACTCGTGGTGCGAAAGCACCTAAGACCAAGGCTGCGCAGCCGAAGTCTAAGAGAGCTGAGTCTCGCGACAAAGCCTCTGCACGCAAGGCGGATGCCGCTGCATCTGCGGAGACGCACAAGTCGACTCGTGGCCGCGCAAAGACGACCTACATAAGTGGTCGTCGTAGTCGATCGCCGAGTGGCTCAGGATCTGACAGGAGTGGTTTGACACCACTCCAGAAGGACGAAAGTCCGGGCGGTCCTTGGCAAGGATGCCGAGCTTCGTAAGAGCTCCGGCAATGCCAACTTGCCGCCGCTGAGCGTGATGAACGCGGAGGGACTGAACCTCGACGGAGACGAGCTCATGGGCTCTCCGAGCCCGTCCGAGTCAACGAAGGGGTCTCCAAGTACCTCGGGTTCTCCCGCTAAGAACCTCTCCTTCGCGGAGGGTTTGCGAAAAGCCAAAGCCCAAAAGGCTAAGGTCGGCGAGGAGGAAGAGGAGGCCGCTACGGCCAAGAAGCGTATGGCTTAGAGGTCTCCGCGTTGCGAAACGCCGGAGGCCATTGGGAAGAAACAGCCCAGTCAGTACCTCTTCTCTTCTCCCGAGAGTGGGGAGGAAGTGGAAGAGGGTGCTCTCTCCGAAGAGAAGCCGATCAGTAATGATCAAGACGCCCAACAAGAGCAGTTCCTCTCAGAACGCTCAGGAGCAGATCACTCACAAAGTGATCTCTCCATTCCGAGGAGGGTGGATCCCGTTGCTCGTGCGCCCTTACAGGCGGGCAATGGGAATTATCCACCCGACGAGAACACTGGTTCTCCTGTGTATCTAGAGGAGCTTTCTGCTCCTCGGAAGCTCGTTGGAGGACACATGTCTACGAGAGGGTTCTCGTTTCGAACAATCCGTTGTTCAAGTGCGTCGAGGCGGCTCGGTGGGTGCTCTTGGCACCGCACCGGATCCCTCTCAAAGAGTTCACCACGCGACGTAAGAAGCCCGAGAACAAGGGAGGGCTTCATCCCGTTTGAGGGTACCCATGGGTCATGCCCGAGCATTGCTCTTCCGATATCTCAGCGGAGACGTTGTTCTGGGAATGGTTAGCCCAACGGGGTTTGACGCCCAAGAGATTCAAGATCTCAAAGCCGAAATTCGGCTGTCCTGTATTTTGGACCAGCGCGACTTGCGCATCGAGTTTGTCCACCTCGTGGGCAAACGACAGTTAACACCTGTCATGTCGGAGCTCCGGTGTGCGGGCCCCATTGGCGCGCGATCCGCGCGCCAGCATGGTACTTCTGCGAGTGCCATGCCTCGTTCGTCGGCTAAGAAACCGCGAACTACTTACGAAGCTGTCACTTCTGTTCCCAGATCGCGACAGCCTTGGGGCAGTCAAGCCGGAGCCGGTCAATCGGCTGCCACGAGTTCTGTGAATCGGGGTAACCCCTCCATTTCACTAAGAGCTGGCGCTTCCCGTGGAGGCGCCGCTCGTGGAGAACCCGCTCCACGTGATAGTGGATCTCTCCATGGCGGTCAAGCAGCGCCGGCGGAGGACGAGAACGCGTTTGAGTTCGAGCCCTCGGCGCCACAGTCGACGACGCGTTCGGCTTTGTCCGCGGGGAATCCTTCCCTTTCGTTTGACGAGAAGGAGATTCGCCTTCTCCAAGAGCGCGTGTGCGCGCTCGAGATGGCGATGAACATCGGCCAAGGTGGGAAGGCTGCCAGGATGGCTGGGATTGTGGGATCCCTTGAGCAACTTCGCTCTGACGTGAGAACTGAGTTCCAGAACGTCCACGATCGGATTCAGCGTCGTATCGAGGAGATTGACCAACTGCAATCCGATCACCATCTGTTGGCCGAGAGTACTCCTCGTATTTCGCCCCAACATGGGACAACACCTTACCGCTACCCTGCCGCACCTCGTGGTCAGGCTTCAGGCGGGAGCCAGTCTTTTGGCTACCCTGCCACTTCTCGTGGAGCGCCTCGAAGGGCGGCCCAGCCTTACGGCTATCCTGTGCCTTACGGGTTTGGAGCCTATCCGGGGTATGGCCAGATGCCTTACCCAGGGCCGGCCTTCCAGGCACCTCCTTATGGGGGATCTGCGCAAGCGGGTCGCCCACCGTTCCCAGTGGCTCAGCCACAGGCTTCGCAGGAGCTGACGGAGTCTGCTCCACCTGGCGGTCGCTTCGAGGAAGTGAGCTCGCCGGCTCAAGGCCCTGGCCCGCTCCCTGAGAGGAAGCTAGATCCTGCGGATCGTGGTAGCGCTTAAGGCGACCCACGTAAAACGTTGGGTGCGTCGCCATTGACTTTGGAAGGTCAATGGTGTAAGCTGCACCATGCCGGCTGAGGACCGTGAAGGGTCCGATGAAGCGGTGCTTCAACTTGTTGCTCTCAACAGAGCTAACCCGGTTTAGCGGTAGGTTTCTAGTATCTAGTAGGACTAAATCCCCAACGATAAACACGTTTAAGTTTCCCCTGCCATGTCTGTCAGAGTATTCCTTTTGCTTGTCTTGGGCGGACGCCATCGCGTCGCGCACGCGGTTGATAACATTCAACCTAGTGCCAATAAACTCTTGCACTTGCTTTCTTAAGGAAGCTGGGTCGATGTCCGAGACCCGGGAGGAAAGTGCTTTCCGAGCCTCTCCCCACTTAGGATAGAAGCATCGGTGTCGCCACGAACTGTGAGCGGCACCCGAGGGTTACGAAGCCCATTCAAATAGAACGGGGTAAACCCCGTTGATGCGTGTACCGCATTGTTGAGTGCAAACTCAACGACCGGCAGACGGTCGGACCAGGTGCGAGGCGCCTCTGCGCAAATGCTGCGCAGTGTGTCCTCGAGCACGCGGTTAACCCGCTCCGTCTGGCCATCCGTTTGAGGGTGGTCAGCGGTCGACATGTGTAGACGAGTTCCAATGAGTTGGAACAGCGTCTTCCAAAACGCAGCGGTAAACCGCGGGTCTCTATCAGAGAGACAATGGTCTCTGGGAGGCCATGGTAGCGAAACACGCCGTCAATAAACAGACGAGCGGCGTGTTCGCCCGTGACCGTATTAGGTACAGGTGCTAGATGCACCATCTTGCTCAGACGGCACACGAACACCAAAATTCCGGTGTTGTCGTGCCCGTCAGCTGGAAGTCCAAAGATGAAGTCGAGACTCATCGACTTCCAGCAATCCACAGGGACCTGCAGGATCTGTAAAGGAGCCGAGGCATGGCCTGCGGGTTTCACTCGCTGACATGTTTCGCATGTCTTCACATAGTTGGCGACCCACTTGTACATGTGTGTCCACCAGAACGACTGTCAGACCGACTGGAAGGTCTTCTCGTGACCAAGATGGCCGCTGGAAGGCGCGTCGTGCGCCTTCTGAAGTATGTCGTACTTCAGGTCTTCATCATGAGGGACCACAACCCGAGGAGGGTCTGCGGGGTCCACTCTGTAATGAAGAAGACCATCGGTCCATTCATACCGATGGAGGCGAGACCTCTGTCGTGGCGTAAGCCATTCCGACTTGGCGTCCTTCCCAGCGGACAGGAACCGTACTAGAGTAGCGAGAGATTCGTCCTCTCGATACGCCATGCGTATCCGATCGTACAGATCCGTCGTCACACGACTAATATGAGCTAACTCATAGTCTGGGCGACGCGAGAGCGCGTCGGCAAGCACATTAAGCTTGCCAGGCTTGTATTCGACGCGGAAGTTGTATTCCGCGAAGAATGACAGCCAACGCGCCATTCTCTGTGAGAGATGTGGCGAGTTAGTCGCCGTCCGCAAGGACGCGTGATCCGTATAGATCACAATGGGCTTGGAGCCCAGAAGATGCACTCGGAACTTCACGAGCGCATACTTCATGGCAAGGAGTTCCTTATCATGAACTGGGTAATTCCGTTCGGCCGCTTTGAGCTGCCTGGACTGGAACGAGATAACTCGCTCGCGTCCGTTCGCGTCGTTCTGAAGTAGTGCGCAACTGATTGCATAGTAGGAAGCGTCACAGACGATGCTGAACGGCTTCGTCTCGTCTGGCAGTGCCAAGACCGGTGCTTGCTGCAGACTTGCTTTGACTTTGTCGAAAGCGTCTTGGTGACGGTGCTCCCAGCACCAGTCACAGTCCTTCTTAAGGAGGTCTGACAGGGGTTTAGCCAAGCCCGCATAGCCTGCGCTATACTTGTGCAGGTAGTTGGCTAGACCCAACCACTTTCGAAGGTCTTTCTGAGACCGAGATGTTGGCCAAGCAGAGATGGCCTTCACCTTCTCGGGGTCTGCCCGGGCTCGTATGTTGCTGACAAAGCAACCGAGAACCTTGATCTCGGGAGCCGCAAAGACGCACTTGTCGATGTTGGCATAGAGCTTGTTGGCTCTCATGACCACGAACACTCGACGGAGGTGCTTCAAATGCACCTCCATAGCCGTCTGGCCTTGCTCGGCTCGGCTATGGACGAAGATGTAGTCAAAGTACGTCTGTGTGAACGTACGGAGACGTCTCAATAGCTGCGTGACCAAGCGATTAAAAGTCGCTGGGGCATTTGCAACCCTTGTGGCATAACTAGCCACTCCCAAAGCATCCCGCTTGGCGTGCTTACCGCCGTCAAAGGGATGTCACTTTGACGCATCAGGATCTGGTAGTATCCGTCCACCAGATCCAAGGCACTGTAGCGTTCACAGCCTGCCATGTTGTTTACCAACACATCCTTGCGCGGGACGGGTGTGCTGGCACCGTCGCGCTGTTCAGCTTGTTGAAAGCGTGAACCAGACGCCACTTCCCGTTCGGCTTCCGAACGCAGAAAGTGGGCGTCGAGTGCGGGATTTTGACTCCCGCACCATGCCTGCCTTCGCCTTAGCGGCGAAGAAGTCGTCAATGACTTCACACTGCTCGCGAGGCAGTGGCCATTGTCTGGTGACACAGTACTTTGTGCCTGGCACGAGATCAATCTCGTGCCTCACTCCGCGATCAGGCGGGAGTTGGGATGGTGGATTCTTCGACACCACGTCCGAAAACTCCTTCACCAAAGGATGCAGTGGATCCTTCGGGTTCTTGGTATCTCAGAACCCAAGCGCTTTACGCGCTGGCGAGTGAACTCCTCCAGGACATCCTCGTCCATCACAGAGGAAGAGTTTAACTCCTCAGCGGGGGTCTCTTGTTTTAGAAGGACCACCTCCGCAATATCACCGACCTTGAGGTCGATCAGAAAGTCATTCATTGACATTTCTTCGAGGTTCAGTAGCTCTGACACCTCGGGCAGCGGCTCTAACATGAGCGCGCATGCCTTCACGCGACGGCCTGTTTCGCCATCGAAGACGTAATAACACTCTTCCGCCGAGCTAGTCGAAGGAGCCTGGGCCCTGGGCTCCGAGTCACTTGACGTGACTACAGTTTGACCTGAAGTCAAACTCGACTTACGGCGGCGGCGATGGTCTCGTCGACGACGGTCTCGACGCGAGATTACGTTTCTCACGTCGGGTGATGCCCGCTCTAGGACATCACAGACCGCTAAGGTTTCGTGTGGAACTTCGTTACCCACACAGGAAGCGCTCCCCACGTCTTCCTCTTCAGTTAAGGTCTGGGCGACCGGGTGTGGACCTAAGTTACCCACCTGGCGAGCATCTCCTGATGCTGCCACGCTCGGGGTTCCTGCCACCAAGCTAGCTTTTGGTGGGCCCTGAGGCCGTCCGTCTTGGACTCGGTCTCCTGACCTACTGCAACCTCATTTACAGTTACTGAGGGCGTGCTTACCACGCTGGTGGGGCCAAAACCTCTTCGGACGCTGTGGCGCCCTGGCGAGCCTTGCGGAATCCCCGGTATCTTTCAGAGGTGGGAACATGACTCACCAATGCTCTGTCTGATACGGCGGGGCGGCTGGCACCAATGGCCTTGCCGCGCCAATCGATCCATGGCTCATGCTTCTCGAGCCATGTCATCCCTAGGATCAAGTCATACTTGTCCATCGTTAAAACGGTAAACCGTTCTCGGCTATTGATGTCTTCGAACTTGATAGCCAGGCCCATGTTGGACCTTAGGCACTGTAATTATCGTACCGTCGGCAAGTCTTACTTTGACTTGCCCGTAGCCTTTGCTCTCTAGCAGAGCATCCGCTAACTTGTCGCCATTCTTGGCGACTGTCTGGCGGCGTGCGAAGTTCTTCGACGCCCCAGAGTCGATCAAAACCCGAAAGGGATGATCATATCCTCGTACGTTTGCATGTTCAACGAGCAGCCCATCGCTGCTCTTCTCCGATTCGAGAGTGCAAAGACTCTCAGTGGCTAAGTCTCCATGGTGCGCACCACCCGCGCACCGCTCATGAAGACTTAGATCTTCCCCAGTAGTGGTTTCCCGAGTTCCCCTGGCCACGGGGTCGCGGCTTCTGCCAGCGGCCCTTGAGACCATTGGGTCTAGGAGGAAATCGTCTCCTTGTCCTCCTGCAGGGCAGGCACGTTTCATGTGCCCAAGCTTACCACAGCCGAAGCAGCGAATGTCTTGCTGCTCGGCCAGGCCAAGGTCCATGGGGACGGGCCCGCTAGAAACGCCTCTCGCAGCACCTGACGTTGGTGCGGAGTTCCCTGGCCAGGTACTCGTAGGGGTACGAGCCTGTTTGTGGCTGTACTCCTCTTGAAGAGCGATCTGAACAGCTGCTTCAAGGGTACTTGCTTGTACCCGGAACAATTGGGTCCGAGCTGGACCGACTCGTAGGCCGTCCATGAACACAGTCACCTTGATGTGTTCCGGGAGTGGGTTCCCCACAAGAGATGCAGTAAGCTCTCGCATCTCTTGTATGTACTCGTGCAGCTCGCGTCTTCCCTGTCTGCACGACAGGAAGCGCGAGCGCTGGCGATACTCATAGTTCGCCGGGAGGAAAGCGGCTCTCAGCTGCTCGCACATCTGGGCCCATGATGCAAAGCATCCTGGCGTTGTCGCCTCACGCGTATACGCCCAGCTCTTAGCTCTGCCACTAAGGTGCGACAGAGCAAAAGCGACACGAAGTCGTTCACTCGAGATGAGAGCCGCGTCCATGGCGAGCTCAACTTCTTTGACCCAGAAGTGAAGGTTTTCTCCTTCCTTTCCTTCATAAGGGGTCACCTTCAGCCGCAACGGCTTGGGAGCCGGGGCTTAGCCTCCGTGACCGGAGGCTGGATGGTGCCTCGCACATGGGCGATTAACCCTCGCTCGTACTCGTCGAACGCCGCGACGCGTTCGATCTGTTCGTTCGGTGTTGACGCCGCCAAACTACGGAGTGCTTCTACTCCAAAGATGCCTGCCATCTTCCGAACGGACTCAAACTGTGAGTCGTTCAAATGAGGGAACTCATTTCTGTCTTCGATCTTGACTCGTGACTAGAGTCCCAAGAGGATTCGGGTAGTACAATCGCTACCTGCGTAGGCGTGGATTGACCCCAAGTGCTACCAAGTGTGACGGGGCACACAGCAGCTTGCTTAGAGGAAGCGCTGAGTTTGTGTATACAAACTCTAAGTGAACGGCAGTTCACTTTAGTTCCGGTCTAAAGGAACGTTGACCAAATTAAGGTAGAATTAAGACTGAGTATATTCTGGTTGGTGCTAAATGAGATCTAATACAAACTATAAGTACTCTATAGTTTGTCCTACGTATTTAACTATTGGTTGGCTCTGAAGGGCTGTAGCCATTTCGTAGAGACGATTAGGTGGTGTGTGATACACCACCTTACCCCTGGGTGTGACTTGTCAATCTTGAGTGTAACCCCGTTACAATTGGCTAGCCCTAGAGCTAGCCGCACATTAATGGTATGCGGAATACCCCGCAAGAGGTACACGCAACTAGAGGAGCAAGCAAGCTGGTTGTTAGCGGGGTCAGTCTTCGCTGACGTGCTGTTTGACTGGGCTTGATGTAGACACTTGAATCGGGCCGGATAGTCACCTTGACGTAGCCCGCTTTCTAGCAACAACTCCTTCCACTACCTCTCTACTAAACTCGTCAAAACAATTAACTCCCTCGATGAATTCGAACACTAGAGTACACTTGTCCGGCCGTACACCAACGTGGGCATACTACTGCTGGCTGAATGAGATTTATGCAATAATCAAGCCTAATGCCCACGACGAAGTGGGCATTCTGCCGCTCAGTCATCTAATTCGGTCACCTGCAGTAAATATGTCAGGCTATTCATGGCCAAAAATTGAGTAAGTGCCATTAGTTCAGGGTCGGTCGGTCATTAATGAAATATTGAGGTTGCTTAATCAGCGTGTATCGGCCGATTAGCAAACGAAATGGGCAAAGCAGCCGGTTTTCACAATATTAGGTCTTTTACCTACATAGTTTGCATCACGCCAAATATCCCATCTTTAGAGATAAACCGAAGTTAATGGCGTTTAAGTCGACAGCACATGAGAGATCAAGTCGTCTGGAAATGAACAACCAGTCCGCGAAAACGTATGTTTACACGCGTGTAAACAGAGCTTACACGCAACAGTCAGCAACTTACAAAAAATACGCACTTGCCTAGAAAGTTACGCCACAGGAACATCTCAGCGATCCTACAAGTGCTCCCTCAAAATTCTTGGCTAAGTTGCGTCAAAGCTTCCTCGCTAGCGTCATTTTCTCCACCCAGATCCCCTACCTCGGTCGACCGACGTTTGCGCTTTTTCGCGCGATACTTCTCTTGTGCTAGTCGACGTTTTTCCTTGATCTTCAGCCCAAGTTGGATCAGTTTGTGCTGCGTCTGCCTGTACCAGTCACCGTTCTGCGCGCGCAGCGGGTTTATCGACACGTGAAAGTTGGTCAGACCAACAGACAGCCGAAATACGTCATCGTACAGACTCTCACTCCACCGATATTTGTCGGCCGTGATGCGCCACAGCACGTTCAGGCGTCCAAAGTAGTTCTCCACGATGACACGATCACTGGATATCTGGTCGTTGCAGGTCTGTTCTGCGCGGCTCAGCGACCTCCCTTTCTTGGGGTGGATGCAGCGTAGGAAGTTGGCTAACCCTTGGTATCCCTTGTCCGCCAAGATTGCCCACTCGTTCGGAAACTTATCCTTGAGCGGGCCGTCGTCGTTCAGTATATCCTCACCAAGCAGCTTAGCCATTTTGGCCTGGTGGAACGACTTGTTGTCTTTAAACATGGTGATGTCGTGCGTCGCCCCCTTTGCGTGCTCCGAGCAGTTTATAGCGAAGCCTCTCGTGTCCACAGACACCTCCACCTTCAAACCGTACAAGTGGTGTTTGCCACTGTAGCACTTGCCATTCTCTTGAATGGAGCCACCGGGTCGCCAACTCTGTTGGAAAGTCACGTCTACGGCGTACAGCGCGCACGGGAAGTTTCTAAAAGCATTGCCGGACGTGGCGACAGCTCGCATTTTGGTGTCATCACAGCGGCTTTCAACTTGATCAACATAAAGCTTCGGGGATATGAGCTGTATGAACTTGGTCACTGTATCCATGAAAGATGTCGACGGGAGCCTAAAATCTCCGAGAGGTGCTGCCTCGTCCCCCTTCCTTCAGCGTGACGAGCGTCATGAAAAACGTATCCTTCCCGCTAATTGGCGAGCGGCGTCCTCTGCCAACGTTGTAGTTCACAACGACGAAGTCGCGAATTGAGAGCCACAGCTCGTTGAACTCGCGCGTGGTGAAGTTGGTCATGTCTTCTACCCCAGCCGTACCACCCACGTCACAATAGCGGTCGAAATGGGGAGTGTCGGTGTCTTCATCACCGACGTCGTGAAGTGGAGTGGTTGAATATTGCCCCACGTCTTGCTCTCTGTTGATGCGCCGCTCCTCCATCGCGCTAATGACAGCCTGGACATGATCGCGGTCGGCCTGGGCGGTACGAGCGGCTGCAGAGCTGCGCGAGACAGGCCCTGCAAGCGCTCCGCGAGCAACTTGTCCGGCACGATCAACAGGGGCACCCTGAGAGTCGCGGTACTGTTGAGCTTCGCGCGTTGGATTACGAGGCATTAGAACTCACTTGGTCTTGTATGTACGGACGCGAAAGACGATGATAATCGGCAAATGAGCATCGGCATTCCCGGGAATTCAAAGCGTTCGGGATAGAATTAAGCGTTCGCGTGGCGAGGGCTCTCCCGTGAAGAAGCAAATGTTTTCCGGTCCATCAGGTTCTTCCCACTGTTTTGAATTTTTGGCTACAAACAGCATCTCTCGGTGAGTAACTCATAGGTTTTGGGCTAACCATCTGATCTTTATGCCAGAACAAACCAACTCGAGAAGTGGCCTATTATATGTGCAATATTATAACGGGTTCTTCCGAATAGTGTACCGGTATAATAGCAATAGAGCACCACTCACCACGGATATTCTACTCGGAGGGTGTTTTATTCGGAGGGTTTTACAACTCACAGACCAACTCGCCGTCCTCATCTATATCATCAACCTCCTCGGCACTCGCTTCATCCTGACTGGAAATCGCTTGCGACACAAACCAGTGGCTCTCGTTATGTATAATATTTGGAGGGTATTTTAACTTTTGTTGAACTAGACGAATGGGTTTTGTATTCGGAGGGGTATAATATTTGGAGAGGGTACTCAATTCGGAAGAACCCGTTAGAAGTACTAGCACGTCGTAATCCCATCACTAAGTACGGATGCTGCCAGTTCCTCATGCCACCAAAAATGGCAGTCCAACCGAGACGCGCTCGCCGCGCGGCCGCGTTGTGTTTTTGGGCATGTGGCGGCACCGCGGGCTTTACAACGGGCGCTGCAATGTAGTATCGGGATGATACTGTCGGAGCTAGCAGTAGCAGGTCGAGCTCCGCTGTTCGAGAACCAAAGTGGTTGACTTAGCTTCTTTCCGAGGTCAAGTCAAGTCGTGTTCCTGTGTTCTCGTGCCTGTTGCTTCGTATGCATCAACACTAAGCTGCCGCTATCGCTACAGCCCCACTACGCAAGTCTTCGGATCCCACCAGGTACGAGTCTGCCATACGACTATCGGTACCGTAATACCATGACCAGCCGTCACATCGCTTCAATGCAGGCACTTACATGTGAAATGTAGCTGATTGGCTGCATTGGCAGCGACGGTGATAGTCGTGAAATGGAAGACCCGCTTCGCTGACCGGGCTGTAAGGTGTTGTGAGGCGCACCGGTGCAGGGAGACGTCGAGGAGCTTGAGTCGGCAGGGCCGAAAAGAAAATGAGCGCCAGAGCCCCGCCCTCTCGCTGGAGCATGACACGTCGTAGCAGGCGTAGTAGCAATGCACCAGTCCGGTAGGTCTCCTCTCTGGTACGCTGTCATCCACGACGTTAAAAGCAATGATGAAGGGAGCCCGCCACGTCGTAGCCTCCACCAGTATGACTCATACTATGAGAGTACGTTCCCCCACGTCAGCTTGGACAGCAATTTTATCTATGGGACTGCTGGATTTCCCAAAGTGTGACGGGTGTGGTCCACATTCGTACTTAGTGGCTGACACTGAAGGCTCGTTTCTGCTCCGTCAAATGCACGACGTTCGAACCGGCTGCCAGCATGTACCGCAGCATCTCATGAATCGATAATTTGATTTAAATCGGATGGTAAATATTATGTATTCATGGAGGTTGAATCAGATTACAAAACCCAAAGTATGCCAATCCGTTATGACAGGCTATGTCCAATACAGATACCTCCATAATCGCCACCTTCGCGCAACCTTCGCGTCCTGCCCGCCTCTTCCGGTCGGTCGGTCGGTTCGCATAAGCCAATCAAGACAGCCCTGGCCGGTCGCAGCTAAGATCTGTCGCCGCATTGTCAGACGCCGAGGCCCCAAGTCGCAGTCCACAATAGTTCGCGCGTAAAGGAAAGGCGAGGTACGTACAGGCGAATTCCTCCACGCGTCGCTCGTCGGCGCTCACTCGTGTATCACTCGTCCATCGGCACAGGTCTCCCGATACATTTTCTCCCTTCTTCTTCTTCTCTACAGCAAGCATGGGAAACAAAGGATCCAAGGGCGCCAGAAGCCTCCGCCCGCCCATCAAGAGCGACTCGCGCGGCTTCAAGTTCGGCAACTACGCCAACGGAGGCCGCGACGCCGGCAAGAGCGCGCCCGCCGCCCCCTCGTACCCGTCCAGCGGCCCCCGCCAGCCCCTGGCCAGACGCAGGCCCAGCAGCAGCAGCAACAACAGGCTGAGGAAGAGTGTACGGCACTGATCCCCCCTTTTGCCATGCCAGAAACCGCCGTACTGACTTTTTATTTCGGTTGTCGCGTTGTTGTTGTAGCCGACCTGGAGGACGACGACTCGGGCCCCGTGGAGCAGGTGGCCATCGAAGACATGGGCGACGGCCCCGCGCGCCCGCAGACCAAGGTGAACGTGGAGGACTTCGACCTGCTCAAGGTGCTGGGCAAGGAAGCTTCGGCAAGGTCATGATGGTGCGCAAGAAGGACACCAAGATGATCTACGCCATGAAGACGCTGCGCAAGGCCGCGCTCGTGAAGCGCAACCAGCTGCTGCACACCAAGACGGAGCGCAGCATCTTGCAGAGCATCAAGCACCCGTACCTCACCAGTCTCACGTACGCCTTCCAGACGCCCGACAAGCTCTACCTCGTCATGGACTACTGCGGCGGTGGTGAGCTCTTCTTCTGGCTCAAGAAGGACCGCCGCTTCTCCCAGCAGAAGGCGCGTCTATTCGCCGCCGAGATCATCCTCGCTCTCCAAGAGCTGCACAGGCACGACATCATTTACCGTGACTTGAAGCCCGAGAACATCCTGCTGGATCTGGAGGGCCACATCCGTCTTACAGACTTTGGACTCTCCAAGGAGGCCGTCTCCGGTGCTGGCGCTACGGGCGGCACCAAGACGTTCTGCGGTACCCCTGAGTACCTGGCTCCGGAGATTCTGGAGAACAAGGGTCACGGCAAGGCTGTCGACTGGTGGAGTCTTGGTACGCTTATCTACGAGATGCTCACCGGTCTCCCACCTTTCTACGACCAGAACATGCAGCGTATGTACGACAAGATTCTGAACGCACCACTGCGCTTCCCGTCGTTTATGTCGGCTGAGGCCAAGGACCTGCTCACGGGTCTGCTGACGCGTAAGGTGTCCGACCGTCTTGGTAGCGGACCCACGGACGCGGAGGAAATCAAGGCGCACCCGTTCTTCAAGGGCATCGACTGGGAGGCGGTGCTGCGCAAGGAGGTGCAGCCGGAGTTCAAGCCGCCTAACCGGTTGGGCTCCATGGACACGAGCAACTTCGACGTCGAGTTCACTGCCGAGAAGCCTGTTGACTCGGTCGTGACCACGACCATGAGCGAGACGCAGCGCAACAAGGCACAGTTCCCAGGCTTCACGTACAACGCGGACACGATTGATGAAGACCACAAGGGCAACTAAGTCTGCTGCTTGCTGCCTTACGAACTCCGATGCCCTCCGACACTTAGATGAAGAGAGATCGATCGGAACGAAAGCGACATCAATGAGGACAGCTGACGGAAGCAGAGGCGTTGCGCAGGACGACGGGTCTTAGTTCCCGAGCTCCTGCCTTCGCCTCTGCAAGTGTTGGGCGAGTGGCGAGGTGCTGTCATCTCTCGCTTCTCGGCCATTCCACCCGTTGACCCTGTGTACATGCAAGAAGACGAAGAAGTAGCTAAGAAACCCACAAAAATCAACAATGGACGAATGAATGGACCGATTGATTGCTATCTGCTGGGGCATCATGTATCGAATCATGGGCTAGTTGCGCAAGGAAATCTATCGTGTTGAACCTGCCTACTTACGGTCTGAGGCTCTTCTTCTTGCCACCGGAGTTGATGTGGACACCAGCAAATCCACCAGGCAAGTCCGAGTCTTCATACGGGTTCTTGTCGCGGCCCTTCCGTCCCTTACGACCATGTTTCTTCAACCTCTTGCTCGACGCACGTTTGTCTTCGACGGTGGTGTCAAAGTCCAGGTCAGCACTCTCCTCCGTCGCTGGGCTAATTTCTTCGTTGGCATCGTCCTCGGTGCTCTCGACAGGCTCCGCAAGGTCGGGGAACTGAGCCTTGGCTAGTGCATGAACGTCGAAGATGGAGGGGTCTGACACGTTCGGCGGCGGATGGCAGTACAGCAATCGACCATTCACGTAGTGCCGTAGGATGTCTCGGGCTGCGCGCGACGTGTCGGGTCCACCTTTGCCGGTCGTCGTGTAACCTCGGTTGCGAGCGTAAGCCTGCCAGGGAACAAGAATGGTGAATCACCAGCAAAGTCAACGAGTTGTGCTCTTTACGCACCTCCAGAAGCGCGTAGATGCCAACAGCGTCGGTTTCCTTCGCAGTCTTGGACGTCTCAATCTTGATTCCGTACGTTCGCTCAAATACTCGCTTCGGGATGCGTGAGCACAGGAGCTGGCATGGTGCTGCGCAATTTATAGAGCGATTCATATTTGTCAGTAAGGCACAACTTACAAGGGGTATCGTGTGTGTACGACGTACAAATGTGGTCGCGCAGTTGCGACAGAGGGAGAACTCCGCAACAATACATCTCAGCCTTGGAGTTCACGAAACTTGGGAACACGAGACCGGGGCAATCGCACAGCATGATTTGGTCAGACAAAATCATAGTCTATATATTGGATCAAAGCGATAAGCACGTCAGTAAAACACAAGAGCGACAATAGTTACGATAAACCTTACGAACCTGGAAATGCTTGGTCTTTCCGGGAGTAGCACCGACAGCAACACGCTGGGTTTTGTGCGAGTACGTAGACGCACCAAGCAGCGCATTGATCACGGAGCTCTTTCCGACGTTAGGGAAGCCCACCATACCGAACTTGATCAAACCCTTGTCCTTCACTCGCAAGCCCACCTCTTCCAGCACTTCCGAGGAAATCTTTGACACGTAATCGAGCAGCTCGACACGAGAGAGCACCGGGTACGGACTAAGGTCCTCCTTCGGAATGACCACAGTCTCCTCAACCTGCGGCGCCTCAGCAGGCGTTGGCTCGCCGTACTGGTCGTGCGACTCAGCAATTCTCTGCTCTGCCCTCAACTTTTTCGCCTCCTCATCAATTTCATCCTGTGCCTCCTTGGCCGAGAAGAAAACGAATTTAATGTTTTGCTCCGTGAAGTGGTCGCCCCAAGCCGTACTAAAGCAGCAAAACTGTTAAGTAAGGAGCATGCAGGACGATAGTAAATTAATCAAAGGGCACTCACCGCTGGCGTTCATCCAGAAAGTCCGCCTTGTTCACGACTAGAAGAGTGCGTCGCAGTGTCTCGCCCTCCTTAGCATACGCGTCCAGGTCCATCGAGCTGCAATAAAAAATCGCCATTAGCCGCCATGCAACGATTGTAGTTTCCATGCAGACGCGTACCGGTAGAACAGCGGGTTACGGGCGTCCACAATTTGCACCATGATGTCACTTCGCTCACGGACGTGCCACAGCTGCCGCCAAACCTCGAGATTTTTCTCGAACGGGGTCACCTCAAGTTTTCAGTCGACGCCTCGAGCCTGCACCACGATATGAAAACTGAGTCAGATATGTCCTTCTGCACACGACATTTAACATCCACTACTCACATGGCAATATCACGACGCCAAGTCATAAAGCTTTCCTTCTCCAGTCGGTTCAGCTCCTCAGCAGTCGTGGACGCGGTCCATTGGGGACGACGCGGCACTTTCATCTCCGCGAAAATCATCTCCGGCACCACACCCTTCTCCTTCCTATGGACACATAAAAAAATAAAAACGTGAGTCTTCCACCCAATTTCTAACTTGCAATTTCTAATAGTTGCACGCACTCGATCAGCTGCGGGCCGGCGTCCGCCTCCTCCATGAGCATAATACTCTCCTTCACCGCTGTGAACTCTCGATTGGCCATCACGGCACTGGCGAGGAAATCATCCTGCAAGTGACATCAATTAGAAATTGACAATAGTTAGAAACTGTGGCAGTTGCTGTTCTCGTTGCAATAATTGCGTTACCAGGGACGAGCCTTCCAGGTACGAGGCCAACGCCACGGACGCGTCGCCACCGTCACGCTCGGAAACGTGTTTGCCGGCGCTGGACGCCACGTCCTTCGTGTTGACGGCCGACGTTTTCTTCTGCGTACGCAGCAGGGCGTTGCCCAGTGCGCCCTTCTTGACCTTCTGCCCCGTGCGCCCCATTGCTAAAGTTTCTTCTGTGGCTAATCAATGGACCGGACAAAGTGGTGTGGTGGACACCTTTAATGCCGAAAAATGTAGCCATGTCCCACTTCAACATGCGGCATTTGCTGCTCGTGTTGGCACAATGCCGTCACTGCGAAGGATACCTTTGAGAGGCTAAGCGTATTGGCGCTATTGCATGGTAGCAAATACACTGCTGTAGCCTGTCTCGAGAATAGCGTTTAGCACTCAAAAGTCGCAGTTACTCGAAGTTACTCGAACTGACGATGGGGAGCAGCCTGCGCTAGACCAGTCGGACGTGACGCTGACGCTGCGAGGAGAGAGAATCCCACTCCAAAATGCTATTTCGTCCGTGTACAACCGCTCTCGACAGGAGATGCTGGTCGTCACCCCAAGTGCCCTCTACTTGTACGGCCAAATGCTGACTGCAGGGGGTGAGCTCCTGGCGACTCTGGTGGCAGAAGAGAACGTGTACTACCAGTTTGCAGCTCACCTTTCTTGGGTACGTGGTGCCAAGCTTAGGATGTATCGAGGAGCTTATTAAGTGTGTAGCGTGCTGCTGTCTGAAGCTGGAGGCCTATTCGGTCATCGTCGCGACTGCAAGCGGGAAGGTTGAGCACCGAATTGTCAGGTGAGGCGGTGAGGAGCCTGCTAATGCAGCTTGCGTCACTAATATGCTGCTATTTGACATGGTACAGCTCAGACCTCAAGACTTCGTTGACGTCGCACACGCTCCTGGAGAAGGATGGTCAGTTTTACACGGCGCTGGCGAATCCTTATCGACGAGAACTTATTACTGCCGACACGGATGGAGGGATTAAAGTGTGGGCACTACGCGTGGTGGCCGGTGCACACAACAACGGTGGATTCAAGGGAGTTCTACGAGTGCACACGGCTGCAAATTCAGTGCGTTAAATGTGATTTATCTGGCAAAGGCGAGCATTTGCCGGGAAGCTACTGCACTAACATTGATTTGATACGTCTCTGAGCAGACAAAAAGCCTTACTATCGTCATCTTTGCATGAGCTTTGACGGACGAAGAATTTTGCTGCAACCTCTTCGAAAGTGTACGTGTTTGATGCGGCGTCGTGCAATCGGTTGCAATGCTGTCTGCGTGACGGTCGAGGCGCCATCTTCAGCATGGAAGGTGGCAAAAGGGATAATGGCGTTTATCTCGTGTTCAGAAGCGATATGAGGTAACCCTTCCTACATGTACAAACATGTCGACGTTCTTGTAAACTACAAACTAACAATTTGACTACGATCAGGAAAATCTGCAAATACTCATTCGTCGTGAAGAAAGGATTGCCACAGTATAAAAGAGCTGGTGAGTACGAACATGGCCAAGAGCTCGCTGTGTTTATTGAGAACGTCCAGCAATCAGGGAATTCAACCGTTACTGGTGATGGGGTCATGTTGGTCGACATTTGTGCGGGGTTTACGACTGCTCACCTTGTTGGTTCAAGGCAAATTGGCTTAAGTCGCAGCCAATCTGCCATAATTCTACCATTCAACCCACCGTCAGAGCGATACACTGCACTTCATGCAGACACACTACCGGATGGTCGGAATTTTGCGTTCGCTGTGTGGTCAACTGGGTTTTGTATTATGGAACTCATTTTCGCGGGCTCCCAAGGACGACTTCTTTGTGATTCATTCGACGGCGACAGTCTTAAACGATCCAATGATGGTGGAACTGATACGATTACTATTTTCCAGCAACTTCCTTCGACTCAAGTGGCGATTTTCAAGGAGGGGGTCCTCAATTTCATTTCGCCTCACTCCCAACTGTAGTAAACCCGAACGCCACAGAGGGAGGAGTGGGAAACACTCTTCCCATTATTGAGTATGTCGTGGCAGCTGATGCTATTGTGGCGCTGTGGTCTCACGGGTTGGTGGAGAAACACAATTTGTCAGATAATCGGTCTTTCAGGATTGCACAACCTTTTCAATCTGCAGCAACAACTGCCTGCACAATGATAAGCATGTGTATTGACGGTCAAGAGTGTGTAGCAATCGGTGACTCAAGCGGAGCTATATGCATTTTCCTTTAGTAAACAGCGACTCAAAATTGCACAGCCCGATCGCCCGAAAGCAAGCATATCCAAGCGACAGGTGAGGATTTGGCAATTTTACTTGTTGCTCAGGCCAGATAATTCACTAACCTCTGTTATCTGCGTCAACAGTACTTCGATTTTGATTGATCTTGCAAAGAGTAAAGCAGTCTCGTTGGAAATCGGGTTCTCTCTCCTTTCTGTTAGTCGATCTGGAGAAATCAAGCGTTGGTTGATAAGACGCTTGTCCACTCCATCGGAGAACAAAGCTGATCAAAGCGTTGTCTGGGAGCTGCTAGCGTGCGTTCGAACCTACTCGCCTGACATTTCGACAGCAACATTCGAATTTCCCGAATTCCTGTTTTGTGGTTTTGCTAGCGGGAGTGTTGAATGCTGGAGGTTGTCTTCTGGTCCGGGGAAATCCTCTTCGACATCCTCAAAACTTCAGCAACAATCAACGCAGGGTATTGCAGTCGTAAAACGGGCCTTACACGCAATCGATTTGCACTTGTCACCAGTACTCAGTATTCTGAGTGAATCGGGAGCTGGAACCTCGGTCACCAGTAGCCCAAAACCTGCCGCCGACGGCTTCTCATGGGTCTTTTCCTACGACGAGGATGCCATCATTCTCGTTTGGTGCTTTTCTCTCGAATTTTTCTTTCCACACCGACGGATTAAGGCTCATGACGGGATCAAAGGCATGTACATCTCTCCAACTAACGGGTAAGTTCTGTGACGTAAGCAGAGTGCTTACTTCGATTAACTTACGCGTGCTTTGCTTAGATTTCTAGATCTCTTTGCGTACATTGATCGTTGCATCGATCGGGTGGATCACCTCGGGGACGATGACAAGCAGGCAGCAAGACTCCGTCTTAAACGAGGACGAGAACTCTCTGTCCAGCGCGAGTTAAATAACCATGAAAATGGCAGTGACCAAGCTACACCAGCAAGAAGGCGCCGTGACAGCGCCCATAAAAGCCTGAGATCAAGTGCATCCACACCGGAATTGTCCGACCGAAGCAGAGTTGGGGCTCCATCCGTTCGGATTAACATCACGTTACCTGCAATCGAGCAGAAAGTGAATGTGGCACGCAAGGCATTTGCAGGAACTTCCCCAACGAAGTCTGTTCCTGCTGAAGAGCCCAAACCAATCCAGTATCTTTCCAGCGACAAACACCAAGACGCACTTGGTGAGGCAAACATTTTGCAGGACGTCCTGAGCTCATCTCCGACGCATATACTGGATCGACCACCGCCCAAACCACGATCTCCACTGTCACACCGAAGCCCTTCACGTCTCTCATCTCGGTCATCTCCACGCAAGAAAGGAGGCAAAGATAAATCTCGTAAGCGCAGCGCTGCGCGTGCTGCTAAAATCAACTATCTACCAGGGGAGAACTCGCTTCCGAGCAGTTTTCAACAAGCCAAGCCTCGAGTTTATCGGAAAGCTGTCAATCCGTTGGATTCGCTTTCATCACAAGCTCGCTGTGCTGTGATTACCGCTGGCAGTGAGTATGCCCTGTCGTCGAGCTCTTCCTCCTCCGACGATGGGAGTGACCCAGAACTCTCGGATATAGTGAGACCAATTAGTGCGTTCACGTTTGAGCTCGGTTTGCAGGAGAAAGTGTCTGTGGTTTCTCTTGTGGAAGATGAAGACGAGTCGATCTTGCTGCTGGACTTCCGACCGGGAACTCGTCGAGCGAGAGCTCGGAAATCAAGACACCAAATCGATGAGAGTCATGAAATCACGACAGCTTCCTACAAAATTCCTTTCATGCCATGGGATCGGATGTCGGAGCACGACCGAAGAATTGAGTTAATGGCAGCAACCAAGTCGAGGAGTATTCAGGAAGACGCCGAAAAGGAAGAGGTTTTTGTGCCGCCCGCTGAAGACTTTGAGAGCACAGAGATTTCAGTGCAGCAGGAGGTACGGTCATTTACGAGATGGTTCGCAGCATCACATCGTCATCACCAGCGGATTCGCGAACACTTCTTGACGGAGGAGCTGATGTTTGCTGCAACCGACCCACTAATTTATCGGTGGCTAGCAGATGTAGGGCTTTCTCCTCTGCCACCTGAGCAGATTGGTGCATCTACCAACGTGGCGTGGCAGGAGTTTGTATCTTGGTACTGTTTGGGCCTCACTACACGATCCCAGACCATTCCACCGGAAGTTCTTCAGAGAGAGCGTTTGAAAGCCCGAACAGAATACTTAGAGTTGCGCTTGCGAATGGTTTCCCAGTCCGAGCTAGAAGTCCAAGAAGAAGAAGAGCGAGCAGGACCATGTGACGAAGAAAGTGAACCACCGCAGAGTGTCTTTATCTTTGAACACTTCATCAAACGTTCGCTGAGTGATCCGGACAGCCCCACGTCATGGGAGAACACGAGTCTTGAAAACCAGCAGAAAGAAATCGCGCTGGCACTGATGGATCCTGCTGTTCAAGTGGCAGCAATGATGAACGACATCGAGCTGCCGGACGTGTCTGGATCTTGCATGGAGGACTTCGACATCTTGGCGTTGGCAGGCAAGTTTGTACCATGGTGGAAAGCCACTCGCAACATCCACCGCCGAGACTTTCTGAAGCGGGAGGTTCATGAAGCATCCACAAGCAAAGCGATTCTGGAGCTCTTGTCGAAAGAGCCGCACACTGAAGGCGAGCCCATCGATAGAAATGGGATTATCAAGGATTTCTTCGACGAGTACTTCAGGTCCGACACGGCACGGCACACGTTTCTCAAGAAAAAGCTCTTCTACTTGAAGCGGAAGAGTCGAATCGCGAGCGTCGCCCGATACGGGAAACTTCCTGCACCCCTTGTTCTGGAAACTTTGCCAATTCCACTGGTGACCTCTTTCGCGTTCGTGGAGACAGAAGTTGTCGAGGAACTGGAAACCGAAGAGCCGATTGAACTTGTCGAAGAAGAGGAGGCGCCACAGGAGCCTGAAGTGGTAGAAGTCGAGGAGCCGACAATTGCCTCCATTGACAATCAGCGCGAGCAGGAAGAAGACGAACTGCGGAGACGGGAAGGCGAAAACGCCAAAATCACGCTCGAGCTCGTCTATATGGCACGAGAAGATGCCCTCTCGCGCGAGTACAGCAGCAGTTTTGTGGAGAGCGACGATGAGGTTGAGGAGCCATCATTGAGTGTACCGCAGCGGACAGATTTCTCCCGGTCGTACTTCTTTGGTAATCTTCCGAGCCATTACCGTAAAGTTGCTTCCTCTGGCTGGAGAGCTGGTAGCGGTGTTGACAATGGCGACGAAGAGCACGAAGAAGAAGAACAACTGGAGCGAGAACGCGAGCGCCAGCGTCTGATGGACGAGCAAGAGGCTGAAAGGCTTCTGGAGTTGGAACGCCAAGTGGAGCGGGCTCGTATTGAGAAAGAGCGTGAGGAGAAAGCATTCCAATTCCGCCGTGTACGACAAGCAGAGCTGAGGAAAGTGCTAGCCCACCAAGCTGAACTGGAAGCTCAACGAAAAGCAGACATCGAAATTACGCGCGCGGGATGAACAAGCCCAGATGCAGCGAGAAGATGAACATTCGTGCTGGCATCGTAATCAGCTCGTGAGAGACCAGAACGGAATGGAGCGTGAAGAGCAACTAGCTCTCCAGCTCAGAACGGAGCTACGCGATGCTGCTATTGCAAAAATGCGGTTGCTGCTGCACGAGCAGTCCTGCATGCTTGCAGAAGACCAGCTCGCATTACTGGTCAGGAAAGAGCAGCACGAATCGAACCGCCAACGCGCTGTGCAGACAGCGTTTCTGTCGGAGCTGTATACTCCATTTCGCCCATTTTATCATGGCTCGGCAATTGCATCCGAGGCATTCCTGCCTCGCATTCAGTGGAGACTGCAGCAAGAGCAGCAAAAACGAACAGTTAAACCAATCGGAAGGTATACGATTCCGCTGGAGGAGCAACTCCTACTGGACGATCTGGATCAAGAGCTGTACCTTGCACGCGATTCACGAAAATTTAAACTTCTCATGGGACTACCATTGAGAACACCTAGCAGCCAGAAGCGGCCTCGAATCCCGACTGCAGATGCCATCATCTCCATGCAGCAGCAGCAGCGACAGCGAGTCGATTTAGACGACGAACGCCAGGATGCATCTATCGAGAGTGGCAAATACGCCCCTTTACCCCACAAGTTGGCGCCGCACACGCACCTCCCCAGTTCAAGAGAGCGGCATCACCTGCCGAATATCGTGCCAAATCGCCGTTCTGTTAGCAGCCTCACGGACCTGAAGGAGGTTTGCAGAAAACAAGACACAGAAGCGTCCACTAAGCGCAAAACGGTGAAAAGCAATCAGCAGCAACAGAACCAGCAAAATCAGTCACTGCCATTCTTCCGCGGAAATATGCTCGTGCAAGGTCAAGGCCAAGCACGATCAAAGGACTACGCATACTAGTCCTCACCTGTGTCACTGTCGGAAGAATAAATACTGTTCACATTGGTGTCACTCTATCCTTCCATCTCGACCTCCGTTGTCGGCGCTTGGGCAGCCTATTTGTCAACACAGCAGCATTAGCGACCAACACAGTAAAAAAACAAGGCTGCACGAAAACAACATTCGGACCTCCAAAATCCGCTCAACTGGGACACCGCCTGACCGTGCATTATACTGGAACAAAATCTTAGTCCAACTGTCAGGAAGAGCTCTCTGCGGTGAGCAGCGCTTCACAAAAGTCAGACCAGTTAGATGTGGAGTCTGCTTTTCATCAACTTTTTCGTGCTCTTCAAAGGAAAAACTGGCAAGGTCCCCTTCGCTCAACTGCATATCAAACAAACATAAAACACGCATGGTTACTGGTAGTTATCCTGCCATTACTCAGCACGGACAAGCAGCAACCTCGTGATACTGGATAAAATCGTGGTCAGCCGTGAAGAGAACGATACCCTCCAGCGTTGCAAACGTGTTGTCACCTTCGAGGCGAAGCACGATGGACGGTTTCGCCGAGTAGACGAAAAATCGACTCGTGTTGGCATCCTTCCACACCAACGTCAGAGGTGAGAGCCCCATCTCATAGTGTCCTGCCTTCATGTAGAACAAAAGTCCATCCCTGCATCAACAATTACGACAAACAACATGCGTCAGAGTATGCATCCAGAACTGAACTCTCCACACCAGCAGGCCACGTACTTGAGAAATGGATACGTCGTTGAGTATGCTGCCATGACTCCAGCCGGGTCGCACTCGTAGCACGGAACAGGCTACCCACAGGCAATCCATCAGCAACATTAGTCCACCTGCCCCGCACTCCATTTACAGAAAGATTTTGTCCCCTACCAAGAATCGGAACGGGTTCGCTGGTGTGACCGTCGCCGTCACTCCTTCCGACAGCTTATCTCGCATCCAGTACAGTCGGAACTCCGTAGTGCAGTTATACAGCAAATATCCCTTCCAGCACATGACGTCCAGCACATGGAACGTGGCGTCCTGTTCCTGGAAGATGCAGTCCAAGATGCAGTAGCCGTCGCTCGACTTGTTGGTCTTGTGCGAGCCGCAGGGCAGCGCCGATGGGAACTTCTTGAGGATACTCCCGGACGGGATCCTGGCTACCGTATTGCCTCTACATCGTAACCATCAATAACCATCAGCAACTCATAGCGCACCCCCCTCCAGGCCAGCAGCGTCGTACCCGTTGGCCACCACAAGGCAGCGTTTCCTCCGGCCTCGGCAGCACGTACCAGCCCTCGCCCAGTTCACTGCCACTGCCGTTGAGGTCCCGCGGGACGTCAATGAACCACTCGGGCGTCATCAACTGCTTGGAGAAGTGCTCGCGTCGCAGCTTCACGCGCTCCTCGCGGGTCCGGCGCTTGGCGTGGGCGGTTGCGCCCATGGCGGCGTCTCCCGAGGGCGACGGAGGCTCCTGATGCTGCGCCAGCTGCCGCGCGTGCGCCGTCAGGTCTCTGCGCGCCTGGCGTTGCAGCGCCAACATGGCTTGGCGCCGCGCCGCCGCGTCCTTGGCCCACGGCTGCCGCTTGATCGCCGTGCGCTGCATTGCTATGTGTAAAGTGTAGCCATATAAGCTGTAGCCATGTTCTAATGACTGGTGTGGTGTACACGAATCATGAGGCATTTTTGCTTTTTTACATCGGCCATGAGCACGACGACCGAGGTGGTGCTGGCGCGCGAGGCGGAGTACCGCGTGGAGGTTCCGCCGCAGACAGAGGTGGGTATCCGGCTCAAGAGCGGGTCGGCGGAGCTCTTCGGCGTGGAGCTGGCCATCGACCGCGAGTACTCGTTCCGCGACCGCAAGCTGGCCATCTTCACGTGGTACGGCTGCACTTTGGAGGTGCGCGGAGCTCCCGAAGTGGCCTATACGTCGGAGGAGACGCCCATGGACAGCTACCTCAACATCCACGCGCAGCTGCAGCGGCGCAGAGAACTGGCCAAGGCCAAACACGCCGCGGGCCCTCGCGTGCTCGTGTGCGGACCTGTGGACAGTGGCAAGTCGACGCTGTCGCAGATTCTGGCCAACTACGCGCTGCGAGTGGGCGAGAAGCCGACGCTCGTGGAACTTGATGTGGGTCACGGCTGTCTCAGCGTCCCGGGGACGCTCTCGGCCTCGCCGCTGGACATGAACTCGCTGAGTATCGAGGAGGATTTCATCCTCACAAATCCGCTGGCATTTTTCTACGGCCATGCCGCGGCCTCCGAGAACGTGGAGCTCTTCCGGTACCACCAGCAGCAGCTTGCTAAGGCGGTCAAGACACGACTGGCCAATGACGAAGAAGTGAACGCGTCTGGGTGTGTCATCAACACGTGTGGATGGGTGGACGGCATGGGCTTCGACTTGCTGCTGCACGCCATCAAGGACTTCGAGGTGGACGTTGTGCTGGTTATTGGTCAGGACCGACTGTTTAGTCGACTGCAGAGCTCACTGACTGGCGCGAATGCGAACGGAGTGGAGAGGTCGATCGTCAAGTTGTCGAGATCGGGAGGAGTTGTTCCCCTGAATACGAAGTTGCGCTCGGCTGCACGCATCAGTTGCATTCGGGAATACTTTTACGGCGCCCACTCGCTGAGTGTGACGATTCCCACGTTGTCACCATGCATCAACGAGTTCTCGTTCGACGATGTTTCATTCTACGCGATCAAAGGTGCGTCTGGCTAAAGATTTGATGTCGACTGTTGCTCACAACTGTTACGATTTTCCAGACATGAAGGTGTCCGACGTAATGCTCCCTGTTGGTCAGGTGGAGACGCAAACTGATCGGTTGCGAGTGGTTCCTGTTGAGAAGACTGCAGACCTAGGGCACTCGTTGGCAGCTGTTGCACACCCGAAACGCGGCCAAGACGAGTCTTCCTCGTCTTCAACAGACCTTTCATGGCTCCTCAGTGCTCCAGCTGCAGGCTTCGTTTTCATGTATGTGCGCTACCGTTGGGTCCCTACCGGTACCTACCTTATGCACTTGCTAACCATTGTCTGTATTCGTTTGTGCAGTAAGGAAGTTCGGGTGGCAGAGCAGAAGCTCGTGCTGCTGGTACCTTCGCCAGGCCCGCTCCCTTCGCGTAACCTTTTGGTGGGCTCTATCAAGTGGATGGAGTGATTTTTGAAAGGTCAACCATGCTGCCATCGTTGCTATCCCCCGATAAAGTTAGTTTAGAAACTGATTTCGATATTTCAGCCATGTTACGACTTGCGTAGACCAATACACACGTGGCCGACGGCTTCGGAACAGACTTGAATTGAACTCGCAGTCTAATCTGCGGATATATTCTCGAATGCAAGTTTTGCAGCAGCCTCACAGGCCCCAGCCCTTGTCAGGCCGGTTCTGACGGTACCATTGCCCTCCACCTACGTCGAGAGCGGCGTCAAACTCGCCAGCACTCGCGACAATCTTCACGATCTGTTTGTACAGCTCCACATTGACGTCCGCATCCAGTTTTCCTGTCATTTCGTCGTACATCGTGACGGCGGCGCGCCAATCTCCGTCCCGCTCGCATGATGTAATGACCAGAGTGAGCAATTCCGTACGAACAGCCATGGACATTTGCGTTGGCAGGTCGCAGTAGATGCCAAGTGCAGTCTCGTGATCCTGCTCCTCCAGTGCCGAGCGCATTGTCAAAACGTAGAGGACATCCGATGGGTAGTGGAGTAGCGGGTTTTTCGCTTTGGTGGAAGTCTGGCGAGTCTCCATGTACAAGTCAAACAGTGCCAGCACATCAGAGTCCCGGTTGTTCTTTGCCAGATACTTCATGAGCACTGTGAACGAGAAGGTGGACGCCAGTCCGTCCTGTTCCAGCATCTTCTCCAAATACGTATACGCAGCAGTGTACTTGTCAGCCGAGAGGAATACCTCCAACATGTGATGGTGCGTAACGGACGATAGCGGGTGGCCACGCTCTGCAAACTCGGCCAGAATTGCTACTGCCGTATTGTCATCCTTCAGTTCTTTGCACGCGCGAAGCAAGAAGTTGAGCGTCTTGGAAGTCTTCGCACGACGACGGCAGATCCTGTTGTTCTGCCACAAATCCACGATGGCTGCATAATCCTTTGCAGCGTAGAAGACGGTCATAAGCGTCTCATGGTGCTCCCGATCAAGCAAAACGCACTGCTTGTCTCCCGGAGTCTTGTCGTTCTTCTTCCCTTCTGTGGCCTGAGCCCAGTAACGTCTTGCCATTTCCACGTCGCCACTCAACGCACACCCTTCCAGAAGGATATTCAGCGTAATCGCATCCCACTTGAGGCCAGCTTCGCTCATGAGGGGCAGCATGACAGGGAACATGTTCACCTTCCTCGACCGCACGGCAGCAAGGAGCAGTGAGTTGAATGTCACAAGGTCCGGAGAAACGCTGGAATCCCGGCCCATCTGATTAAAAAGCTCCAGCGCCTCGTCGATATTGCACGCTTTGCCAAACGCCAAGATCATGCAGTTGAAAGAGTACGTCGAGGGAACCGCATGGCGTTCCATCAGCTTGAAAATACGGCGAAGCTGTGTCAAGTCTGACGTTCTCGCGCAGGAGCTCAGTGCGGCGGTGCAGACGTTATCACCCGGATAAACGCCGTCTTCAAGCAACAGTTCAAACAATCTGGACGCGTAGCTGTGCTGCCGATTACGCGAGCACGAGAGGATCGCGCACGTAAACACCTCCTTCCTGTGCGCGTCGTCCGTGAACGGTATCGCGCTCAAAAACTCCTGAATCTTCTCCCAATGTCCCAGTCGCGAATATGCCAGAATTGCCGCGCCGTACGTGCGCGAATTGGGCTCCACACCAGCCGAAATCATCTCGTTGAGCAGGTTGAAAGCCATTGGGATATCGAGTCTCCCGCCGCGAGCGCAGGCGTGGATTGCACTGGTGAACGTGATCACATCCGGTACCATATGGAAGTGGTTGGTGATCTCCAGCACTCCCAGAGCCACCTTCGCATTGCCCAGACGAGCGCTGACCGCTGCCACGCGGTTGAGGCGGTCGCGGTTGGGCTCCTGTATCTGGTTGCGGAGAACCTCGAGCGCCACTGCACTGCGGTTCATCTTGATTAACGCACCCACGATCATCACGAGCTCCTGGTCGGACCAGTCGTTGTGCAGGATCGGGAACTCGTCCATAAACTGCAACAATACTCCACAGTCAGTTCTCCCATTGCACCGCAATGCGCAGTTGACCCGCACGCACCTTACGCAGCACGGACGAGACCGTGTGGGAGCTCATCTCCTCTGCCAGCAGCGAGAGGAAGGACGCGCGGTCCATCTCCGCCCACCACTTGCTCTTCTTGCGGCTGAGTTTGTCCCTGTTTCTGACGTTCTCCCACGCGCCTGCCGCTACTGCCGCCTCTCGACTCGCCTGCGACTGGGCGCTGATGAGGTTGAAGCCTTTGCTGCTGGTCGTGGCTTTACGGGGGCTGCGTCTTCCGCCACTGCATCACTGGCCGCAGAGACTGCGGACGCAGCTGCGCTGGGCGCCAGCGTCGCGAGCGGGCGCGTTGTCGGCCACCGAGCAGCCACGTGCAGCAGCGAGCGCCGCCACAGCGTTGGGGTCGCCATCTCGCCGGAATTTGTGGTCGATGGCTCCTCTGCGTGTCTTTGGTCCGACTGCTCTCATTGGCCGATGCAGCTCTCGTTACCCAAACCAAGTGGGGAGCAATCGCAGCATGTAGCCATGACACAAAAGCCCAAATCGCCGAGGCAAATCGCACTTTGGGCAGTCTTATCGCCGTCGCCATCCAAAAGTGCATCGCCATGGCGTGTCGGACGCTGGTGGCTGCGTGTATGGACCACGTGGCGCTCGAGGGCCGCGCGGGGCTCCCGGTGCGCAGCCTCTTCGCCGCGATCGAGCCGTCCAATGACGCGCACGTGCGGCGTCAGGTGTGGCGGCTTTTGCGCGCGAGTCGCGGCGCCCTGAGCTTCTTCCGCGGCTGCGCGAACGCCTCGACGCCGCAGACGCCCAGCAAGAAGCGCAAGCGGCCGCCTGGAGCCAGCGACAACCAGGAAAACTCAGCGGAGGTGAAACGAGAGACGCTGAACGCCGCCCTGGACGCCACTCGCCCCCGAGGAGCTCCTACGACTCACGTACGAAGAAGCTGTGGCGGAGCACCAGGAACAGGACAAACAGCTGATGGTGCTGGCGTGCGAAGAGCTGCGTCATCGAGCACTCAACATCTCCGTCAAAGCCATTGCAGCGGACCTCGGAGACGAACATCTCCGCATTCTGGAGGCTGTGGGCCACTCGCGTGTCCATGGAGTGACTGTAACGACGCTCACCAAGCTGCTGAGTGGCGGAACAGTCAAGAGACTGCACAACTGCCTCGACACGCTCATCTCGTACGGACTCGTGGTCAAACGGATGCTGATCGTGGCACGGCCGCCGATGCGGAGACTGAACGTCATCCACTTGCCGCGCTTTGCTGCGGACTTTAAGCCGCACATGTTCGACGAGTCGGCGGATTTCGAGTCGGACGAACAGAGCAAGCAGGTTTTGAGCGGCGCGGCGGAGGCGTATTTGAAGGCACTGCCGACCCACTCGTCCGTGCTGTCGGACCTCGGACGGGATTTGAGTTTACAGAAACGGCATCTCGAAGTGCTGCGCTCGCACATTATGCAGGAGAGCAAGACGGACGAAAACTTTCCCTTGGAGTTGTTCCAGGCGGTTCTGCAGCCGTCACGACGTGCCAGCGTCGAGCCCAAGATTTTGAACTGCGTGCGGTACAAACCGCCCAACACCCGACGGAATGCTGCGTATCGCCGAGGGATTATTTTAGAGCTCGGGCTGCTTCGCCAGATCTATGGGATTATTGAGGACAGCGCAGAGAAGGGAGCCACGATTATCGACTTGCGGAACCAAATTGTCCTCCCTGGCAGCAAGTTGCCCTACAAATTGGTGAGTGTGCTGGCAGGGAGGTACAGATTGAAGGCCGAGTCGATTATCCTGGGAAAGAACAAAGCTTTCCGACTTTACCTGGAAACGATGGCGCCTGGCAACAACAACAAGGCCATGCTGTCAGCAGATGTGGCTGATAGCACCTTGGCTCTACTACCATCAACAGAAATCTCGATTGCAAACGATGGACCAGCCACCGAGGTAAAGGCGGAGAAAGGTTTTACGGTGCGAGCGAATTTAGCTTTGAAATTAGCGCTTGGCGGAGCAGAAGTTGATGGCACGAGTGCTCGGCGTCGTGAACACATCTTGGAGCGACTGCAGGACGAGAAAATTATTAGTCTGTCGTCTCTGCGTGCCAGTGTTTTCAGTATGGAGAAGCAGCGCAGAGATGAACGCAGGCGGCGAGACCGCTGCTAACAGCCATGGAAACAATTTAACTGCTGCAGTGGGTAAGGTGGACACTCGGTCAATTTTTCGTATTGCAACGGAACTGGAACTTGCAAAGAAACTACGATTGCTTCAGCTCCCATTGCCTGCACGAAATGTTTCGACAAAGTTTCGTGCACTCCGTTGTGTAGTTGCGTCTGGGTATGAACACAACGATGTGTTTATTCAAGGCTATGTGAAGAATTACTGCCGCGACGAGCGTTTGCGGCGTATTCATCGGAATAATGAGACAGGTGAAGTGGTTCGGTTTCACAAGTCTGGAAGCGACAACAAGAATGAAGTGGAACATGGATCAGCTCGAAAGAGACGGCGATCCGGTTCAGGGATGCCTAAATCACATGCCATTCAATCCAAGAAATCGATTTCGGATTCAGACGAGGCCAGGGAGGCTGGTATTGACAGAGCTCGTCATGCTTCAGGCATTGAAGCAGAGGTCATCGACTCACCTCCGCCTGCCCGGAATGAAATTAGTTACAAGATTCGGCGTTTTGTGAGCCAGCGAAAGTCCGGGCTTCACAACCAGCAGTATAGGAAGCTCGGCTTTGCTTATGGTGTCATGTATCGATGTAAAGTTTTGCATCGGTTTGTGTGGAATGCTTTGCATCTGCACGGATCAGATCTCCAGCTCCCCGGTGGCGAGAATGATCGATCTATTGAAGACCTGAATAGCGGTGACTCTGAGTATTGTGACGGGTCCACTGACCCCAGTCCATTGGCCGATACATTATCTGCTGGGGGCACTCAATACGAACAGCCAGGGCCGCTGCCGGGGATAATTTTTTCTCGCGAAGCAGTTTTGCACTCAATGCCTGTGCATTTGTACATTCAGATATTCTCGGGAGGGGAATTTTGACAGACACTGAGTTCGCGCTCGTTGAAGAGGCCATTGCCCAACAGCGTACCTTTGACGCACTTCCGGAGGCAGTTCGTGAAAAGATCTGGAGTCACGAGTCTTCGCGCACCGCGAAAGTTTTGGGTACGTTGGCCGATCTGGGATTAGTGCTACCCCACAAGATTGGAATGACACACCTGGTTAAGATTTTGCGAGCTGGGTACTCTGATGGAAGAGATGGCGTTCTTTCACGCGCACTGAAAGATAATGCACTAGGCGGACTGTTTCGCTTTAACAAGCAAGTCCGAATTGTCCTGGATGACAGTGGCAAGAAAGATGACTATGCTTTTCCTACAGGTGATGGCGTTGAGGCTGAAACAAAGCGTCGAGGTTATCTAGCCAAAATTATAATATATGAATAAAAATAAAAATTTTTTACCTATAAAAATAAAATTATTTTAACAAATGGATCTTCTTTAAAAATAACATCTATTAAGTATGTAAAAATTATCAATTAAATTTAAAAATTTTTAAAGAAATAAAAATTACTACAAAAACAGATATTAATTTAAATAAAATAAATTAAATTTTATAAATAAAATAATTTAATATATATTATATTTATTTAAATAAATAGAAATATAAATAAATATTTCAAATATAAAAATAAATATAATATATATTAATAAAAAATTTATCATATCTGGAGGTGTAATTAAAGCACTAAAAAGTATTATTTTTAAATAAAAAATTTTCTTAAATTTATTAATAATTTAATAGAAAAAATATTATTAAATAAAAAAAAAATAAAATAAAAAAATATATAAAGATGATAAATATATAAATAAAAGATGAAAAAAATCAAAATAATTATTAATTTTTGGTTCAAAATAAATTGTTAATAAATAAATATTTGTAAAATTTAAATTTAATAAAAATTCCATATATAAGGTATTATATTTGTAAAAATAAAATTTATTATTATTAAATTAAAAAAAAAATAAAATAAAATTTAATAAAAATTAAATTTTCAAATTTATGTAACCCTTTTGATAAAAACCAAATTAATAAAAACTTAATTGAATTGTTATAAATGTTGTTATAAACATTGCTATAAAAATATTAGTAATAAAAATTTCTGTAATATTTGTAAAAATAAAATATTTTAACATATTTTGATTTAATAAATTATTTACTAATAAATATATTAATTGATCTGAAAAATAATACGAAATTATAAAAGATAAAAAAGGTAATTAAAATTATAAAAAAATTATATTTTAATTCAAATAGATGTAATTGTAAATATGTTATAATCTTATTTTTTTCATAGATTTAAAAATTATAGCCTACTTGGTGAAATTGGTAAACACGATAGATTTAAAATCTGTTCCCATACTAGGTTATTGGTTCAAGTCCAATAGTAGGTATTATTTAATATCAAAGTGGTGAAATTGGTAAACACGTTACACTTAGGATGTAAAGCTTTAAAGCATTAAGG